>CM055073.1:5833703-5936203 GCA_029204045.2 Tillandsia leiboldiana
CGGTAGGGGTATTTTTAATAACGGTGGAACGTATGAGGGGTATATTGGAAAGAAAAAATAAGAGGGGTAAATCAGATATTTCTTCAGATTTCAGGGGTACACGGTGGAACGTATGAGCGGTATATTGGAAAGAAAAAAATAAAAGGGGTAAATCAGATATTTCTTCAGATTTCAGGGGTACACGGTGGAACGTATGAGGGGTATATTGGAAAGAAAAAAATAAGAGGGGTAAATCAGATATTTCTTCAGATTTCAGGGGTACACGGTGGAACGTATGGAGAATATATTGGAAAGAAAAAAAATAAGAAGGGTAAATCAGATATTTTTTCAGATTTCAGGGGTACACAGACAATTATTTCTATATAATATTATATACTCTCTATACAAAACCATATTGCGATATTAATATAGTCAAGTAATTTCTGTATTGAACTAAACACAAGAATAAAATATTTCTGGATATTCTAAACAATGTACCAAACAAAAACATTCACATAAGACAAGAATTCTTTCTCGAGGATAAATTTTCTGAGATGTTAATTTCAAATGAGAAATTTTAATTGCGTTAACGAAACAGATCCTGAGTGTCAGAAAGATCAGCATAAGACACAACCCAGCTAACCCCAAAAATATACATAACATTTCAAACTCGAATCTAGTCCAAAATAATTTGACAGGCCATATTGGACCGGATTTTCTAGCCGAATTTGGACTGGGCCTGGGTTGCTGCCTGGCTCGTCCAAAATCAGTGGCTTAGATTAGATCAGTTTTACTCATATGACAACAATCGCCGCTGCCGACGGAGTAATATGTATTATTATATTTTATATAAGTGAAATAATAGATCTTAAATATGAAAACTAAAATATGATCTAATGATATAAAACATCTAAAATATTTTATATATAAGTGAAATAATAGATCTTAAAAATATACTATCTAATTGTTGAATATAAATAAATAAATAAATAAATATATATATATATATATATATATATATATATATATATATATATATATATATATATATATATATATATATTGTTAGGATTGGGTTAGATTTGTAATTAAATTTTAATTTAAGTATATTTTGGTATATTTTGGATAGAGCTTTATATATAACTTTAATATAAAGAGCTTTTATGTAGAGTGCCTACTTGAAACAAAGTTTGACTTGATTGTATGCACCTAGTGCACGGATGCACACATAAGAGAAGATTTCTTTTAGATTTATAGAAGACGAGAAAAGGATGAGAGAAATTCAGAAAGATGACTCGGGTTGAAACTATTCTATTTTAAAAGAGGAGTTAGTGTAATTTTTCTTTTGGTTAATAAATCTTATTTTATCCATATTTTTTAATTTTTAATTTTTTTTCCTCTTTGTGATTGTGTCAATTTTAATTTGGGTTGAGGATATGGATTTATAGTAAAGATCGGAATTAACGTTTTCATTCGGAAATTTTTAGAAGCTTAATCTTTTTTCAGAAAAGTAGTTGTTTTACAGTCTCTAACTTGATATTAGAGCAGTAAATTTCCAGTTGAGAATCTTTCTCTATAAATACTTTAAGTTTTTTGAAAAAATAATATATAATTTCACAAATTTTTATATAAATTCTTAAATATTGTAAAATATATATGCTCAGCAAGAACAGAAACTTACTTATAAAATTATTGTTATGGATTTTTTTTTTTTTGAGAAATAGATAGCACGCTACCCGCTTCATTAAATAGAGAAGTGAACTAAGCAATACAGGTGAGACAGCTAGATCTCTGAATATATATATATATATATATATATATATATATATATATATATATATATATATATATATATATATGTACAAAAATGTAGATAAAATACTCGAAGTTTTCGGGAGGTTGAACGCAGACACCAACTGGTCTCCAGACTCCTCCCACAGTTTTGAGAAGCTGCAGACCCGATTGACCACTAGCAAGGAATTAGAGCTTGTCTGTTGAAAAATCGTTTTGTTTCTGGCATTCCAAATCATCCACCAGGGCCGCTAAGCCAATTAAATTCTTATTAACTAAGTTTGGTCCTCTCCTAGTCATCCACTTCTCCCAAATCCGTTTAATATCATCGCCCAAGTCTTCGCGACTCAGGCTCTCTAACACCTTCAACGCCACAAATCTCGTGAAAACGCATTTCAAAAAAAGGTGGTCCGCGGTTTCGTTCTCGGAGCCACAAAGCACGCACAAGTTGCACAAGTCGCTCCCCACGCACAAGTCGCTCCCCATCCACAACGCACGCACAAATACCAAACCATTTCAATCAAGTGACGAAAAGGCGAAGTCAGGATCAATTCTCAGCTAATCGAGCCTTGGAAGGAAAGACCTTGCAAGGAAAGAGTACGAGATTTGAGCACGAATCTCGTAATAGCCTTTGAAACGACAAGTGGTGCCTAGCATTAGAAGGCACCGAAGATCACGCTTCGTCGCGTCGATTAGGTAATAAATCTGGAAAAAAAAAAACAACTACTATCCTATTGAGGAGAATCGACTCAAAAGAAAGTAGTTGAAAAATTTACGATGATTCCTCTTAGATAACACCGATTTCTAAAATCGGCAGTTATACATTTGGTTCATAAATATATAAATAAGCGAACCAACAAAAGGAAATGGGTCTTGTAATCTCGTAAGTCAGGACCACCCATACTTTTTCATACCTTTTATATCTACATTTGTTATTTTTCTAGATAATTTTATCGTATTTTCTAGAAGTAGGCTTTCTTGTAATTGGCTATCTATTACTCTTGTAACCTTTTTCCAATCAATACAAATCCTACAATCGGCTCCTTAGCCGTGTCAAATCTCTGTCTCTGACTCCCGGTTCGGCTCCTCTAGGCCGAATTTTGTTTACCTCTCAACCCTAGTTCGGCTGATCTAGACCGAACGCTCGCAAGAGTTGATTGAGAAGAATCCAGTCGAGCGAATTCCTCGTTGGTCCGATCGTTTGATCTATTGGCACGCGACGCATTCACATCAGAGAATAACCCCCACGGGCCGATCGGCACTGGCAATTTTTCGGCCCAACAATATCTAAAGGCATTCTAGCTTTACTTTGATATTCGTACATGAGCCTTCTAATAACAATGCATGAAATAAGCTCGGTCGATATATGCTACGTCTACAGCCCACTTTGGATTGTAATCATTCAATTTTGGTCATTTAAAAGCTAAAGTTACTTTACTAGGCTTATCACCTTTTTTTTTTTTTTTCCTTTTTTTTTTTGGTAGCTAAAAGCCAGAAAGAATTAGTTGAGCTGTAGAAACTTATAAATTATGAGTCGTAAAAGTAATGCTATACATATATTTTTTTTAAAAAAATATATGATATATATTTTACTCATCTAATGGATGAGATAATTTTACTAGTTATAATCATGTGACTAGTAAAAATATCTCATCTATCTAGAATGTATGACATATATTTTTAAAAAAATGTACAAATAGTATTTTCCTACAAATCATAGATCATATCCTGTGTGGTTGTTGATGATTCATTTACTTCTGTTTTTGGGCACATACGTCCTCCCTCTGGACCGGCACCTACATGGAGTAGGCCAGGCTGGGCTAAAGCCCAGAAGATCTATTGGAACTTTTTTGCTAGCTTGGGGCTAGTTAGTAGGTAATAATTGCAATGCGCTTTCTCTAGGTATAGGTCGGGGTAGGGATGTAAAACGAGCCGGGCGGCCCGTGGCCCGCCCGACCCGGCAAAACTTCGGACGGGGCCGTGGCTCGGCACGGTTACTGTAGCTTCGTGTCGGGCCGGCCCGATCCAAATTTTTAGGCCGTCCTAGGCCATTACTTCAAGGTCAGTTGGCCCGGCTAGGCACGGCCCGTGACGGGCTTGGGTCGTGCCGGGCCAAGGTACAGGCCCGCGGCCCGGCCCGGCCCGACAGGGCCAAAGGGCCGTGCTGGGCCGGATGCTTAAGAGATCCGGCCTGGCACGGCAAGGCCCGGATTTGAATCCGGACCGGCTGGGCCGGACTGGCTCCTGGCCCATTTCGGTCCAAAAAATGTGGGCCGTGCCGACCCACATTACACCCCTCAGGATGACATTTTAGTTCTTAATTTTTAATTAAATATAATTTTTATTTAAATTTTTTTTATTATTTTAAACAAGTTTTGTAATTTAATTTTATTAACTAATTAGAGATAGTGCAATAGTATTGTGATTAATGATGCGCCAATAATTATAATTATATATTACTTTTGTATCAACGATATATTAAAATTTAGTAAACTAAATTAGATAGTAAAATTTAATTATAATAATTTTGAAATTTTAAATTAAAAATTATAATAAATTAAAATTTAAAAATTAAAATATTAACTATCTTATTATTTGAGAGCCAAACTTGCAATTTATCGGGAAATGTATAAAAAAAAAAAATGCTATTCATACCTTTTATATTCCTTGAATCCGAGGACTTACAAAAAGAGAATGGAAGTGTATGTGCTAATTATTTATATTTTTTTTTTAAATAAATTTAGTTGAAAATATGAAATAATTAAACTTTAAATTTTATACTTCAGATACTATTAATTCATCCAGCTCTTTATCACTTATGCTAATAACAGCCTATCATAGATTCAAATCTTAGATGGCAAAATTTTAAATATATAACTATTCAAACTATTAATTTTAAAATAATATAAATAATTAGATTTTGAGCTTATTAAATTTTTTATTACTTGTGCTACATATAGTAAATTATGAATTCAAATTTCAAGTGGGAGGATTTTGGATAGAATTGTCGCTAACTAATTAGCTGTCGAATCTCAGGAGAAAATAATAATAAGTATCATGAGGAGACAACGTGTGATTACTTACCAGTATATATCTGGTTCAAAGTTTTAACAATTTAACCAAATTTTGTTTGTATAGTCCTGTTGACTTTAGACCGTAGAACTTATCTATATCCCAACTGAAATTAAGGACCGTAGAATACTACGTACGTGGTCCAAAGGTTTATGACTCTTTTCACAAACTCCTTCTGCTCTTGTTTCTTCTGCTAGTTTAGTTAGACATATAATTGTCTTACTTTCAACAAATTTCTACGTAGTTCTAATGCTTTATATTGTCTGCCGTCACGAACAAACCGACTCACGAGGAGTGATCATTTATGATACAGATCGAGTTTGTTTGGATTTTTGTATTTGAAATCAGATTTGTAGGCTCATGGCGTCCAGCAGACTCAAGAATCTGCTGTTAATTATCCCACACTTGCAATATTAAGGGACCCTCGATTAAAAGACCAAAATGAATGCTGATGATGAAAGAAACCGTAATATAAAGATGAACTTTTATTGATATGACTTTCAACTACATGGCTTAAGCAGAGGCATATCCTCACTGTACATGAGTGAAATGCTCAATTTAGAAACTTGGTGACCCTTCAAAAGTGGGTGGTGGTCGAATAGGATTGAGTTTGATATGATTTGGGCTGTTTGGGTTGTTTAGTTTAGTAACTTTTCGATCGTTTCAATTTGGATTTAGTTTAATGACTTCTCGGTCGTTTGAATTTGGGTTTAGTTTAGTAACTTTTCGGTCGTTTGAATTTGGATTTAGTTTAATGAATTTTCGGTCGTTTGAATTTAGGTTTAGTTTAATGACTTTTCGGTCGTTTGAATTTAGGTTTAGTTTAATGACTTTTCGATCGTTTGGATTTGGATTTAGTTTAATGACTTTTCGGTCTTGTGAATTTGGGTTTAGTTTAGTGACTTTGCGGTTGTTTGAATTTGGGTTTAGTTTAATAACTTTTTGATCGTTTGAATTTTGGTTTAGTTTAATGACTTTTCGGTTGTTTGAATTTGGATTGAGTTTAAGCTTAATTTGACTTTCTCAGTTTAATGATTTTACGGTCGTTTGAAGTTGTGATGCTCAGTTTAACCACATGACAATCTGGTTGAATTTTGGTTTAGTTTAATAATTTTTCGGTCATTTGAATTTGGGTTTAGTTTAATGACTTTTCGGTCGTTTGAATTTGGGTTTGTGAGTCGATTAAGTTGACTCAGCCGATTCATCTGAAGTCAGCTCGGTTTGAACTCTTGATTTGTTTCAATTCAGGCGGAGCCGATTTGCTTGCTTTTGATCATCCTTGAAGTTTGGTTTGAACCTTTGTTCAGGTTGTGTTCAAATTGAATTGGTTTGAACCTTTTGTATTTGATTTGAGCTAAGCTTAGGCTTTCGCTCGGTTTGTCCCTTTTGAATATGATTTGGTTCGAACCGTTATACTTTGGTTCAGAATCCGTTGAGACATGGTTTAGGTCGAACCCTTATGATAGTTCGAGGCCATTTGAAGTAGATTTGGGTCGGGCCTTTATAGTTCGGCTCAACTTGGACCCTTCTGTAGTTCGGTTTGCTTCGGATCGTACCCTTATGGTTTGGTTCGAGATCCGTCTGAACTTTAAACTCCATTGCATTTGGTTTGGATTTAATCTTTGTGGTTTGATTTAAGATGCCTTTGAGTTTGGTTTGAGTCACCCTCTTTGCGGTTTGGCTCAAAACCCTTTAACTTTGATTTGGGATCGAACCGGTGCATGGTTCGCTTCATATGATTCCACCCAGATTCAATTTAGGTTTAACCGGCTTATGGTTTGGCTTGGCTTGTCTTGATCCTCTCGCGGTTCAGTTTGGGTTGAACCGGTTTGTAGTTCAAATTGAATCTTTTATGGTTCAGTTTAAGTCGAACCGGCTTGTGGTTTGATTCGGTTCAGCTCGAACTTCTTGTAGTTCGCTTTGGGTTGGAACCGACTTCAGTTCAAGTTGAATCTTTTACGACTTGGTTTAAGTAGAATCGTTTTGTCATTCGGTTTGACTTCAACCTCATGTGGTTTGGTTTGGGTTCAACCGGGTTGTCGTTTGGTTCGGCTTGACTCGGACCTCATGTGGCTCCGTTTGGGTTGAACCGACAAGTTGAATGTTTAAGTCGAACCGGCTTATGGTTCGGTTTGGTTCGAACCTCATGCAGTTCAGTTTAAGTTGAATCCATTTAGGTTCAAGGTGTATCATTCATGGCTCGGTTATCCTGTATGGTTTGGTTTAAGTCGAACCGGCTTGTAATTCGGTTTGGTTTGGCTCGGTTCTCCTGTAATTTCGTTCAGGTTGAACCGGCTTGTAATTTGATACGGCTCGGCTTGGTACGGACCTTATTTGGCTCCGTTTGGGATGAAACGACTTCAGTTCAAGTTGAATCCTTTATGATTTGATTTAAGTAGAACCGCCCTGTCATTCGATTTGACTCGAACCTCATGTGGTTCGGTTTGGGTTCAACCAGCTTGTGGTTTGGTTTGGCTTGACTCGGCCTGTAGTGACCCCGATCCCCGTGCAGCTTCTCACCATGATCCATGTGTGGAACACCTATTATTGGTGTGTCGGACCCGCAACGCGTCAAATGGACACGTTAGACGGACTCAGTGAGGTTTCTGGATCAAGCCTGTCTTTCGGCTACTTTCGCCGAATTTTAGAAAGGGCTTCAGGCTAATTCGAGGCCGGATTTGGATTCAGCGTGGAAAAACGTCGAAAGTCGGCTATTTACTTATATTTTTCGAATTCCAGATGCCAAAAAAGGACCCCCAAAAGTTTTCTGCGCGTTTTGGTGCATGGGGGAAGCTGTGGACCGAATGGAGGACACGTGGCAGCCCGGGATTGGCCGGCTCACGGGCGCGCAGTCCATGGGAGCACGCGCGGGGAGCCATGGACCAGGGCGGAGCCACGTGGCAGCTCCAGATTGGTCGGCTCACGCGGCTTGGTCCACGCGGCGCTGCGGGTGCGCGGTCCATGGACCTGGCGCGTGCGCCGGGCGCAGCGAGCGCCGAGGAGGGACGCGTGTCGCTATGTGATTGGCGGGGCAGGTCGGGGCAGGCGCGGGGGGCATGGCGCCCACGCGGGGGGCCCCACGTGGCGCCCCGCCATTGGCGGCGGCCGCCCCGCCTCGTCCTGCTGTCGGGCCACGCGGCAGCGCCCGGTTGGCCGGGCGCCGTTGTCCCGTGTTCGGGACACGCGTCGCACCTAGGACAATCCGGGCGCTGCGCGGATGGGGTGTGGGGGTGCGCTGTTCGGCGCCCGAATATTTCGGGCGCCCGAAAACGCACCCCAAAGGGGTGTTTTCCCTCCCCCCCTAGCCTTATAAATAGCCTCTCTCTCCCTCTCCTTTTTTTCTTTTTGAGGATTTCGAGCTGAGCCCTTTTGGCCGTGACTGCTCCCACCTGTGCTCCATCTTCTACAGAGATTTGATGATTTTTGGAGATCTCGACATCGGCGATTTCTGCGATTCGGCGCACTGCGACATTCTTCTTCCGGTGTTCTTTTCCGTCGCATTTCGGTCCGCGGGCTCCCCTGGGCTACTCCGGAAGACTTTTTGAATGATTCTTACAGCATCGTTTTCACGACAAGTAGGGCTACATTTCTTGTCAGAATCTTTTCTGCCTGTTTCGAGTTTTTACTGGGTTTTCTAGAGCTTCTTTAAACCTCTTTTTTCTGCGACAATTTTTGGACAGCGGCGGAGTATTTATGGATGTTCTCGGCCTACGAGTATCGGAATGAGGCGTATAAGTACTCGATTCGTATCTACACTTCGCGAGGAATGCAACAGTGATTTTTCTTGATTTTTCTGAGGACTGTGCAGAGGTGAAATTCCTCGTTTTCTGTGCTATTTTTACAAAACAACAAGTGATGTTTTTGGAGTTGCTACCGTTGATGCTAAATGCGATACTTTTTGCAGTGGTTAGCAGATTGGGTGTTCTTGGACTCGTTGGAATCGTGGGAACCTGAGGATTATCCACGTTCAGTTGGACCTTGGATCGACGCGCATTTTTAGGTGGGTTGCTTCGTCTTCAAAACCGGTGGACGGTTATCTAATTCTATGGAATAGCAAGCATGCATGATTGTGAGATGGGTTAGGAAGCATGTTAGGAAAAAAGATGATGTTTATTTTGGTTGATATTGAGATCATATCTGATAGTGTTCCCTATTTATGTTTCAGTTGAACTAAACACTATTACTAGAACTTTGACCTAGCACCCTGTCATATGTTGCATGTTTCAACCAGACTAGTAGAAAACTTCAACTTGGTTCAACTTGGGCTAGGTTTATTTATGTTTTAGACATCCACACGTTATACTCTATCCCTGGACATAGTGTTTTCCTCGCCCGGGTAGTGGACCGAGTGGTCGGGATTTCTCTTAGTGTGGGATGCATGTTACACTCGTGCTTGGGGGCAGAGTGGAGTCTGGTAGATGTAGCTAGTCTTGTACTAGTGGCGGGAGCCATTTGGGTAAACGGTGGTCTCGGGTTGTCGAGTTCATCGATTTATGTGTCGCCACTGTGTTCGTGGCAGTATTGTACTAGTGATAGCAGGACCTTGAACCCAGAATTTTTTTGGACACACATGATTTTAGTCAACCAATATTTTTTCTCCCAAATATCGAAGGGTCCCCGGAGTCTGTTCTTGTCTGATTGGGCGAAGGCATTAGCCCTTCGGGGTTTGGGAATAAAACTTGTTTTCTAACTGTTTTTCCTAAAAGAACTAAAAATCATTAAAATGAGTTTTCCTCAAATCAAGATGGTTTTATAAAAGGGAACTACTTTTAGTCCTCACCCTGAAGGGGTTTGAGTGAAAATGATTTTAAGTAATAAATATCACATTTTCCTATAAACTTTCTCGCTCAAGAGGGTTCGAGTGATCTGGGTTCTAAGGGCTGCCTTTTCTTTAGGTCGAGAACAACGAGAGGCTATGCCTAGAGCCTGTTATTGTTTGATTTGGGTTATAGGTTCTAGTCGTTCGGGGTTTTCGGACCCTTCATTGTTGTCGTTGGCTATGGAGTATCTCTAGTCTAGTGAGTTTGCATGTTGAGTTGATGTCCTATTTGGGGAGTCGTTGGGTTGACAGCAGTCCTGACTGTTCGAGTATTTCCAGCCTGTGAGTTAGAGATGTGATGTTGGTTACTGTCGATCTTGTTGATCGTGGATTTGGATTATAGCCTGCATAAGCCATATTGAGCTCGACAGAGATGCACAGATACTTTTCTCGGTGGGGTCGCGCCCCTTGAGTGCCACTCCAGAGCTAGGCCTGTTACTTTGCTATCGCGACTTGTCGACGCAGTCCCTCTGGCTGGGCATTTTTTAGGCAGTCACGGACGTCCTACGTAAGTCTAGTCCTCCGTGGATGTAATGGCAGTAGGTGGGCGCAGGTTTGACTGGACCCTATGTGGCAGTCATTGTGATTAGGTTGATTGAGTATTTCGGGTTAGAGTCGATGCATCATTTTCATCAGTACCACCCATTGAGCATTGTAGATAGAGCCATGATAGCCGTAGATTTTTTCCAGCTTATCTTTACATTATTATAGTTTTCCTGTTATCTTATGCCTCTAGTAGACTTAGTGGGCAGACCGTCGGGCTTGGTGGCGGTACCCACTGAGAACTACGTGTTGGTGTAGTTCTCACACCCGCTGGGGGTTCCATCCCTCCTTCCTCTTTCCTCTCATTTGTTTTGCAGAGTCTTCTGCGGGTGTTGCTGATCCTTCTGTTGCTGATCGAGGTGAGAAAGTCGCGAGCTAGTTCCCTACCCGTCTTTGGAGTATAGTGGTACCCTTTTTGGAGCTTGTAGTACAGTCTCATGGATTTTAGTAGTTAGTTACTTTTGAGAGTTTTATTTTTGAGAGACTTATGTATTGTGAGATTCAGACTTGTACTATTTGGGGATGTATTTTCTTATTTCAGTAGTTTACTTTTCAGCTCTGATATCTTATAGCTGTAGTATTATCTCTTGCAAGTTAAACATTTCGTCTATACGGGATTTTCCGTATGGGCGGCGGATCTGTTGGCGGGCCCGGGTCGCAGTTTCGACCCCGGGGCGTGACACGGACCTCCTGTGGCTCCATTTGGGTTGAACAGACAAGTTGAATCCTTTATTGTTTGGTCTAAGCTGAACCAGCTTGTAGTTCAGTTGGGTTCAAACATCATGCAGTTCAGTTTAAGTTGAATCCGCTTAGGTTCATGGTGTATCCTTCATGGCTCGGTTTAGGTCGAGTCGACTTGTAGTTTGGTTTAGTTTGGCTCGGTTCTCCTGTGATTCCGTTTAGGTTGAACCGGCTTGTAATTTGATTCGGCTCGGCTTGGACCTCATGTGGTTCTGTTTGGAATGAACCAATTTCAATTCACGCTGAATCCTTTATGATTTGGTTCACTATTTATCTCGATCATATTCGTTCCGAATTATGTCAATAGGGTTCAGTTGACAATCCGGTTTAAATCGAATTTAGTCGAACCCGGCCTATCACGAAGATGACGGTTTGAACGAGTCGAGCCGTGCCTATCACGAAGATGGTGATTGGCTCGACCAGTGCCTATCACGAAGATGGCGGTTTGATCGAGTCGAGCCGTGCCTATCACGAAGATGGCGATTGGCTCGATCGGTGCCTATCACGAATATGGCGGTGTGATCGAGTTAATTTATTTGTGTAATTTTTATTTTTATTTTATTTTTGAGCAGGTTTGATCGTGTCGGGCCTATCACGAAGATGGCCGCTTGATCGCACCGAAAAGAACGGTTTGGTTTGAATCGCCATGTTTCGACCGTGTCGAGCATATCACGAAGATAACCGCTCGGTACAAAAAAATAATAATCTAAAGTCGGGTTTGATCGTGTCGAGCCTATCGCGAAGATGGCCGCTCGATCGCACCAAAAAGGACGATTTGGTTTGGAATAGGGATTTGTGTATCGAGCCTATTACGAAGATGGCTGCACAATCAAATCGGTTGGAGAACTGTCGTCATGTCGTTCGGCGCATGTCTTGAGGAGACGGGTGTTTAGTGAATATGCACGAATGACATAGTAACGATCTAATGCCAGATTTGATCGGTCGAGCCTATCACGAAGATGGCCGCACAATCAAATCGACAAAAAAGTCGTCACTATATCGTTTGTGCGCATGCAACGACCCCCCGCCGTCATCTTGGTGGTGGGATAGTCTTGTGGCCACCATTGTTGCCACCGTCGAAGAAGGAAGAAGAGGTCATGAGACCTCCTCATACATCATCGTCGTCGCCATCACGGTTGCCGTCGCCGTCGTCGTTGCGGCCGCTGTCGCCGTTACCGTCGTACATTCACCTATTTGGTTTATTTCTTTTTCTTTTTTTTAAACCTTCTTCCTTTCTTTTATTATTTTTTTTTTTTTGAATCCAATAGCCTAATTTATAGTGATTTTAGGACCTCTTCGTTTTGAAAAATAATTCAAAAGATTTTAAAATATAAGGCAATGATATATTTTTATTTCTTTTTCCTTTTTTCTTTCTTTCATTTTCCCTTTTTTTCTATATCTCATTCCCTTCCTTTTTTTATTACATTTTTTCTCATTCCCTTCCTTTTTTATTTCTTTCCTTTCTCGATTATGGGTCATCTAGGGCAAGTATCTATTAATTAATATTTAATTGATTTTTTTCATCCATTTTCATATTTCTTTTCTTTCCTTTTTCTTTTTCAATTTTGAATTTTAATTTTTTTTTATCTCAACATATATTAAATATAAAATATATAAATATCGTTCTTTAATAACTTTAGTTTTTAAAGTACATTCTGATTTCGAATCCCATCATGCTCCCATCAGGCTCTTCCAGACGGGAGGAAGAGTGTTGAGTATAAAATATATAAATACCGTTTAGTGTATAGTATGGAGGAAGTTAAATAAAAGGTATCATTTTTTTATAATAATTAGGATGTTAATAGCACTAAGTCATTAATGCGATTAGTTTTTTTTTCAGTTCTTGGATAAAAAAATATGTGGTTGGAATGATGATTCTTTAAGGTTTAATGGTGATTGGTGAAATAATATGATATAAAAAATAAAAATGATCAAAATAATAGATCTAATAGTAGTAAATTTGATAGCATCCAATACTTGATGTTATTAATAATATGCTTCAGTAAATAATTTTGTGTTCCATAAAAATATTTAATTTTTGTTGGCTCTTTTTCTTGGTTACTAACACATAAAACAGTAAAGAAACTCTACTCTTGGTGTTACAGTAATAAAAAAAAATGAAAACAAAAAATGAAAAGACAAAAACAGGGTTAAAGAAATAAAATGGAGTAGAATTAGATCTTCCATCAAGGGATAGGGGTAGTATATTTGCTTGCTTATAATGTAGAATAATGTTATATTTATAGATAAATTTTATAGCACTTTACAAATTAGTATATGTGGTAGATACTTAATTGATAGAAAAGTGTAAAACATGAGAAGTTATGGTGGTAGATACTTAATTGGAAGAAAAGTGTAAAACATGATAAGTTATGTTGGAAGCGTAAAAAATTTCTGATACCAATTATTGGAAGCGTGAAAATATCTGATATCAATTGTTGGAATCGGTATTCACGCTGATATCGATTATGTAACCCACAATCATCAATTCTAAAATACAACAATATGAAATGGAGATATTGGAGAAGAACTAATCCTTTATTAACAAAAAAATATTCAATTACGCCCTCAACGATATTCTTGACTCTATGCGATCATGTCTACTGTGACCCTTTAATTCATTTAATTACCACGCCTAAATATATATAGATATCAAGTCATAACAGATGACAAATCTAACTTTTATTTTAGATAATTACAAATAAATTTTTAAATATAATTTGGATAAACACTATCTCTAATTAAATTTTAGATTAAGTTTAGATTATTATTTCCAACATCCTCCCTCAATCTAAACTTCATCTTCGAATAGCAAATTCTGAGTAACACGCATTTTGATTTTACAATTTTCGTTGATGTCGTTGTTCAAAATGCAATTTTCGTTAATGTCGTTGTCGCTGCCGTTTCAAAATGCAATTTCCGTTGATGTCGTTGTCGCTGCCGTTGTGTTCAAGTTGTGCAGTATGATACCTGTCCAATAATACTATCATGCACGAAATCTTTGTCATGATTATCCGCATCATCCTTAAAGATCTACGGATTTATCCAAAAATCTGGATTCAATATTTTGAATTTACTTATTTCAATTTGCGCGTTGTGCACCATACCAAAACTCCTTATTTTTTAATTTTATGTTTTTAATTTTATATTTTTGTCTGTCTTTTTCTATTCTTCATCCGATATATGAGTATTTCTTCAATAACATTAGAAAAAGAGTCAACTATTTCTTATTTGACTTGATGCATAATTACTTTATCTACAAAAATTTCTTTTCTTATATCTTCGTTGTGAACTTTTTTACCGGTTTGATTCACACCGTTTTGATCATCAACATATTCTTCATAAATTTGATCTTTTTAATGATCTTGTTCAAATTTGTTTCCAAATTTTTTTGTAAATTGGGTTTTCTGTATCTTCACAATTGGGTTTAATTTCTTCATCTTCTTAAATTTCATTCTCTTCTTGCAAATCTTTCTCTAATTTTCGCTAAGATTCTTCACGTTTCTCGTGCCGTTTTTGTAGTTGAAATTTTTTCAACCAACAATAGATCCAATGCTTGAAAAAGAATTATTTCGAAGAAGTTGACCTCCGCACAACACACGAGAGAAGGTGGTTGTGACGCTTGACAAAAAAAAAGAAGTAAGGAGAGCCCGTGAAGAGATCAAAAAACTTGTCCAAATAGTCAGTAGGGTTAGACAAGCAAACCGAACTACAAAAGACTCGGTAATATCTCGATGAAATAAGAACGTCATCTCTGATACTAATGATTGGAAGCGAATATCTGATATCAATGGTTGAAATCGGAACCGGTATTCACGCTGATACCAATTATGTAATCCAGAATCATCAATTATAAAATACAACAATATGGAGAAGAAATATTGGAGAAAAACTAATATTTTATTAATAAAAAATATTCAATTACACTCTCAATGATATTCTTGACTCTATACGCCCATATTTACTGTAACCTTTTAATTCATCTAATTACCACGTCTAGATATATATAGATATCAAGTCATAACAGTTGACAAATCTAACTTTTACTTTAAATAATTACAAATAAATTTTTAAATATAATTTGGATAAACTCTATCTCTAACTAAATTTTAGATTAAGTTTGAATTATTATTTCCAACAAGTTAAATATGGCTTATAATTTTAAAATTAAAATCCAACTATTAAATTATAGATATATTTATAAGCAAAATATTTTTTTATAATGTAATATTAAGATTCCATATGAAATTGCATGTTGAACAAATTGCGCGCAACGTTTCACTACTATTTTTATATTTTTTGAGAGAAAGGTAGCATGCTACCCGCTTCGTTTATTTTTTTATTTTTTTAGAGAAATGTAACATGCTATCCGCTTTGTTTATTTTTTTGAGAGAAAAGTATAGCTGAAAATATGAAACAATTAGGTTTCGAACTTGGATATCGAATATCAACTACCAAATTCTTTGCCACTTGATATTTCACTACTATTTTTATATATATAATGCCTATATTTTAACTAATAACAAACGATAACTACTTCTGCACTAGCTCTTTGAACTTGATAATCGAAATCGCAAGTGCAAAACAAGAGTTCGAAGATTCATGCGTGTTCATAAACTAGATCTAGTAATCTAGCCTTCAACTTTTTGGAAAAATAACATATAAGACTAGCTAGTCTAGTTTAAGGGAAAAATTTTGATATAGCAACAAAATTAACAACTGTAGGATTGATAGAGCCTACTATATGCCACTTTCTAATTAATACAAGATGTGCACAACTCACCTCCCTTGCTACAGTACCCTTGCAATCAAGTAACTAAAATGATTAATTTCACTCCCAGATGATGGAAGAAACTAACTGTTACATCATTGTTACATCATTTTTATATTTTTATTTATTTCTTTTCTTTTTTTTTCCGCCCTTTCTCATTAATTTAATTTTTTCTTTTTTTTTATCCTCTCAAAATATATATATATATATATATATATATATATATATATATATATATATATATATATATATATATATATATATATATATATATATATATATATATATATATTTATTGTGGTCAAGGGAGAAAAACAAGTGATTAGTAGTGTCTAATTCACATATCTTCGTATTTCCATCCCATGTTAGGGAGCTTAAACTTCGATCGCTTGTATTCTACAATTCCTGCAAGAAAATGCATCCATTAATTTCATAAGTTACTAGCTAAAATATATATAATTTTATAATTTTTTATTGGCAAAAATATAAAATACTTAAAATTGAAGTGATACCTATATATATATATATATATATATATATATATATATATATATATATATTGTGTTTAGTTTTTTTTATTTTTGAGAGAAATATAGTATTTTACACGCTTCATTTATTTTTGAAATAAATTTAGCTAAAAATGTGAAGCAACTAGGCTTCGAACTCAAGTATTAACCACCAAATCTTTTGTCACTTGCACTAGAGACGGTTAATATATATTGTATTTAGTTGAATATAGTAAAATATTAATATTGCTATTATAATTTATTTGTCTGATTGTACGTAGTTGAGAAGTTCATTTGAGAAATTTTATCGCTCTATATTTATGGTGGTGAAATTATGTTTAATTTTTTGAAAAATATATATTTTTTATTAAATAAAATAATTTGAGAGATAAATTTATATTTCGTTTAAAATTACTCTTTCTAATTATTATAGTTAAATCTACGGCCCTTCTCACGCAGCTCCAACTGCAATAGTTAAACTCAAAATATATCAAATCAAATACCGAATATGAAACTACATATAGTGAATTACAACTATATAGGTATAATCAAATAGCTCAAAATTACAAACCTAGCTCATTATAAGTTAAATATAGCTTCATAGCTTTGAAGTAATTGAATATCTTGCAAAGTTAGCAGAGAAAGAATAAAACATAAATACCTTATTTCTTATAAAAAAATAGTATCCTATATTATTTTTTTTTATTAAAATTTTATTGTTTTTGGATAGAGTGAAAGATTATTGTGAAATTTTTAAAAATTTAAATTATTAATATATATATATATATATATATATATATATATATATATATATCGTTCAAAGTTCACCTTCAAAGTTCAAACATGCATCATTGTGAAGCATGTTGGAGGGGAAGATCGTCCCCCTCCCCATCTCCGATATGGTGAAGAAGATTCCGGAGATGGTGAAGAAGATTCCGGGCAAGTAAGCCACCAAGATGACTGCCGCCACGACCGGCAGCAGAACGACTCCGATCAAGAGCGACAGCGACCCTCCGATCACCAGCGTCAACGAAGCCCCGAGCAGCAGCCACGCCAACCCCGCCAGCGGCGGCGGTGCGCCGCCGCCGCCGCTCGACGCCTTCCGCTGGGGCCCGCGGAAGACTTCCGAGAGGAGGCCACAGAGATCGTCGATTGCCCGCGAGAGATCGCCGTCGTCGTCGTCGTCGTAGCAGCCCCTCATCTTTCTTCTTCTTCTTCTTCGACTACGGTGGAGACGGAGTAGGAGTATTTTTAAAAAAAATTTAAGCTTATTTTTTTATTATTATTTTTATTATTATTAAAAAAGAAAGAGATGAGATATGATGAGGTGCGGTGGATTCAGGTTGGGGAGGAAAGAGCGTGATATTTATACACTTTTGTTTTTGGATTGTGTCAACAAAGATAGAAGAAATAAATAATAGGAAGTAAAACTATATGTTTCCGTTTGTCGCACGTTCATACGGATGGATTTAGTTAATTAATATATTCAACTTAAAAAAATAAATAAATAAATTGGGGTATTTGATAAAAATAAAATAATTCTATGCGTATATTAAAAAAAAAAAAAAAGAAAAAAAAAAGAAAAAAAAGGGGGGTAAGTATATAAATCTTGTAATTTTACTGCACATTGTGGATTAGGAGCAAAAATTCGAGTTTTCTGGGAGCGCGTACGTTTGATACGCGTTATATAATATTATAGATTATTTTAATATTATCAGATATCTAAAATTTTTAAATTGATATTATCGTATTTGGTTTAATACAGTAATATAATATTCAATTACAATATATATAAAATTATTATATTTAATTTATTTTATATAATTCAGTAATCTTCATAATAAAATATTGTTTATTCTAAAATTGTCCTTATAGATATATTTAATATTATTTTTTACTAAATTATAACTTAATATAATTTATACTTGAATTTAAATTTAAAATTTAAAATTTTAATAGAAATATAAAATTCAATATTTTAATTTCAAATTTGACATTTAAAATATAAGTATAAATTTAAATTTCAGATTTCAAAATCTAAATTAAAATTTAAAATTTAAAATTTCAAATTAAATTTTTAAAAATAAATTATTGAAAGGATTTGAGAGGGTTTGGAAAGGTAGACATATAATTTTACATATAACTTATAGGGATAATTGCCTGTGTACCCCTGAAATATGAAGAAATATCTGATTTACCCCTCTTATTTTTTTCTTTCCAATATACCCTTCATACGTTCCACCGTTATTAAAAATACCCCTACCGTTTCCCTTTGTTAAGTTAACTAGGGTTAAACTAGAGTTAAATAATAATCGGAGTTGAAAACTATCAGATATACCTATTTTGCCCGGGTTTAGGGTTTAGGGTTTAGGGTTTAGAATTTTTTAGGGTTTTAGGGTTTAGGGTTTAGGGTTTTAGGGTTTAGGGTTTAGGGTTTTTTAGGGTTCTAGGGTTCTAGGGTTTAGGGTTTAGGGTTTTAGGGTTTAGGGTTTAGGGTTTTTTAGGGTTTTAGGTTTTAGGGTTTTAGGGTTTAGGGTTTAGGGTTTAGGGTTTAGGGTTTTAGGGTTTAGGGGTTTAGGGTTTTAGGGTTTAGGGTATATTTGAAAGGGCAAAATAGTAATTACACACAGATAACGGCAGTTCCAAATGGTACACTAACAGAGTTTAACTTCAGGGGTATTTTGGAAAGAAGTTGGAACGTAAGAAGGGTAGTTTTAATATTAGCCTTCTAAGAGGGGTAAATCTGAAAACAGAAAAATTTTTAGGGGTATGTAGGAAATTGCACCTAACTTATAAGATAACTGATGATCAGTAATATGAGATACTCATTTTTCTCATTAGATAATATTTTTAAAATAATTCTGTATAATTTGTAATATTATATAATACAGAATAATCCCAACCAAACACTTGCAACGGCACTGTATTAGAAATGATGTAATCTCCATATTTTAGTGATGTTATAAGCAGTTGCAACATGCGACTTTCATGGGATATTAGTTGCAAAGAATGCTAAAATTTTGAGACTTTTTATCTTCATCGACTCTTCAGAGCATATGATAATCTTTCATTAAATATTTGTTTTAAAAAAAAAATTACTAAATATAAATTTTACAAATTTTAAATATTATATATTATATTTAACGATATAAATCGACGATTCAAAAATTTTATCATTAAAATCAACTTATAAATGCAAAAAAAAACTCTATACGATTAAAGTATAATTGCCAAATTAACAAATACTAACTTTGGATTCAAAGAGTGTGAAGAATCTCTATCTACTGCTACACTCCTTATATAAAAAATTTATTTTGAAAAAAATAAATATTTATTTGTGAAAATCTAATTACTTTCCAACGTTGAGTGCGGGTGTAATTAAGTGAAAACCTTTTTTTTTTTTTTTTTTTTTTTTTTTTTTATAGTTTGATGTAAATGTGAAAAATCTTGGTTTGACGATATTCGCTCTTTCATTTTCTCTCGGTGACTTTTTGCAAACTTTTTTCTAAATAAGAAACTTTAGTCAAAATGAATTATTAAAGAAAAGTTTACTTCAATGGAACTACAATTACTTCTGTGGGGCCACGAATGTAAGTCCACGTTAAGGTCATAAAAATTCAATTTTCAATTTCCTTTTGAAGGTATAAACTCACAAAATTCAAATTCCTTTTGAAGGTGTAAAATTAAGGTTCTGAATTATATGTAGCAACCGATTTTCTCCAAAAGTTAAATACTTTCTATTCTAATATCTTGTGAATTATTATAAGTAACCATCATTATTTTTTAAAAATTTTAATTATTAAAAAATAATATTTTTAATATTTATATTTAATAAAAATTTTCATTAGGGTCGAAATTGCAAGATCATCCGAACTCTCACGTAGGATTTATTTGTTTCATCGAAACTGGACTTCGGGTTAAAGTACACTACGGATTTAACTAGAGAATTCAAGTGAAAATGACTTCTCTCCTGTTGTTTATTTTTGTCGTTGTGGAAATAAAGTTTTTAAAATTCTATTATTTGTTTAGTAGGTATAAAATAATATTATTGTCTCTTATATAAATTATAATAAAAAAATAAAAATATATATAATTATATAATTATACAAATAATAAATTATAAAAAATAAAAATAATAAAAATAATAAATTATAATATAATAAATATTATTCTTTACGTAAATAATTTTTTTTTTTTTTTTTTTTGAAATACACAAGTTTCAACCGTAATTATATTACGGTTAAGTAAAGACGAGAAATATCTGTTCACGATCGAAAATCACTTTCTCTTACTACTTTCGTCCAAATAAATAATTTTTTAGGTGTCGTTTGGCAACCGGTATAAGGGGGGTTATCCTCCTTATCCTTCCCTTTATATCCAAACAATATTTAAATGTCGGAGGAATAGTTGTTCCCCCATACCAGGTTATTTCGGTATAAGAGTAGAACAGTTGTTCCACTCCACAGGTGGAACAGCTGTTTCACCTGTTGCTTATTATTATTATTTTTTTAATTAAAATTTTTTAAACTATAAGATATTTAAATTTATAAAATTTTAAATTTTTTTATTTTATTTTATAAATTTTAATCCCCTCTATTATTTTTATTCCTCTTTAACTTATCAAACACAATTTTTTTTATCCCGATACAATCTTTATACTTAACCAAACACAAAATTATTATAATTCTTGCTTGTACCTGAACTTATACCTATCGCCGGAATAATCAATTTTCGCTTATACCCGAATCAAACGCAGCCTTAGATTTGTACAGAGATTAAATTTTTTAACTTCGGTGAAGTGAAAGGCGAAGTCAGGTTTGCTAAACCAACAAGTTCCTCACTCTCACCGACCATCTCTAGTACAAGTGACAAAGGACTTGATGGTGGGTATCTAAGGTTACGAGTTCGAAATTTAGTTGTTTCACATAAACGAAACGAATAACATACTATCTTTCTCTCTAAAAAAAGATAAATTCCTCACTCTTGAGCTTCCCACTTGTGAACAGCCCCCTAGGCATGGAAAATGATTATTTGACTAATATATTTGAGAATTGGGTGGTCAAATGAACTTAAATACTAATTAGATCTAAGTCAACCGTTTTTGTTGACCCAGTTAAAGAATGGAGAGAAGGTTGGTGAAGACCCAGCAAGTTTGAACACCAGTATATGTGCGACGACAAACGGAAATTAATAATTTAGCAGTAATTGTTGAATCTTGTGTTGGTTTCTTATTTTAACTTTCTATTTTCTTTTTTTTTTTCTTTTTTTTTTTTTTACATTATTTGTCGTGCTCCTCTTCTCTCAAGACCCCTTCCATCCGTACAAAATATAATATGAGAAAATAAAAAAAATATCATTTAAAATAAAAGGTTAATTGCATATATGTCCCTGCAAATATGTCGAATTGTAAATATATTTCTGCAAAATTCAACTTTTCATATTTATTCCTTCAAAAATCCAAAGTTCTTCAAATATGCCCCTCTGATTAATCGGAATCTGTTTATTTTTTGACAGATTCCATGTGAAATTATTTTTTTGCCCCCTTACAAATATATCCCTCCAAAAGTAATACCATTATACTTGTTACAAAAATACCCCTCTCCAAAAATCCCAACGTATATATCCCTCTAATTGTTGCAAAAATGCCCCTCTCCAAAAATTCCAACGGATATATCCCTCTAAAAGCAATATCTATTTTTACTTATTACAAATTTGTCCCTCTCTAAAAATTCCCCAACGGTCATCTCCATCTCCTTCATCTATAAAAGAAGAACCAAAATCCACCATTAAAGCCAACTTTCCTCTATATAATATTTTGATTTTTTCATTCATTTTTCTCTATTAATCTCCAACAACTTTATTTTTTCATCTTTTTCTCTCCTCTAATACATTGCTTTTTATGATGAGTGAGAGATCGATAAATTCTTCGCATAGCATTGAAATTCCCAAGTGTGGTTGCTTTAAAACTTGTAAAATTTGGGTTTCAAAACAGCCACATACTAGAGGTCGTCGATTTTATGGGTGTCCAAACTGGGGGGTAAGACAACTAATTTTGCATCGATGAAAAAATGGTTTGTTTCAAAGTTTAGTATACAATAGCATTATTTACCATTATTCCAATTAAAGTGGTTTTTTTAAAAAAAAAACCATACATATCCATAAAATTTTTATTTTTTATTTACTAATTATTTTTTTTATTTTTATATTTTGCAGAGTAATGAGCACTGTAATTATTTTGCTTGGGTCGATGACACACACCACAATACTGTTGACTTAAAATACCAATTACAGACATTTCAAGAAGCTGTGGAGCATCGCATTCAAAAGTTTGAAAAAAAAGTTTTATTTCTTCTTAAGTTGCTTGTATATTTGGTGGTAGCTAATATCTTGTTTGGTTTGGTAATGTAATAAAATGTGATGTAAAACTGCAATATTGTGATAAATAGTTGATGGAGTAGTTATTGTTGTAATGTAAGTGAAACATTATTTTACTATGATAAAAGTAGTGATAAAGTAGTTGTTGAAAAAATGTAATTCTCCTCACAGCCCCAACAAGAAAGTACCACAAAAATGTAATTCTCCTCACAGCCAGTCAGCATTCAAATCAAAATGTCGGCATGAAAATTCATTCATTTAAATCAATTGACCACAATTCTCCTAACAGAATTGCAGTTAGCAGTTCAATACAAACACAATGACATTCATAACTTATGAGTAGAACCAAATTACATTCATTGAAAGGATGAAATCAACAAGTATTTCAAAGTTAGCAGTGAAATTAACAAGTACTTCAAAGTCAAGTACTTCAAAGTTAGCAGTATAAAATTACCCACAATATTAACCCTTACACAAAATACATCCATGCAGACCACAAAAAAAATACATGCAGACCACAAAATACATCCATTTAGATCAACTATCCAAAAAAATATTATACATCAACTCTTTCATCAAACTGAATGTTGATTTTTTAGACATCCCATAGCATCAATTTCACTTATGGCACTTCCTTATTGGGACTGTGAGATTGTCGCTTCAGCAGTTGCCCGTTTTGATTTTGATGCTAGTCACTTTCCTCTGCGCCTGCATACCATTTTTAGCAATTAGTATTGTAGTGAAAAAAGTAAATTAAAAGTAAATTTTGTTGGTCAATATAATACCTTATGCCACTACCAGTACCAGCACTTGCTTGAGATACTCCATCTGCGCCTTCAGACTGAGGGTTCGTAGTAACAGGGTTCGTACATGTTTTTGCATGATGGCCTAATTGGTTGCATCTTTTGCATCGATGTTTTTTCCTAATTACCATCTCATCTGATCCTCTAATTCTTTTCTTTCGAGGTCTTCCAGCTAGCCTATTTAAAATAGGAGGTAATATATCATGGCCGATGTCAACCTTTGCCCACTGATCACTACTAGGCAATGGTGCAATACCAGCAGAGTAAGCCTCCTTATATTTGGCTACTGTAAAATATGGATGAACAAATTTTTCCCACTTTTCATGTCTTAGTTTACCTATAACTGCCATTGCATGAATGCATGGCACACCTTTTACTTGCCATACTCTGCAGCTGCATTGCATGTCTTGCAATCTCACATCGCATCTTGAATGAGGTCCAATTACTTCTGCTGAAAACTCATCACTCCATAGCACCTCATATTGACCCAAACCCTACAGATTGTGAAGATTAGATAGCATTGCAGTGCATCACAAAATACAGCTCATTTAAGATAATAAAATTCCAATTAAGGAATCGAAGCTGCTTGCTGCTGCTCTCAAGCAGCAGCAAGCTGCTTGCTGCTTGAGCAGCAGCTTGCTAATTTAGTTCAAGCAGCAGCAAACTGCTTGTTGCTGCTGCTCAAGCAGCAAGCAGCAACCTGCTTGCTGCTGCTCTCAAGTGCTGCTTGAGCTAAATTTTTAGAGAAATTTAGCTCAAGCAGCAAGCAGCTTGCTGCTGCTGCTCAAGCTTGCTTGCTGCTGCTCTCAAGCAGCAGCAGCAAGCTGAGCAGCTTGCTTGCTGCTGCTCTCAAGCAGCAGCAGCAAGCTGAGCAGCTTGCTGCTACTTGAGCAGCTTGCTGCTGCTTGAGCAGCAAGCAGCAAGCAGCTTGCTGCTGCTCTCAAGCAGCAAGCAGCAAGCTTGCTTCTGCTCTCAAGCAGCAAGCAGCAAGCAGCTTGCTGCTGCTTGAGCAGCAGGATTCGAATCATGTTTTTTTTTCTTCTAACAGTCATTCATAGACTCCAATTGATTGTTATGGAAGATTAGAATCGAAATAATGAAAGAGATATTGTACTTAGTAACTATCACTTGATGTATGCCATGGAATTGAATTGGTTAGAAAACTAGCTAACAAAAGTATGAATTTCTCCTATACCAAAACATTTTTAGGGAGTTTAGAGAAATTTAGCTCTTGATAAATCAAGTGCTGCTTGAGCTAAATTTTTAGAGAAATTTAGCTCAAGCAGCAAGCAGTGCTTGCTGCTGCTGCTCAAGCAGCAAGCAGCAGCAAGCTGCTTGCTGCTGCTCTCAAGTAGCAAGCAGCAAGCAGCAAGCAGCAAGCAGCTTGCTGCTGCTTGAGCAGCAAGATTCGAATCATGTTTTTTTTTCTTCTAACAGTCATTCATAGTTGATATGGTCCCAAATTGTCAACTAAAACATGTCATTGTCCTAATTGTCAACTAAAACATGTCATTATAAGTTCATTGTCCTAATTGTCATTGTCCTATCTTCCTCAGTACCAAATTAAGCATCATTATAAGTTTGTCATTGTCCTAATTGTCAACTAAAACATGTCATTGTCCTAATTGTCATAGTTGATATGGTCCCAAATTAAATACCATGCTTCCTATTTATCCTCCTCAGTACCAAATTAAGTACTAACATTGTGCATTTAGGTTATAAAGCATGATCACAAGAGTAATAATCACAAGCAAAATAACTATGTGGAGAATAAAAGAATTATTAACTCTACCTAATGAAAATCAGCATATAGAACTAACTTACCTTGCTTATCTTGTTCACATGTTTGACTACTGTGGGTACAATTTCATTATCCCACTTTTTTGCTCTATTTCTTCTCTCATCCATCTTAACCATTATTTTTTGCCGGATAGTGTCGATCATGTCAATCAATGGTCTATGCCTATCGTTAGAAATCCATGCATTGAATGATTCAGAAATATTATTGGTCAAGTAATCACACTTAGCATTTGTCTCGAATTGACTTCGACTCCACAAATAGCTATGGTTCTCCCGCAAGTACTCAATAGCCATTGGGTTTGCTTCATACACCTTAGCCATGCTAGCTTCATAAATATTCTGTTTATACGCTCTTGCTGCAGCCCACAAATTATCTTTATAGCAATCTCCACGAAATTTCTTTTTGAAGTTGCTATAAAGATGACGCATACATTCTCTATGTTCAATTCTTGGATAAACAACTCTAACTGCCTCATCTAAACCTTTTTGTCTATCAGAGGAGAACACTAGGCCTTCGGGTTCTCCTATAGCAATCTTCAACCCATGAAGAAACCATTCCCAACTGTTAGAGTTCTCCGACTCGACAACACCAAAAGCAACAGGAAAAATTGATTTATTTCCGTCAATACTTGTAGCTGCTATGAGCACTCCTCTATGATTTCCTTTGAGATGACATCCATCTAAAGCAATATAAGGTCTACATCCAGTGAGGAATTCTTGAATGCAACCAACAAAAGCAATGAAAATTCGTTGAAAATGATGCTTTTCATTAATAACTTCCAACTTTATCTCCACATGACTACCGTAATTTCTTCTAACAATTTCGTCCTTGAAATCAAAAAAAAATTTATACGAGTCCTCCCACTTCCCATGGATTTTAGACATTGTCATTTCTTTTCCCCTAAAGACCTTGCAATAGGGCAAGTCAACATGATATTTTTGTTGCAATCTTTTACGCAATTCAGTTGTAGACAAATCTCCTTCCAATCGTAGTCACTCGATGACCCTATTGCACACCCAATCTTGTGTTGCTGCTTTGTTCTTACATCTATTGGCAGATGTACATGTGTGCTCTCCTTGCAAAGTTTTCACCTATAATAAAACTGCTAGTTAGAAATGCAAGTAATTTATAAATGTATGATGCTAAAAATACATTCTTTAAAAAAATAGGATAATGTCAATTTTACCTGAAAAGCCAAAGAATCTTGAAGTATAGATGCATGGATTCGCCACTTGCAATTAGATTTTGAGCATCTTGCGGTTACCCTCGAAAGATCACTTTTTTGTAGCTTATACTCAAACTCATTTAATAGGGCAAAATGAGTCAGTGCATCTCTAAATGAAGCTACATTTGGGTACTTTGCTCCTATATCCATAATAGGGTTATTCTTGTCATATGGAATTTCCTCTCCATGATCTATATTAGCCATTTCCTCTAAATCAGTGTCATCACTTTCAAGGGAATGAAAGCTATCTTCACTTAAAATTGCATCTGATTCACCAACTGTTTCTTCATTTGTTATTTCTTTACCAACTGTTTCTTCATTTGTTAATTCTTCATCAACCCCAACCCCCTAAATCAACTTCATCAAATTCACCAATTGCTTCTTCATTTGTTACTTTTTCACCAATATCACCAACATCATCACCAACATCACCAATTGCTTCTTCATTGTCATGATCATCATCATTCATGCCAACCTTAGCCCATTCCACATCAGTATTGGTGTCTTCCACACTAGGCATAAGAACACTAGTTTCTCCACCAATATAGTTTAACGGAATACCATTCGTTTGAATGGTTATAAAAATTTCCACTTCCTTCACATCTTTATATATAGAAAATATAGTCTTGAATTCCTGTTCTGTTAATACTTGAATGAACTTCTTCGGCTTAACATTTCTTGCTACATACCATACCCCAATATTCTCCGTAATACCCCAATCGCATAGTGATCGTAAATCTTGACAAAAATCGCTGAGATGGTAATCATCAATATCTATCATCAATATTTTCTTTTTACCATCACAATATCTGAGTTCGCATGCAGTTTTGACTGTTTTAAGGTAGCCGCCATAATTAAACTTAACTTGAAAAATACCATATTCATCCATTTTGTCAAACTGTCATGATAAAAGAAAAAAATCTAAGTTATCATTTTGTCAAACTGTCATGATATGAATTTCCATTCTATATACAACCAAGTTAATGATTTGACTTCATCAATCTAGTCTGAACTACTGAACTAAACTAGGGCATCATGTGAAACTGTCATGATATGAATATCCATTAAAATGTGAAATCCATTTTACTTCAAAATCCATTTCAGAATGTGAAATCCATTTTGTCATGATAGTTTCAGTAATGTGAAATCCATTTTACTGAAACTATCCATTTCAGAATGTGAAATCCATTTTACTTCAAAATCCACTTCAAAATCCTTCTTCTTTAAAATGTGAAATCCATTTTGTCAAACTGTCATGATATGAATTTCCATTCTATATACAACCAAGTTAATGATTTGACTTCATCAATCTAGTCTGAACTATTGAACTAAACTAGGGCATCATGTGAAACCCAGAAAAGTTCTCACTCACAAGGAACCAACCTCTCAAAATGTCAAAAAACCCACTAAAAAAGCAGTTTTAAAGTAGAGAAAATTAAAAATCATACATAAGCAAGACCTCCCGCACGAGATGCTGCTTGGCGACCTCCCGCACCTGTTCGACGAGCGCGGGATCGACGAGCGCGGGATCGACGAGTGTGGGATCGACCTCCCGCACGAGATGCTGCTTGGCGACCTCCCGCACCTGTGGGATCGACGAGCGCGGGATCGACGAGTGCGGGATCGACCTCCCGCACCTCTTCCTGCGCGGGATCGACGAGTGCGGGATCGACCTCCCGCACCTCTTCCTGCGCGACGACCGGTTCAGGGATGGAAAGATGAAGAGGAAGAGGGGGATGGGAAGAGAAGAGGAAAAAACCCAAAGTTAAGCATTTAAATAACTGAATAGTGTGTAAATAAAAGTTGAAGAGGAAAGAACCAAGGTTAAGTTCTGTCTCTAAATAAAAGAAAGGGTAAAAAGGTATATTCACTTTCTACTCTAACCAAGGTTAAGCATTTAACCTATGGTTAACTCAACTTTCCTAACAGTAGGGGTAAATTTGAATAACGTCGAATTTTTGAAGGGATAAATATGAAAAGTTGAATTTTACAGAGATATATTTGCAATTCGACATATTTGCAGGAACATGTATGCAATTAACCCTAAAACAAAAGATATATAGTTTTATAGTCAGAAATGTTGATATTAATGGTATGCTTTTAGAAGTATAGAGTCCTTGTATGTTTTTAAATTATTTTTGATAGTAAAACTTTCGAATCGATCGGTTCTATTAAGTTTGATCTAAAATATTTAAAATAATTAAAAAAATAAATTTTATAATTTTTTGATATTATTTATCTAGTGATCGAAATAGCTCAAAATTAATAGCAGAAAATAAAAATTTTACAAAATATTATGATATGATACTAAAGTTTTAAATCAAAGATATTTATCTTATTTTATATAGTATAAAAAAAATTCATCAAAATTTTAATTGATTTGAATGTTTTTACACCGTTAAACTAGCAAACGACTCATCATGATCATTAAAATTATAAGCAATACATCGGTACTTATTTTTATAAATAATAAAAAAAAAAATTTAATCGTTGATTCATAAAAGATAAAAATGTAATTTTATATATTAATAGATTAAAAGATAACTTCATAAAAGGGGTATTTTCGTAATTAAACAATGCAAAATTTAAAGAAAACATTTAATTAAAATACTGTCGATAAATTTAGCTAATAATTTTGCACTAAATTAAGAAGTTTAATTTTTTAAAAAAATTGAATTACAATTTACGTATTAATTTAAAAAGTTTTAGAATTAGAATTTAGACATTAATTTAAGGAGTTTAATTTATAAAGTTTTAAAATTACAATTTAGGCATTAATTTAAAGAGTTTTAGAATTACAATTTAAATATTAATTTAGAAAATTTTAGAATTACATTTTAGTCATTAATTTATATTAATATTTTAATAAAGTTTAAACATAGGTTAATATTCAAATTCAACATATTTAATATATTTAAAAAAATTTAAAATTTTTCTAATTTAGCCATTAATTTTGCATTAATTTAAGTATTAATTTAAAGAGTTTTAGAAATACAATTTAGGCATTAAATTAAAAAAATTTAGAATTAGAATTTAGACATTAATTTAAGGAGTTTAATTTAAAATGTTTTAGAATTAAAATTTAGGCATTAATTTAAAGGGTTTTAGAATTATAATTTAAACATTAATTTAAGGAGTATTAGAATTACAATTTAGTCATTAATTTATATCAATATTTTAAAAAAATTTGAAAGTACGTTAATAATCAAATTCAACATATTTAATATGTATAAAGAATTTTAAAATTTCTCTAATTTAAAAATTAAGTTTGTATCACTATTCTAAAAAATTTGAAAGTGGATAAATATTTAAATTCAACATATAATAAAAGTTTTGATTCATATACTTTTCACAAATTTAGACATTAACTTTGCACTAATTTTGGCATTGATTTTAAAAGTTTTAGAATTATAATTCAGTCATTAATTTAAAGAGTTTTAAAATTACAACATAGGCATTAATTTAAAGAGTTTTACAATTTAGATATTAATTTAAAGAGTTTAATTTAAAAAAATTTAAAATTATAATTTGGATATTAATTTAAAAAATTTTAGAATTACAATTTAAATATTAATTTAAGGAGTATTAGAATTACAATTTAGTCATTAATTTATATCAATATTTAAAAAAAATTTGAACTTAGGTTATAATCAAATTCAACATATTTAATATGTATAAAAAAATTTAGACTTCCTCCAATTTAGAAATTAATTTTGTATCACTATTCTAAAAAATTTAAAAATTGATAAATATTTAAATTCAACATATGATGAAAGTTTTGATTACTAAAAATAATCTAAATTTTAATACAGTTTTCTAAAATTTAAATTATTTACAATATATAAACAATTAAACAAAAAGAATTACAAAATTACCATTCAAGATCATAATTAAATTGAAATATTTAAAATTTATAATCTTTCCAAAAATAAAACTCCCACTAAATTAAAATTTTTAAAATTTTTTAAATTTATAAAAATAAAAACTCTTAAAGTAGGAATAAAATTATTTAATTACTATTGAATCAAAAGACTAAAATGGCTTTTTTAAAAAAGATACCTGGTTACTAACACGCTCAATCCTCTTAACCTCTTGGATCTCTTAACTTCTTTGATCTAGCCACCACCTAAAATACTATAATCGGATTATGAGGTTTGGTCATATTATATTATTTATATATATGACTAATTAATATTTCGGGAGTGTCACATTCTTCTCCCCTTTATGCCCTGACGTCCATCAAGCACACTCGCAATTACCAGAAGATGTGACACTCGTCTCGCTAGTAGTCTCGCTAGCTTTAGTCGACCTTGTGGAGAGCTGCACTCCACCTACAACAGTAATTAGCCGGAGAGCCGCGCTCTACCTGTTATATAATCCTCACTCAGCCGAGACTCATCTCATATTTTCGGCTGGTGATTCGCTCCGATACTAACTGTGACGCCCCAACTTTCCAGGGGATCACCCATCCTAGAACTACTCCAAGCTCTAGCACACTCAACCCACTTAATCTCTTGGGTCTAACCACCGTCCAAAATGCTATAACCGGATTAAGAGATTTAATCATATTATATCATTTATATATAGGACTAAATCAAATTCCGTAAGTGTCACACGGTACCTCTCTCAAACTGACCTGTTATTGCAGGTCACAAGTAAAAAATAATTAAATTTAAGCCGTTGAATAGAAATAAATGAACGATAACCAAAAAAATAAGTATAACAGTATTTCTCTAAAATTATTGATTTGAAGTCTTTTTTGATCACAACTCAAACGATATCGAAGAATTACGAAATATATTTTTTAAATCTTTTAAATACTTTAAATCAAAGTTTAACGGAAGCCAATCGTCCATTCGAAAATTTTAATATCGAAAACGAATTAAAAGCACGAATGTCTCCATAGTTCTAAAAGCATACAAGTCTAACTCTTAACGCCGGGCCTGCAGTAAAGTCTGCAACAGTTGTATCCCGGTGATGCTTCCGCAATGGAGATGTTACTGATTGAGCTGGTATCTGAGAAGGCCGCGGCACGAACCTCTTGTTTGGATTCGAATCCCCGATTTAGCGGATCAATTATTCTGGATTATCGGGTTATAGCTTTAAAATTTACTAGCTAAAAATGTAGGGCTTGAACTATGTTTCATTTTGAAACCGAAACCGACCCTCCAGCATTAAATGATACCGTTGACATTCCTCGTTGGCTCTTAATGATGCAATTTGAATTATAATTTTTGGTATTTGAATTAGAAATTTTATCAAAAGTCAATGACTTCGTTTGTTAGTCGTTGGGGGTACTAGTCATCAATTAAATGAACATTTTCATCGGCCACAAAAATGCTAAAGGCTTTAAATTTAATAAATAGAGAGGACTAAATCAAAATAAATGAAATTTAAGGTAGGGATAAAAATAAATAAATAAATAAATAAATAAATAAAAAGTTCAGGAACTATTTTAAAGTGCGCGCTATATATAGCTGATATATATAGGGTCTCCATTCAATTTTACCAAACTATATATAACTAGTATAATAAATAATATTTAAAATATATAATTATTAAAATTTAAAATTTAAAAATTATAATTAAAGAAATATAAAAAAAAAATAGCTATAAAGTAGTCTTATATACATATTTTTACTAATATTTTCTTAACTTTTAAAGTTAAATTATATTAATAATTTTATTTTAAAATTCAATCAAATTTTTTGTTTTGATAGTTATTTTATAAAAAAATTTAACTTAATAATTTTTTAAAAAGTTAGAGTTGGAAAACTTATTTCAAATTTAAAAATTAGCAAGGGTATTTTTGCCGTGTTAAAATTGTTGGGAGACTAAGAAACTATTATATACACTTAGTGTATATTAATACTTCATACACCACAACTTATATTAAATGATTAATATTCTAATATTAAAATTTAATTAAATATATATGATATACTAAATTTAATAATTTCAATTATATTTGATGAATTAATTTTAAAATTTCTATTAAAGGGTTTTAGGCATGTGGTGTATATACAAATATATATATATAATTATGCAGAGAATATTGAATAGGATTAACTTATAATTTTAAAAGAGTGAAGAAATTTTTGCTTGCATTTGGTGTATACCAATATTTTAATAATTAATATTGTAAAGTAAAATATGATATAATATATATAATATGAAATATTTAAATAATTTATTATAATATAAAAATTTATTTTTTAGATATATATTTTAAACTTACAGCGGGGCATCCAAATTTTTTTTTACTAATATGTAGTAATTTTTTATTGACTGTACTTTAGTGGCAACATCGCCTTTTAAGAAAGAGCAATGCTATATGTATACCCCCAAAGAGGGTGTACATCTTACACCCACCCATCTAAGGATGGGAGGATCACTTCACAAATTATGAAGTGATCCCTCACCACACCCTACCCATTAAATGGGTGGGATGTGTGATGTACACCCCAAATGGGAGTGTACAAGTAGCATTTTCCTTAAGAAAGTCTACCTAAATTGCCGAATAATATATGTATAGAAGATAGTCCTTCTTTTTTGACTTGCATAGTTATTTGTGAAGAAAAGATTAGCATGCATATCATGTAGTTTTTTCTTGGGTTTGCAGACTTTTGGGTTTATTAATAGCAATCTTAATTATGATCACAACTTGACCAAAATTGTTGTTTTCCTCATTTAAGATATTGTGTACGGAATTGATGGTGGGAATATTTCTAGCTGTAGTCAAATTCACATCACAATAAATTAAAATGCCCCTAAAAAATAATGTGAACCAGTCAAACTATTCATACATGAACCCAAACAGCTCATCAAAATCTCCTTTTTTCTCTCTCTCTCTCTCTCTCTCTCTCTCTCTCTCTCTCTCTCTTGTTTCCTTGATAATAAATAATGAACGTTCATGATAAAAATTTGTTAAATGAAATCACTGTTTGTCCTAAAATCTTAAATTGTCAGGTATTTTGACAGGGACAGTAGGAAAATTTCAACTATTTATCTAAAAAGACTTGAGTGTTTTAATAATGGACTAGAAATATATTAAGATTCCTACTCTTTTGACACAATATTAAATAATATGATAAAATTATTAATCTGCAAAAGTTTAAACTTTCAAAAAGTAATAAATTTTTTTATATATTTTTATATTTAACAAATATCAATAAATCAACAGTACTCTCACGAACCCAAAAACAATCCATTAAAAATTGAAAACATACGAGAAATGTTTATCACAAAATAACAATACTCCGGATACCGTACAATTACATAGACATTAGTTAAAGGGTAAATCCTTCCCAGTAGCTTATTACGCAGGTCTTTGAAATACAAAGATGGTATCTAATTAAATAAAAACAAGCAGCACCAGTTGAATAGCTTAGATAATACAAACTATTACAATCAAACACAACATTTTCATGGGAAATTGGGTCTCTAGCAAAACAATTAACACAAGCAGGGAGAGTGTTGGCCCAGAAGCAGCAAGGATTGTGTACAGAGAAATACCTGCTTAGTTACCTTATGCAAGCCATCCTGGCAAATAGTTGCTCACACTTGGCCCGGGCGTTGTCGCAATTGTTATTTGATCAGGGTGGTACCTGTTAAATATAAAATATTAAAATATTAGAATATTAAAACTCTACTCTTTGTCCGGCTTAAGTTTTTAGAATAATCAGTTGTTTTACATAGTAGAGGAAGAGAATTGAGCATAAAATATGTTTTACAATACCCTCCTATATGCGCAGAATGAAGGGTGATGTGTATGTCATTCAGATAGAAGATTAGAGTGTGAAACCTTGCTAATTGCTTCTGTTTAATAGTTGATCAACTCAGTGGATTCTGATTTCGCATTAAAAACGGTGTCAACTAATTAAGAATAACAAGATCGATATCTATAAAAAAATTTCTTTCACACAAGTACTACAGCATTGTGTATTATGTATGAAGGTTTGATCAATTTTGTTTTGGTGTATGCTCTCTACACATGCAAAAGAAATGTCAGAGTATATATGTTACAGTTGTCTCTCTAGGTGAAAATGGTTTGTAGACTAGTACCGGTTTGAAATCCAAAGTATGCCAAATTCGGTTAACCTACTGATTAATCCACGTGTTACTTTCATTGATATTAAGTTGAATAATGGACTATTTGATCAGACTTTGTAATTCTATTTTCAGCTGTTGTTGAAGCATTTAGTGAGACTTTTATCATGACAGAAGAAGATTGTGAGGCCGTAAAATAAGCCTCAATTTAAATCTTTTACTTTTGCTTGAAATAGAAGCTCAATACAAATGCCTATTATAATATATAGTGCTATCAAACAAGAACTTCATCAAACAATATAAATATGCCTACAGACCCTAACAGCAAGGCTTTCTCTCATTTAAGCTTCAACTACAGCAGATAAATAAACTAACCCGATTTGGAGAGTGGGTTCACACTCGATTGGCTGGAAGAAGCCATCGGCCTGAGGCTGAGCAGCCTGCCGGCCATAACCAACAGCGTGTGCGCTGGGATCCCAAACCTGCTGCTGAGTAGCCTGGTTGCTCTCTTCCAGCTGCATGTACGTGCAAATTAACCACAAAAATAATAATTGCAATAAACGGTCTAGATTTTTTTTCATATGAATATAGGCTAAATTTATGGCAAAAAATAAAAGAAACATATAAATGAATTTTAATTTGTGTTGAAGGGTATGACACATATTTTACGATTCGAATGATCTGAATCAATCATTCTTACTTTATTTTGATATTCCGTTAATGTACTTCGTCAACATTGATTACTCTTAATTAAAGTGTCACCTGCACAATATTCGAATCCCAAAAGTACTATATAATTAATCCTTATTAAATCTCTATGAGTGTTTATCTTAACTCTCTCACATCGACCAGATTCAGTCATTCATAGTTAATCTTTTCTAAAACTTAATCATCGCCTGCCTTTCGTTTGTTCTCCATGTAAAAATGACATCATTGCATATAATTATCGATCAAATCCGAACCGTGAATCACGTAAGGTTGACAACTAGCTTTAAAGAGCGAAGTGCAAGTACTCACCCTTCTCCTTAGGCTTTTATTGGCCTCGCAAAGCATTTGCTCCTGCAGAAAAAGAATATAGTCCATTAGACTGGTAGTCAAATAAATGCCGCTAAAAAACTATTTGAAGCAATACTATACCCTCCTCTGCAGGTCTGCCAGCTGATCAAGCATGTACTGGGTCTGCCAAAACATAGAAATTCTTAGTCAGCATTTTACATTTATCAACTTCTATTTTTCTCTTCATTTAATGATAAAGTTTAAAGAATTAGAATATGATGAAAACTGTGTTACCAGAGAAACAGGATATTAATTCTAATCCTCAAAAAACAAGAAACAATACTATTGTTGATCTCTGTCGTTAGTGAAAGAAATTCGTTTTTAAAAAAAAATTATCATGTAAGAAATAAAGCTCAATGTAACGAACGACGGAAATATACCCTTGTTGATCTTATTTGTTTCAGCGATGCATCCAGCTGCCGCTCCAGTTGCTCAAGTTCCTTGCTGCTGAGTGGGCCCAAATCCTCACCAAGGAGATTTCTGAGGTCGCATGGAGTTAAAATCACACAGATCATGGAAAATTCACATTTGTAGTATTTATTTTACTCACCTTTGCGAACGTTGCAGGGCCTCGACACGTGCTTTAAGTTTCAAGTATTCCTGTTGACTACTCTGTTCATGGCAAAACGTAAGAGGGATTAGTCCTTTTATTCAGCTCAGATGATGGATTGGAGTCAGCTGTTTGCATGTTGGTGCATTCTTAATTTTATAAACGTATTGCAACTCATATAAACCAAATTCTATCTTCCTGTTTCCAATGCAACTCATGTAGAACTGTTAAAAGAGTTAACTTTTCCTAGTATAATATTAATTGCTAAAAGAGTCAACTTTTCCTAATTATGATATTAATTGTTTTTTCGCCAAACAATTCATGAAAGAGATGTTCTGAAGCCTATATATAGGAATTGAAGTTTTCACTTAAAAAAGAAAAACGAAAATGGTATTAAAGATTTGCAATAAGAAAAGTTATCCACTTTTTCTCGTTGATGAATTGATGGAGTAATAACAATATAACCAACTTGATATCAAAATGTAATTTGTAATTCCTATTTTTGGAATAATAAAAGTCATTTTGGGAAGTCAAAGAGTCATCTTAGAAATTCTAGAGGTTATTGGCCTAGAGAATTCACAGTTGGTAATCAAAGAGCTGTGAGAAATCTTAAAAGTTATGAGATGGAGTGAATGGTTGCGGTCTTGAGTAATTAGTAGTAGTGATACTCTTTAAGTAGAGATATTTTTGAGATGTATGTTTTGAAGACTAAAATATCAAAACTTATCACACTGAGTTAACTTCTGGATGTAAACTTCTGGTAACTTATGTAATATCTGAGATGTGAATTTATAAAATTTGAGTAGCTTATGTTATACAATTGTTTCACTGAGTAGCATATAATTTTGTAGTCTCTTGGAGAGACTATAGGAGTTAAATTGTAATGTGGTTAGATAAACTAAATTCTATGCCTAATCTCCTCCAAAATGGCGAACATGTATTAATCAAGTGAGATTACATATAATTGTCAATGTTTAATTAGGTTTTGATCCTAAATAGTTTTCTCATATTTTTATTCATGTAAATTGTATGTAGGGTATGTTTGAAACTAAAGCCAGACATTCTTGAGGAGTATATATATTAATATATGCACTCAAGTGTCTATACTTATATATTTTTATTTACTTTTTTTACTGTCTTTTAAGGAGTTCGTTCATCCTATTCCTAATCGCTTGGTGGATTCCTAATGGGAAAAGAGTTCTGCTCAGTCCTTAGTATGTGGAGACTAGTGTTCCTGCTTCCATCATGATAGATTCTATAAATGACTGAGTGTTTATCATCGCCACACTTGTGTTGCCTCTCTCACTCTCCAACTTCTGATGTCACACTATGTAGGCATCAGTATGAGAACATACTGAATACCACAATTTCTGCGTGACAGTGTGCAGTTGCATACTGAGTCGACTCGCAAAAATGAGATTTGGCTCTCAAGTACAAAGCGATGGCTTCTATAGTAAGAAGCAGAGCCTAGTTTGGTTACTCTGGCACTTCTAGGAGAGTGAAAGATAGAATTTTATTTAATATAGGAATTGCGACATGCCATTTGTGGCAAGTTTGTTTTGCAAGTGCGAAGCGATAAAAAAGAAATGTTGTTCAGCAAAATTATCCCAAAAAAAGAACTTGGAAACAAATCCGACGATAAGAAAGTTAAGAGGAATTAACTCTTGAATAAAAGGAAGAGAGAAGCTAATAATCATTGGAAGGGAAAAAAAAAAAAAAAAAAGCACAAGTGTTGAGAATCTGATACTCAGTACCAGATTTTGTGAATATGTAACCCGCTCTTGTACCGATTGTTGGGATTCCGCAACAAAAAAATCAAATGAATTTTTTTATCATAAACTCATCTTCTCAACATAAACTAAAAGCAGTACAACCACAAAAAAGAAGAAAAATCAAAATTGATAATGCGGGTAAAATAAAATTCATTAACCAAAAGAAGAATTGCACGTGATTCTTCTTCTATAATAGAATAGCTTCAACCCGAGTTCTTTTTCTGAATCTCTCTCACCGTTTGCTCATCTTCTATATGTCGGATCGTTGGCGCTATCCATTAATCCCAAAAGCTTGTGCTTTTAGAAATACACAACCAATTCACTTAAAACATAAAGACACAGCGTCCATGGGTCTCGACTGGACTCAACACACCTGAACGTTAGGTCTATTGTTGGGTTCTTGTCGTTAGGTCTATTGTAGACCGCAGCCTCACGCAATTTATTCGACTCACCCAATTCAAACCTGTACCGTGTGGGAATCGAACTCGTCCCACTGGCTCTGATATCACTTGTCGGATCGTTGGCATTAACTATTAATCCCAAAAGGTCGAACTTTTAAAAATACGCAACCAATTCACTTAAATCATATAAACACAGCACCCACGGGTCTCGACCGGACTCAGCCCACATGACGTTAGGTCTATTATTGGGCGGGCATCTTGCCGTTAGGTTTATTGTGGACCGCAATCCCACTCAACTTATTAGGCTCACTCAACTCAACTTATTAGTCTCCTGAGCTTATTATCACGGGACAGAAAGTTGGATCTATTTTTAACTCATAAATAAATAGTCAACACTATAAACTCAAAAAACTCTTCTCTTTTCTCTCTTACGCACCCGTGGACAAGGTTCATGCAACCTATATGACTTCCTCTCAAGTACCGCTATATATAAGCTCTCTACATTAGAGCTACATATAAAGCTCCATCCAAAATGTACCTAAATCTTAATATATTTAGAAATTATATTCTAATTAATATTTAAATCTTAATAATTTATCTCCAACAGATTTAAATATTAATTCTAATCCAATTAAGATTAATTAGAAATCTAATCAAATTCTAGCAATCTTCGGCTTGATTTGATTTGTAATCTTCAATCGCTGCGCCGAGCTCACCACGTAAGCTCCATCTTAAAGTTATCTCCACCGCTTGATGTTGTTGCGTCCATCGCTTCATCTCGAATAGCTATACCTTTGTGAATATTTGGAACCCAAATTGCTTTTGCTTCCGTTTTGACCATGCTCCTGTTCAGAATATACAAGTTCCCTCACTAATCACCTTGCAGACGACTCAATCTCATTTTTGGATCCTTATAACTCCACCTGAAGCTAAAATTTAGCAACCTTTCGAGTCTAATGTGCCTAGCGAGATCAAATTTCACTTCAAATCATGAATGTTTCTACACCTGTCAGCGTCTTCACGGCCCCATCGTGCATCTGTATTTTCACCATGCCGACTCCTAAAACTTTGCACGCCGTCCCGTTCTCAATCAGAGCTTTTCCACCCTTAATTGCCTTATAGGTGGCAAAAGACTCCTTCTCAGGATAGACGTGAAAGGAACATGCTGAATTGAGTACTCACGCATTATTTGAAATTTTAGTACTACTTGTTGTTGTATATAGCACATCAGAATAGATCATCTTCCATTCTGCCGCATGCGCCATCGCTGACGTCTCTTCGTCCTAATTCTTAAGAATTTTTCTTTCCTGCCGTTTTAGCTTATTGAGTTCATTTTTAAACTTATGACAGTTGAGCTTAATGTGACATTTCTTGTGACAATAGAAGCATTCCACCTCGGATAGTGGCTTATTCTTTCCACTTCCGGTCGCCAATGTTTTTGCCTCCTCCTTCGTTTTTACCATCAAAGTTGTATCATGGCTCTGCATGTCGAACTGCCGAATCATTTTTCGCATCTTATTCAAGAAAAGCGCCGCCGTGACCGCCTCCACGCTTATAGTCTCCTTACCATCCAACAACATAGTCACCAGATACTCATATATCACCGGTAATGAAAAAAATAAAATCAACGCATTGTCATCATCACCAAGATTGACTCCGATACTGGTCAACTGGACCACCACCTTATTGAACTCGTTCATAGGCTCATGTAGGGTCGCTTCTTACATCTGTAGTGTGAAGAATCGTTGCTTCAGATACAATCTGTTCATCAAGAACTTGGTCATGTATAAATGTTCCAATTTCTTCCACAATTTCGCCGGTGTCAACTCATTGGCTATATTGTAAAGAACATCATCTGCTAACAATAAATGAAGCGTATTCAACATTTTTCGCTCCATCTTCTCCTATGCCGCATCCGTGATCTTTGCTGACTTTGCTTCTTTTCTGTTCAAAGTCTAGTCCAAATCCTATTGTACCAAAACAACTTGAACTTTAATCTGCCACAAGCTGAAATTGTTCTTACCGTCGAACTTTTAGATTCTGAACTTTGTGATCGTCTCCGTTAATCTCTCCCGAAGATCAGTAATCTTTAGGTCCGATACCAATTTGTTAGAAATCTGGTACTCATTCTGGTACCAGATTTTGTGAATCCGCAATCTGCTCCTGTACCGATTTGTTGGGATTCCGCAACAAAAACGTCAAATCAAATTTTTATCATAAACTCATCTCCTCAACGGAAACTGAAACCAACATAACCACAAAAGAGAAGAAAACCAAAACAGAAAATGCGGATAAAATAAGATTTATTAACCAAGAGAAGAATTACACGTGATTCATCTTCTACAATAAAGTAGCTTCAATCCGAATCCTCTTTCTAAATCTCTCTCATCCATCTCTCGTCTTCTATAAAGTCAAAAAACTATTCTCTCCTCTCTTACATGCACCCGTGCATAAGGTGCATGCAACCTATATGACTTCCTCTCAAGTACGGTTCACCTCAAGAGTCTAACCCGTACTTATATATATACATAGGGAAATGCTTTTTGTACACCCCTAAGGGGGTGTACATCTTACACCCCACCCATCCAAGGGTGGGGTGAATTCCACTGGTCACATCGAAGTGACCAGTGAAGGAAGCCCCACCCTTGGATGGGTGGGGTGTGCATCATACACCCCATTTTGAGGTGTATGTGTAGCATTGCCCATATACATAAGCTATCTACATTATAGCTATATATAAAACTCCACCCAAAATATATCCAAATTTTAATATATTTAGAAATCATAATCTAGTTAATATTTAAATCTTAATTAATTTATTTCCAACAGATTTAAATATTAGTCATATTAAATCTTAATTAATTTATCTCCAACAGATTTAAATAGTAGTCATAACGTAATTAAAATTTAATTAATTTAATTAAGAATCTAACTAAATCCTAACAACCAGAAAAAAGAAATGATGAGCGTTACAAAGATGGGATATTTGAAATTAAGGGGTGGTGTTGGAGTTGATAAAAAAATCCTAACTTTTCGTATTAAATAAGCATGCAAGAATTGTAAATTAATTGGGATAGAGAGAGAAGAGCATGGCTTCTTCAATGACAACGGAAAGGGATCAAGAACACGGCTTCTTCGCTTTGAAAGTGGAGTTCTACGCTTGTGAACGAAGACTTAGGCAGGATTAGTAGCCTATACATGCATGGGAGCTTTCTTAATAAAATTCCTGAGTTAAGAAGTCATGGATGTGATACTCTCCTATCATTCTGAATACTCTGAAATTAAGTGTTACAACTGTTAGAACTAGAGCACTAATAAATCCGACTGTGTTTAAAATTGGGACACCCTAATACTTCTACAATTGTGATTATGAATGTAAGAGATCATCATAGAAGTTAGTAATAATTGTTAGAGCATAATGAAGAATAAAAATTCGATTATAATTAATTATCTAACAATAGTGTGATTAAATAAAATTGCAAAATTTACTGTTAAATGCTACAAAAATTTTAAAAATTGTTGAAAAAAAAATCGAATAAAATTGATCCGGAAGCGTGCGAGACACTACACTAAATTATATTTCTAGCCTTGATGCAGATTAATCAAAAATATTGCCCTAAAGTACGACCGGAATTTTTCTTCTTACGAGCACGATCATGGTTGAGGTTGACGGAAACTCTTTCAACACTCGATAATGAAAATTATCAAATAAAAAAAAACCATAGTTAAAATATCTCTCAAATAAAATTGTCTTGCCCCGCTTCTCTTTTTCTACAATGTTTACACACACACACACACATATATATATATATATAGAGAGAGAGAGAGAGAGCGAGCTAGGCAACTATGCTATTGATAGCACCAAATCATTAGTGCTATTAAATTTTAGCCCTTGGATTAAGAGATGTGTGATTAGAAAAATAGTGGGCTTCTAGGATTTAGTGGGTGGTTGGAAAAATAGTACGATCTAAGAGATGAAAATGATCAAAGGGGTAGATCCAACGGTGAAAAACTTGATAGCACCAAGTGCTTGGTGCTATTGATAGCATAATAGCCGGAATATATATATATATATATATATATATATATATATATATATATTATACTATTAATAGCACCAAGTCATTTGTGCTATTAAACTTTTAATCTTTTAATGAAAAGATGCGCAGTTAGGATGATAGTGGGTCTCTAGGATTTAGCGAGTGAAATTATCAAAGGGATAGAAAATTTAGTAGCACCAAGTGCTTGGGGCTACCCAGTTTTCTGCCATTAGATCCACCTCTTAGATCATTTCAATCCCTTAGATCATACTATTTCCCCAATCACCCACTAAACCCTAAGTTTCCACTATCTTCCTAATCACACATCCTTTCATCCAAAGGTCAAAAATCTAATAGCACCAATGACTTGGTACTATTAATAGCATAATAGCTTAGGTCTATATATATACATATATAGAATTGAGCTTCTATACTTTTAAAAGTACCAAGTCATTAGTGCTTATAGGTTTTTAGTCCTTTGATGAAAAGATGTGTGATTAGGATGATAGTGGGATTCTTGGGTTAAGTGAGTGGTTGGTGGGATAGAATGATCTAAGGGATGAAATTAATCAAAGGGGTATATCTAACGGTAGAAAACTTACAAGCACCAATTGCTTGGTGCTTGTACAAGCATATTATATATATATATATATATATATATATATATATATATATATATATATAGTCCGTCTGGAATACTATCAATAACACCAAGTAATTGATGTTACCAAAATTTCAGCCCTTGAATGAAAGTATGTACGGTTGGAATTATAGTGGTCCCGTAAAATTTTTACTATTCAACCAACCACCAACTAAACCCTAGGGAACCACTATTATTCTAACTGCACATCTTTTAATCCAATGACTAAAAAATTAGTAGCACCACTGACTTGGTGCTATCGATAGTATTCGAGCCTAATTCTATATATATAGAGAGAGATAGGTTGGAATGCTATTAATAGCACCAAGTCATTAGTGCTATTAAGTTTTTAACCCTTGTATTAAAAGATATGTGGTTGAGATGATAGTGGGCCTCTTGGGTTTAATGGGTGGTTAGGAAAATAGTAAAATCTAACGGATGGAAATAATCAAAAGAGTTGATCTAAGGGTAGAAAACTTGATAGCAACAAATGCTTGGTACTATCGATAGCATAATAACCTGACTATATATATATATATATATATATATATATATATATAGTAGAGCTTATATTCTTTTAAAAATACAAACACAAATATATTTGAAATATAAAATATCGCGAATCCTAATAATGATAATCGGATTCAAGCATTTTGGATCAAGATTTTGATTGTGAATATAAGAGATCATAAATCCTAATAATAATAATCGAATTTAAACATATTAGGTTACTGGTTTGAGCTCAATAAGTTATTAGTGCTAGCGGATTAGGTGATTACAAAAATTAAAACTAAATTTCGTAATTAAATTTAAACCTAACTTATAAAAAATTGCTTCAAAAATTAAGAATTGTTGAAAAAAAGAAAGCAAAAAATTGATCAATCTGAAAATGTGCGAGGAGGAACTGCATGCCCTAAGACATAATTCCCACTTTTCATGCTGGAATTACTGGGAGCACTATTTCAAGATATGATAAAAATTTTTCTTGCGAGCAAGATCATAAAGAAGATTGACCGAGATCCTTTCAACATTTCTAATAAATAGGGATATCTAAGGACATTGTCATGTGGCCCTTTTATAGATTCACAAAACCCTAATGTCAAAGTCTCCTTTTATAGATTCACAAAATCCTAACGTTAAAATCCTCAAGGTGCACCACTTGAGACACGCAAATGTTGGAAAAACGCTCACATTATATATCCACATAACCCTATAACGTTAAAGTCCCCAACATGCACCTGAAGAGGCACGCGAACATTCGCAAAATGCGCGCGTTCGCCTTAGGAGGCGCAACGGAAAAAAAAAAAAAAAAAAAAAAATGAAATAAATAAATAAATAATAATTAAGTAACAATTATTAAAATATTTTGGATAAGTTCCGTGCCAGCTTGGTTCGGTTCGGTTCGATGTGTGCACGCGAATTAAAGATTTTTCTCTCAAACACAGTTCTCTTTCTTCACAAGCCCCTAAAGGGCTTAATCACATCTCCAAATATAAATAGCTGCCATTTTGGATTCACTTCCAATGCGAGAGTAAAACTTCACCTTGATAAGAGAGGTTATAGCTACGAGATCAAATTTCATTTTGAAATTGAGAGGGAAGAGGTGAGAGGGAAGAGGAAAAAATAAAGATCATCCAATTAAAGGTGAGAGAGAATACTAAAAAAAAAATTAATGAAAAGTGGAGGGAATTTTGGGTTTCCCCCTAAGTTGTCCTCCAATAAAGACCTCATCTGGTAGATATGTCTCAAATTATGAAACTACAAGATTTTCTAATTCTATTCTATTTTGATTATTCCGTTAAGTTAAATTTAAATTATATTTAATTTTATTAAAATTATTTTTATTCTTAAATAGATTTGTATTCATAATTGTATTAGAATGTAACCACTATTATAAATATACTTTTTATTCTATTCATTTAGTATGCCAGATGAGAAGGGCTATTAGTGTATTTTTTAAGACTAGAGTTTTATAAGAAAAGCATATTTTGCATACCACTCTGGTTATAATGAAAATCTCAACCGTGTCTTCGCCCATAGATGTAGGCTAATGGCAAAACCACATAAATATTTGTGTACTATATTTTTCTTCTCTTTTTCTCAATTTTTTTTTTTTTTTTTTTTTTGTATTTTTGTATCCGACGAACTAGATCTTTCTCACTCTTATCATAACAAACTAGTATCAAAGAAAATCTGGTATCAATATAAGTTGTGAATTTCTAATAAACCGGCATCAAAGAATATCGGTATTAGTGTAAGTCACGGATTCCTAACAAATTGGTATTAGAGCTGAATTATTCGTTTGCGTGTTTAAGACGTTGACGAAGCTTGAGATCGAGAAGTTTGATCACTCTAGCAGTTTAGTGTTGAGATAAAAAAAATTTGAAATTCAAAATTGAAAAAGAAATATGAAAATGGATGGAGAAAATTAAGCAAATGGTGATTTGATTGGTATTACCTTAGATGTTTAATCACCAAAAAAGGAAAAGAAAAGAAAATATATTATTGTCTTATATTTTGAAATCTTTTGAATTGTTTTCCAAAAAGAAGAGATCCTAAAATTACTATAAATTGGGCCATTGAATTCAAGAAGAAAATGACGGAGGATTAAAAACAAAGAGAAAAGAAAAAGAATTGAGAAAGAGAGAGAGAAAGAAAAGAAAAGGAAAGTGAAGGCCGTGACAGTGACGACTTCGGCGGCCGCGACCGTGACGACGACGACAACAATACGCATGGAGGTCTCATGACCCCTTCTCTCTTTTTCGACGATGGCAACAATGGTGGCGACAAAACTATCACACCACCATGACGACGGCGGATGGATTGGTGTATGCGCGCAAACGGTAAAGTGATGATCCTTTTGCCGATTTGATCACACGACCATCTTCGTGATAGACTCGACCGATCAAATCTGGCATTGGATCGTTACTACGCCATGCGTGCATATTCACTATGCATCTGTCTCCCCAAGACGTGTGCACGAACAACATGACGACGACTCTCCAACTGATTTGATTGTGCGACCAATTTCGTGATAGGTTCAACACACAAATCCTTATTAAAAAAATTAATAATAATAAAATGAAAATAAGTCAACTCAATCAAACCGCGATCTTCGTGATAGGCATAGCTCAAGCCATACGCCATCTTCGTGATAGGTGCGGCTTGACTCAATCAAATCGTTATTTTCGTCATATGCATGACACGACTCGATCAAACTGCCATCTTCGTGAAAGGCACTAGTTGAGCCCATCTTCGTAATAGGCACGACTCGACTCGATTAAACCGCCATCTTCGTGATAGGCCCGGTTCGACTCAATTCGATTTAAACCTGATTGCCAACTGAACCTTATGGATATAATTTGGAATGAATATGATTGAGAAAAATAGTGAACCAAACTATAAAGGATTCAACGTGAATTGAAATCAGTTCATCCCAAACGGAACCACATGAGGCCCAAGCCAAGCCGAATCAAATTACAAGCTGGTTCAACCTGAACGAAATCACAGGAGAACCGAGCCAAACCGAACTACAAGCCGGCTCGACCTAAACCGAGCCATGAAGGATACACCTTGAACCTAAGCGGATTCAACTTAAACTGAACTGCATGAGGTTCGAACCAAACCAAGCTCAAAGACGTCTTAAATCAAACCACAAAAATTCAATCCAAACCAAATGCAATGGAGTTTGAAGTTTAGACAGATCTCCAACCAAACCATTAGGTTACGATCCGAACCAAACCGAACTACAGAAGGGTCCAAGTTGAGCCGAACTATAAGAGCCCGACCCAAGTCAATTTCAAAGGGTTTCGAACTAAATTATAAGGGTTCAACCTAAACCATGTCTCAACGGGTTCTGAACCAAAGTATAACGGTTCGACCTAAATCAAATTCAAAAGGGACAGATCAAGCGAAAGCCTAAGCCGGCTCAGCTCAAATCAAATACAAAAGGTTCAAACCAATTCAATTTAAACCCATCCTGAACAAAGGTTCAAACCGAATTTCAAGGATGATCCAAAGCAAGCAAATCAGCTCCGCCCGAACTGAAACAAATTAAGAGTTCAAACCTAGCTGACTTCAAATGAATCGGCTGAGTCAACTCAATCGACTCACAAATCGAATTCAAACAACCACAAAGTCGTTAAACTAAACAACCCAAATTCATACCGACCGTCATGTCGTTAGATTGAGCATCTCAACTTCAAACGGTCGTCAAGTCATTAAACTGAGAGAGCCAAATCAAGTTGAAACTCAACCACATTTGATCGCCAAGTCGTTAAACTGAGTAAATCAAATCAAACTCAAACTCAACCCAACTTGACCGCCATGTCGTTAAACTTAGCAACCCACTTTTGAAGGACTATCAAGTTTCTAAACTGAGTATTTCACTCATGTACAGTGGGGGTATGACCCTGCTTAAGCCATATACTTGAAAGTCATATCAATAAAAGTTCGTCTTTATATTACGAAATCTTCTTATTATCAATATTAAACTTGGTCTCTCAATCGAGAGTCTCTTAACACTACAAGTGTGGAGTAATTAACAATAAATTCTTGAGTCTGTTGGAAGTCATGAGCCTACAAATTTGATTTCAAATACAAAATTCAAACAAACTCTATCTGTATCATGAATGACCATCCATCGCCGGTCGATTCGTTCGTGGCGGCAGACAATGTGTTCTATTAGATATATCATATCTTTTGGCTCATGTGGGTGTGGACTGAGACTAGAACTTCCTAACAGGTGGAGATCGAGTTGATCATTTGACGATCATGTGCTACTCGTCTAACTTGCATGGTGCGATTGAGTTTGTGGCTCTTCGATTATTTTGAGCTACTTGTCTAAGTGGTGTGGTGTGATTAAATTGGTGACGCTTACGAACATGACGGGTTCACGGAGTGGAGTCATGATCACGATATGATGGTTGAATGCACTCAAAAAAATTGAGCTCGAAAAGCGCATGTTAGGTGTATGGACTAAAATGGTTGGTGCATTATAAAGCAATCGGTCTCAAGAGAAGCAAGTTAGGAGCAAGGGCTTAGATGAATTTTCGAGTGGCGCAGGTTAAAATGCATGGATTCGAATGCATAAGTTCATACTCATAAAAACCAAGAAAAAGGAACTTGAAGGGTATGATTTGGAGAAGAACCAAAAAAAGTGACTCCATACAACTCTTAAAGAATAAAAAGAAAAGAAGTTCAAAGGACAGTAACCAAAAAAAGTGACTCGATGCATGCAACTCTTAAGGAGGAAAAAGAAAAAGAGTTCAAATTAAGGACAGTTGATCGGTTCACATGTGAAAGTGGGAGAATGTTAAGAGTTCGCATGTGAAATAATTCCCACATCAAATAATTGTAAGAGCTCAGATCTAATAAATTTATGTTTTTTTGTTGAGTGGATTTCGATAAATATGTATGCCATATTCTTTGACTCATATGGGTATGGGCTGGCCCAGAACTTCCTAACAGGTTGTGGGTTGTCAAATGAGCACAAGAAGGCAAATACACACCCACATATAAACAGCACCATGCATGCACGTACCCATGCACACACACTATAGACACTATAGATCCACATATCCATGCTGAAAGCATGCATATGTTTATACATACATATTGACATACATTTATTTATTTCTTCATTAATATAGATGGTGATATATTTGCTCACCGTATTGTATTTGTTGTTCCTTCTTTTGGCCATACTCATGCCTTGGATTAGGCATAATAATTTATAGGTGTTTTTGGCGCAATAATTCAACATTAGATATTAATATTTGTAGATTTTTTCTAAATTGCATAAATTATAAATCATAGATAGTTTGAGCAGAGAATGTTAGCTATTTCGTAGATGTCTGAACTGAAAGACCAGAGCAGCATTGTTGGAATGGATAAACATTCTAAAGCGTTATATAATTCACTTTTTGATTCTTATCAATATTAGAGTAAACATTAAGTGCATCAATATTGAAAATAGAAATTATTATCAATTATCTCTACCAAATCTAGCATTACTAAAATATGGTTTCTTGTACACAAGTTTGATGCCAAGAAAATCTTAGGGTTATAAAGTTCTTTCATGCAAAAAACAGTAATAGCAACTAAAAAGGCATTAGTACAGAGAACTATGACACACATATAACAGTTTTGTTGCACTCATATCATAGGCTTAAAAGTTTATTTTTTTTGTTGAATATAAATATTAAAAATATTATTTTCTGATAGTTTATGTTTTTGAAGAACAATGATTATTTTGCATAATTAAATATGGTAGAGCAAGAGATCCTGAGTTTGTCCAGCGAGGCTCCTAGTTAGCATTAGTTAATTTCCTTCCATTTAATTCAAGTTCATACCTTGAATCAATCAAAAGTCTCGAGCCTAAATATGATTTAGGGAGAGTATTGAATATAGATATTAAATATACCGTTCTCTGATAGCTTAAGCATTCAGAGAACAATAATTATTTCGCATAATTTGACAATTTCAATACTTCAAACTTTGCGGAACTCAGAATAACATTGCTATAGTCTTAGATATGTAGCTATAAATGTATATGTTTATTTTTTATCCTTAGATTTCCCTGTGAAGATTTGTTGCATCAGCTAGCACATCCATAGCCAGTAGTGTCCATCTCTTGTGTTGGTAAGCATACATTAATGCAACCAACGCTTGATGGAAAATAAAAATTTCCAGGAAATAAATTTATAATAAAAGAACTATTCGTTAACTAAAGCCCTAGAATAAATGAATTGCAACCATGCATATTCCGAAGAGATCAGTGACAAAGTTACCTGAGTCTCCTTTGATATAATGTTTGTTTCCGGTGCCCCATAATTGCATTTTTGGTACCTCTCAAGTGTCTTCATCATGCTGTAGATTTAGCCACTGGGCTCATCAGAAGGCTTATTAAAATTAACAAAAGTTGATAACATAATTAATCATAATGGAAAAAGGTTTGAAAAATCTTAAATTGTCGAAATTTTGTTCTGCATCAAGAAGATCATGGAACTGTATTTAACATACTTAAAATGTTTTCCATAAACATGTACATGACTTGAAATATCTATTAATGACTTCTCCATTATAAATAACGCAAATCATAAGTAACAAAGGAAATAGGAAAGTTTGATGTAGTTGCTTTTAGGACAATAATAGGTTGTGAGGAGTTGCCTATCATTTATGTAGAAAAGTAAGTCATGAATGATGATGAGGATGCAAATGTCTTCTCTCTTGAGTGGTCAGATCAAAGATTATAAAAAGAATCGGAGCAAAATACAGCTGATAAATGCAGAAAACACATATTTTACTGGAAATTCCATCATAGAATTCTAGTCTAGAGATTATGCGCGCATTGAGAGATAAACCTAGCTGATCTCAAAGTGTAGCAATCATAATGTTTAAGGAAACGTAGATGATTTCTTAGAGCTAAGTTCAATGCCTTCTTTTACACACATTTTATAAAATGCATAACCAGAAAAGCAGTATCTTTTTTATATATTTCAAAAATGGTCACGATAAAGCAAAATGTCAAATCATGCATAATTCAGATTGGGTTTTGCCATGCACTCATCACTGCTTAAACACACACACACATTAAATATGAAAAGAAAAACCCTAGTAACCAAAAAAACAACAATTGAGCTCCTGGGGAGAATCAAAGTAGGAACTTTTGTGAAAGAGATCACGTACAAATTGATGGTTCCTTAACTTCACAGTGCGAATTTTCATGATGTCATATCAAGAAAAGACCAGATTTTTTAGTATTTCTTTGCCATGAGGAATTATTATTACACAAATGTTACGAAGCAAAAGGAAAGATCTGAGCATATATGTTGCTTATGTTTCCAAAAAAAGAAAAAAAAAATTGAAGCTAAGAGCTAGACCTAATTTCTAAAGGTTGATATAATGAGATTTTGAAACAAATCGCTAACCCTAATTCCTAAAGGCGATGCTTTTTTCACTCATCATCGATCTACACATCAAAACGTGAAAGCAAGGGTTATAAACTCTTAAAGAGATTCTGAGGTAAGATCCAAGGAAAACCCCATCGGATCAAAGAAAGAATTAGAAAAGAGATCTCGATCTACTTATCTGATCTTTTTGACAAAAAAAAAAAAAAAAAAAAAAAAAAAAAAAGCTAAGATCATCTCCTTACTACGAAGAAACGAGCCAAAACCGTTGGAAAGCTCTTAAAAATCTCAAAGAACCAAAAAGATCAACTTATTAGGAGCTGATCTAAGTGTAAAAGATCATTACTTTCCTTTCCTTTCTCGTTTATCGCATCTACTTTTCCATTTTCTTCGCCGAAAAAAAGCAGCAACCGCTTGCTCAAAAATTCAAATCAAAGGAACACAAAATCGGATCAGCTAACCGATCGAACGCGGAAACAGCAACCAAAACAAAGAGATCGCAGCCGATCTAATAAGAAGGAGATGGGAGATGTGAGATCGATGGATTCACCTGGAGCTGCTGCAGAACTCGTAGAGCTTGCCCCGGTTGGAGAAGATAATGAGGGCGACCTCCGCGTCGCAGAGCACGGAGAGCTCGTAGGCCTTCTTCAGGAGCCCATTGCGGCGCTTCGCGAAGGTCACCTGCCGATTGATCTTGTTCTCGATCCGCTTCAGCTCCACTCTCCCCCTCCCCATTCCCCTAAACCCTAATCAACAACCCGAAACAAAGAAGACGACGAAGAAGAAGAGATCAAGAAGCGGAAGAGGGTGAAGAAGATGAAGAGGAACAAGCGCAGAGCTTAAAAGAGAAGCTCGTGTTTGGGAGAAGTGCGGTGAGGAGACTCCCCCCTCTTTGCGATTTATAGGCAACTGAAAGCGAGAGCTCAAAGCGAAGAAGCCCTAAGAAGCTAGCGCCATTCTCTCTTTCTCTGAGCTCAAATTGTATGCACATCCCCTCTACTATTTTTTTTTTGGATTTACACCCCTTGGGACTTCTAATTATTGACCAATAAATTTGGTAAAATTTTTAATCGCAAGTAGAGGGGTCTGTACGCGTTTTTACCCGTTCCTCTTTATTTATATATTAAATTAAATAACTAAATAAATTAATAAATTACTATTACGAGGTTTTCTTTTCGCGGTTCTTTTTATTACCTTCCGGACACCTCGTCGTCCTCGCGCCGACTGCGGGGTCCGCCGTCCGAGCGCGTCGTATAGGGAGAGATTGATTGACGGAGCAGATTCGCTTACGGGGGATTTCGACGGCGGATGATGAGGTCGCATAGGAAGCGGCGGTTGGGTGGGAGCGGGGTCGGGGACCTGACGCGATGAGGGCGTCGCATTGAAGGCGCTGGTCCCCGGTGGGGACGGGCTACGTGTCGGGCGGTGAGTGGTGGATCGGGTGAAATGATTAGCGGGGGAATTACGTAGCTTTTTTTTTAGGGCAGTGCTAGGTGTACACCCCCAAATGGGGTGTACATCCTACATCCATCCATTCTAGGGTGGGTATTCATTCACTCGTCACTCGATGTGACGAGTAGAATTCACTCACTCCTAAAATGGGATGGATGTAAGATATACACCCCATTTAGGGGTGTACATCTAGCATTTTCCTTTTTTTTATTGGTGGGAGACATTCGGATCAAATCGCCTACACCTCTGCGTGTAGGTAATATCTACGACCGCACACCTAGCCCAATTGAAGAAAGCCACGTGGCACTATGGTACGAGATCCATGGTTGAAAAAAAAAGTAATAAAAGTAATGCTTCATTTTGAGTTGATTATTATCTGGCTGTCTAAAAATTTAACGATGCTTAAATATTAAAATTTTAGTTAATTATTTAATTAAATAAATTTGTAGTTGCAAGTATGTTACGAAATATATTTACTAAATCTATAAAAATAAAAAAAAAAATTAAAAATTAATCTAATTATTTTAACTAATTTATAGTTACGTGAATCGCTTGAAGATAATTATAACTAAACTTGAAAAAGCAAACGACAGGTTTAAAATTTATAGTCAAAATATAGCTGACTAACTCACATCAAATAAATTGAAAGTTTGGATAATAAAATTCAAATTTTGAAAGATTGAATAATAAATTCAAATTAGTTCATCATAGTTTAGATAAGTTATGCACTTCTTACTAAAAAAAAAAAAGGTAATTAAAATGCACATATAACCCCCTCAACTATAAATCATGCATTTTGAATTTGCCCCTAAACTTCTACATTTTTTAAAAATTGCACTTCTCTAACTTTCAATTTTTTAAAATTAAATTATTTTAGTTACTTTAGTTGACAATTTTATTATATTTAATAGTTTTGTTAGCTACTAGCCATTAATTGTTTTAATTTTATTTGCTAAAAAAGATTAAAGCTAATAAATTAACAAAATTATTGATAAGTTTGAAGAGGTTCGTAAATTTGATTAAAATTACTAATTCTAAAAACACTATCTGAAACCAAACAAATATTTAATTAGCTGAAGAATTTAAATAACAAAAAGTCAAAGTCTAGATATCTATTTCAAAATGAAATAAATCAACGTGGTTTCAAGAGGATTAAGCAGAAATATACTTCTAGAACTTCAAGACATAAATTTCAATTTTTCAAACTTCTGTGTGTAACATCAAGACAGAATTATTAAGAGAATTTTATGGAAAAATACTATCAAAGTGTCTCGAATATTATAGAACTATATCCTGCTTTAGCACAGAACTTTTGTTTGTCAAATACAGGAGCAAAGGTTAAGTTAGGTCAGACCAAAAAGGTATGTAGAAAGCACAAAAACAAATTGTAGTCCAATGTGATCAACTCCTAGCAGTTGGTTAAGCTAGCATGACCAGAACCCGATTCGCGATGTAAACTGTTCGACTTGACCAAACTAAGATTAGTATTTTAGGTTTGTGTCGAAGTGAATCAAAACCAAACTTTCCTACGTTATGGATTGATACTGAGTCCTTTTTTCTGTCTGATTATGCATGAGCTTTAGCTTGACCTGTTGTTATAATATGACTTAATAAAGTCAAGTTCCCTTTTCTCTTTTAAGACCCAAATTCTCTTTTAACACCCAAATTCATATTTTCAATTTTAAGGAGTCCTAAGGACTTTATAGAAGATATGTTGTAACGATTCGGACCATTAGCAACAATAATTCGTTGGGCCCGAACCATAGCCCAAAAATGTTTAAACCCAGTTTATTATTACTAGTATCCATGTCTCTTATATACCTAATCAAAATTCCATTTACATTCGATGTGGAACTATTGGGGGCGTCACACACTTCCCCCGTTTAGGCCCGACGTTCTCATCAGCCCAAACATACACACAACTCAAGATCACCCGGCGATGTGAGACTTATCTCGCTAGCCTCGTCATTCAGACCCCTGACATAGCCCGTCACCTTGTCTTTTAGATCCTGGCTCAGCCGAGACTTGTCACACACTTCCGGCTAGTGGTTGGCTTTGATACCAAATGTAACGACCCAACCCACTAGCAATAATAACTCGCTGGGCCCAAACCACAGCCCAAAATGCTTGAGCCCAATTTATTATTACTAGTGTCCATGTCTCTTATATACCCAATTACAATCCCATTCACATTCGATGTGGGACTATTGGGGGCGTCACATATATACAGTAGAAAACTAATTAATGAACTAAGTTAGGGTTTGACTTTTGAGGAGCAATAAGCACTATATATATATGGAGCTCAACAATTGATAGGTTATCAACTTTGCCTAGACCAGTTGGTAAAGGGCTTGACAGTTGGTAGCCGTGTGACACTCCCAGAATTTGAAATTGTCCTATATAAAAGATATAATAGAACTAAACCTCATTACCCGACTACATCATTTTAGGTTATTGGTAGGCCCTATAGGTTAAGAAGATTAAACGTGCTAAAATTAGAGTAATTCTAGAATAGGAGACCCCTTGGAAAGTTAGGGCGTCAGAGTTGGTATCAAAGTTAATCTAGAATGGAAGACCCCTTGGGAAGTTAGGGCGTCACAGTTGGTGTCAAAGTTAATAACTAGCCGGAAATATGAGATGAGTATCGGCTGAGCCAGGGTTACACAACTAGCAAAACATGGCTCCTCGATTGATGACGGTTGTGGGTGGAGTGTGACTCTCCATAAGATCAGTTAAGGCCAGCGAGACAAATCTCACACCGTTGTAGATGAAGCGTGACTCCCCACAAGATCGGTTAAGGTTAGCGAGACAAATCTCACTTGTGAGTGTGCTAGAGCTTGACGAGAACGTCGCTATAGCATTTTGGATGGTAACTATAGTATTTTAGGTGGTGACTATGTCTAAAAAGTTAAGAGGATTAAGCGTGCTAAAGTTAGAGTAGTTCTAAGATAGATGACCCTCTGAAAAGTTGAGACGTCACACCCGAGGCCTCCTAAATTGGGTGATGGATAGGCTCAAGAAGTTAAAGAGAGTTAAGCATGCTAAAGTTAGAATACTTTTAGGAAGGGTGACTCCTTGGGAAGTTGGAGTGTCACACACCCGAGGCCTCCAAAATTCGAAATCTAGCTGCTTTGTGTTTCTAGTTGAGTTCATTTATAGAAAAATAATAAAAATGGATAGCTTGCTACATATCTCTCAAAAAGGAAAATATTTGATAAGTTATTTCCAGGAACAATCACCATAAGAGAAAAAAGTACTTCAAAAGGGAAACTGCTTTTTATCTTCACAAAACTCATTCCCATAGTTAATGGAAATTAAAGTTCAAGTAGTGTGTGTGTCCCAAATACTAATTATGGTGTTCTTTCTTACAAAATGAGAAAAAAAAAAATATAATGGGCAAGTAATCAATATATTATATATAGGCTAAAATCAAGGAGAACCAAATATGAATAAAACTAAGTTTAAAAGATAAAATTCAACTGAATGTACTCTATTGTGTTGTTTGGTGAAAGAAGGAAAGCCATTTCAACATTTTTTTTTTCTGGTCTTAAAGAATGAGAGGAAGGAGGGTTTAGGGTTTTTAATTGGGTTTATCCCTTAGGCACCACCTTAAAATTAAGCCAAACAATTGTATGAAATTCTACCATATATTTGAGGTTTTCAAACAGGATGTGTTAAGTTGTTAATTATATATGACATGAAAAGAAATTACAATCAAAGGGAGTTCTCAATGGAAAAGAGAGGTGAAGAAAATTCAACAGGAAAGGTATGTAGGATCTCAAAAGTTATCTTCTAATTAATTAGGTTTTGCTCCACCATGCAAATCAGCTATCCATATAAGGGAAAAGTGACAAGTGCCCACTGGCCAATAGAAAGCTAGAATCCACTTAAGACATATGGATAGAGTCATTGAAGGTAAAAAATGACTTGAACTACAAGAGGAATATTCTCCTTGATGCATGTATTGATCATCTCTTAATTTGAACAAGATAATAGATGGATTGGATATTTCACTACAATAAAATTAGGCTATAGCGACACTTTTAAGTGTTTCTAAAATCTAAAAAAAATGTCGCTGACAAAAATACCGACACTTATTGTAAGCGTTTCTATATGTGCCGTCGCTAGTGTGTATAGTGACACATTTTTGTAATGTGTCCCAAAAATATGTCCCTATAACCTAATTTTAGATATAGATGGAATATAGATAGGACTCTTATACAAAAGTGTCACAAACATGTGTCCCTATAACCTAATTTTGTTTTAGTGTTTATTCATATATTCTTGGCAATTTACATACAAACATAGTCTCATTCGGAACGATAATATATGTTTTACTAAGTCCAAATCTAGAGGATTATTATGTTCTTGGGTTGATTATATCTTTGTTTATGTGGGTTTCAACCGTGCCTGATGTTTCTGACAACTGGTTTCAGAGCTAACGGATGAAAAATCTTAGATAGGTTACTCTTTTAAGCAATAATAATTAGTGGCTCCTATAAAGATGACAAAATCATAGAGATGAAGGTTCACGACAACACGAGATAAAATTGTATGTGACATACTTAAAGGAGCGAGAGGGTCGATCATAAGCTCAGATTCATGGCGATTCAACTTAGGAATTAAAATGGAAACACATAGATTTTTATCAATGGAACCAAATACGGTCGTAGATATATATTTTCGGCACACCATTCTCTTCTATATTACGCAATGTCTAGCACCTACATTTTTTTTTATAGATTCTTGTTAGGCAAGGGGTGTCTTTTCATTTTAGAAGCACCCTAAAATGGTCAATCAATCTTATGTATATCTATAATAAATATCAATTTTGTGTTTATCATATATCTTGCACTTTTATCAGTTTTAATACTCTCAATATATAGTCCTTTTTTTTCTTTTTTTCAGTTGAAGTGCCTAGCTATAAATGTTTCTCATAACATTATTTTCATGTATATATTGGATCAATATCCCAAATGGAAGATCATATACACTTTATGCGAGCTAGCATCATCGATCGCTCTATAATTTTTTATTTAACCGATTCACTTGTGTATGCGCTGATTGCAGTGTACTTAAGATTGGATAAGCTTTACTAAAACATTTTTGAAAATCTAATTTTTGTGTAGATTAATTAATTAAAATGGTTTTGTTCTTTTCATGTGTGTTAAGGTCCAATCGCGAGGGGTGGGAGCAAGGTAGTAAGCTCGAAAAGCAGAAAAGAAGGAAAACGAACATCGAGCAGAGAAAAAAAAGAATTAGAGGAAAAAGTATAAGAGTATTTTAATCAGTGTTTTAAAAATTCGAACCGAATCTGTAAAAGCAAAAAAGATGACCCAATTTTACCAAAATGCAAAATGGATGAATTTTTTATGCAAATTGGCCCTAGAACAATCCATGCTATTACTAACATAAAAAATAAAATAGAACCTTTTAATGCGTCCTTCGCAGACAAAGACGCATAGTAAGAGAACAAATTGACGAATTAAGTGTCAAACAATTGAGATTGAGTTATTAATTTTTCTTTTTATTTGTGCGCCCCACGCGAACAAAGACACATAGTGAGAGGAATGAATGATAGGGTAACACATAACTGCAGCGTATAATGAAGAACAACTAATTGGTATAATGTTTCTTTCTATATATTACATTCTATCAAATAAGATAAACCGTAGACCTAACCGAGAGAAACGTTAACGAACGACAGCGATACAAGAAGCATTTTAGATGCGAGACATCTTGCAGTACTTTAAAATGCATGGAGTCTCTCAACTTTTAAATATTTGATCGACAAATTTTCAGCATATGATAATAAAAATACGCTAAACTATAGAGAGGAATAAATTTATCTCATGGTTTGGGCACTGAACCAGACCAACTTAACAGGAAATCAGTACGCGGTTCAATTCAAGGTACAGAATCATTTTCTTCAAGAGAAAAAGAAAAAAAAAGAAAAAAAAAAAGTAAAAGTTGTTCGAGAAAGGACGACGGAGATCGATGGAAAGTAAAAATTTCTTGGGCTCCTCATCTGTGCCCAATCGACCACAGTTGAATCTCTGACTCTTAAACCTGTGCTCTGATCACCGGTTCGATTTTCCGACCATCGGTTTACATTTACGAGTTGTGCTAGCTAGAATGCACCTAAAAATATTACCATTTACATATTTATAAATTTTTAACCTTTAAATCTACTACTATTCCAGCTGTTGTCCTTAGTAGTTACTAAAGCCCAGAATTAAATTTTTGCCTTTCTCTTCAAGTATTTGGAGTAGGCAGGGGTTGAAAACTTGAAACTGGAACGGAAAAAAGGGTGAGGGGGGTGGAACTGGCAGGCACAGCAGTTGAAAGAAGTCTCAGTTCGGCTCCCAGGAAAAGGCCAGACAGCAGTCGGAGTCACCTCGCGGGGAGACGCAGCCCCACTTTATTCTTTTTAGTACTTTGTCTTTAAGGATGTCACATCGCTTTTCTTTTCTTCTCCCCCCCCCCCCCCCCCCCCCCCCCCCCCCCACCTCTCGCTCGCCACGCCACATTGGATCCCTTCCTCTACCCATCAACCATTTCAATCACAAGAGAAAAACATTATAAAAATAATAATAATAAACAAAAAAGATAAAGATAGGTAGATAGATACTCACAACCACCTCCACCACTCATTTCCCATCTTCCTCCATTACTCTCTCTCTCTCTCTCTCTCTCTGTAAGAAAATTTTTAGACAATTCAGAAAAAGTGCTTCAAAATATTTCTACAATATAACAAATATTGATGTTTCAAAAATATCATCAAATTTATTTATTAAATGATAAATTGTATTATTATTTTAAATTTTTTGACGATTTAAAACATCGTGATTATAAAAAGTTTTAATATTATCTCACAAGCACAAATAACTTTGTACTTTTACAAACATAAAAGCTCAATTCTTAAACTATATTAAAATATTTTTAAATATCATTAAATATAAATATATATATATATATATATATATATATATATATATATATATATATATATATATATATATATATATTTTAGCGTCTCTCTCTCAAATATTATCGCATGCACCGGATGTGTCCGCGCAACCCCGCGCACCACACGCGGAGCATGTTCGTGGAGATGGAAGTCGGGGAGCGTGTGGAATTGGAGATGGCAGATGTTTGGAAATAGTGATCAGGAGTTTTGACTTCGATGGGGGCGCATATATACGGATCCGAATTCGTAGATGTCCAGTTTGGCATCAAGAGAAGAGACAAATCTCGAACACCCTCCTAATATTTTAAAATCAAATTCTAATCCATCTACAGCATCTAAAATTATCTATGTATACAAATTTAAATTATAATTTCAAAACTTACTATCTAGTCATCGAATAGTATAAAAATTAACACTACATAAAATGATATTATTTAAACTTTTCATATATATATATATATATATATATATATATATATATATATATATATATATATATATAGAGAGAGAGAGAGAGAGAGAGAGAGTTTGGTTATTATACTATCAATAGCACAAAGTACTTGCACTTGTAAATTTTTCTATCGTTAGATTTATGCCTTTGATTAATTTTAAATTTTAAATCATATTATTTCACCAACCACCCATAAACCCAAAGAGCTCTAAGAGAGAGAGAAGAAGAACTTATATACTTTCAAAAGTAAAAACTTATCTATATTTGTGAATTTTTTACTGTTAGATTTGTATTGAAATTTATGCTTGTGATTTTTTTAACCATTAAATTTGTATGGATCTGTGCTATTATAAACTCAACTAAAAAAAGAAAAAGAGAAAGTATAATAGTACGAATTCTAATACAAATTTAATGATAAAAAATTTACAAATATAATTAGACTTATACTTTTAAAAATATATAAACTCTAATATATATATATATATAGTAATAAAGTTTGGAACTTAAAATAAAATTCTCAGTCAAGTGCACTACGTACGCTAGATGCAATATAATTAAGAGAAGTGCTAGGTGTACACCCCCAAATGGGGTGTACATCGATCCTACACCCACCCATCCTAGGGTGGGTACTCATCCACTCGTCACTCGATGTGACGAGTGGAATTCACCCACCCCTAGGATGAGGTGGGTGTAAGATGTACACCCCAAATGGGGTGTACATCTAGCATTTTCCTATAATTAATATCATAAAATTACGTTTCAATTATTTAGAATATGATGTATGAAATATACTTAAAAGATCTTAGATCTCTCTCCTGCGTACCATGGATGGACCTGCACGCGTGTTGCGTGGTGTGATGCATCTTAATGCTCGGTGGTCCATCAACAAACACTCCCACGTTAGGGTTTAAGTACCAGCAGGGGACACCCCATATATGTCCAGTGCAAGTGATTTGATTGGAGCACTTGTTTCCCATGTTGAAATGATTTTAATATTCTCACTTCTTTTTATTTTATTGCCACAACTGATCATATTTACTAAATTTAAGAAAATTTATCTGATAACAATAAGCAGATTAATTCCACCAATTATATTTATTATTACTATGAAAATCAACTCTAACTTTGGAATGCACATAGATTCATATTGACAGAGTTCTTTTCACGATCAACTGGTTTGATTGCGCGCATTTACAACTACTATATTGTAGTTACAAACACATGCATTTAATTTTTGTGTTTGTTTTTGTGCACTTGAGTCTTTTTTAGTTGTAGTTTCAACTATAGTAATTAATGAGGAATAAGGTTACTGATCAATTAATAATAATTTATCAAATTCTTATAATTTATACTGAAAATATTCTTAAAATGATAGAAATATATTAAAAATTATTTTAGTTTTTTTATAGAGCAAGTAAAAGTAATATGGTCATTTCACCCTCTTTATTAATACCGTAATCCTGAAAATATTTTCTGATATTTTAAAAAGGTAAAATATAGGTTTTTAAAAATCAAGAATAGAAAGTAAAAAAACAGATATTTATAAAAAAAAAAAAATTCTATATTTTAACCAAAAAATATTATGTATATTACAACTATTATATTTTCAACTGCATATATTTTTAATAATACTATTATATTTATAACTATATTCAACTAAATAGTCCCTCAGTAGAGAGGTAAGTGGAGTTAAATAAACTGATTCCGTGTGGTAAACAAGAGCATTTTTATGACTAGTGATGAACTTGGAGCGGGATGCAACAAAAAATTGATCCGTTTAGAATCCGCCCCAAATTCGTCCTTAATATATATAAGATAACTTTTATTTTTTCTAATACAGTTAATTAGTTATGCACTAATAGTTATTTCTATCTACAATAAATATGATTTAAAAGATAGTTTTTTTTTTATAATCTTTTAAAAATTTTATATAAATTAAAATAATATAAAAATATATTTAACTTAAATTTAAAATAAAAATGAAAAAAAAAAAAGTGCTTTGCGGGCAGATTTAGAATGCCCACAAGAGGCGGATTTTTAGGTAGGGCAGGTCATGGGATCACAAAATATTAATTCTGTGTGTATTCTTGTCCAATATTTAGTTTGATATATATATATATATATATATATATATATATATATATATATATATATATATATATATATATAGTTGTAATTATATACATATTCAAATTCACTACAACAAAATTAGGCTATAACGATATTTTTAAATATTTCTAAAATTTAAAAAAAGTGTCGCTGACAAAAATACCGACACTTATTGTAAGTGTTGCTATATATGCCGTTGCTAGAGTGTATAGCGACATATTTTTATAATGTGTCCCAAAAATATGTCCCTATAACTTAATTTTGGATATAGATGGAATATAAATAGGACACTTATACAAAAGTGTCACAAACATATGTCCCTATAATCTAATTTTATTATAGTGATTTAATATTTAATTTAATATATTTGAATCAGACTTTTGTAGTTGAAATTGTATAATGATGCCCAACTGCAGTGGTTAAAATTGCATCCAAATTGATCATAATTCTAACCCGCAGTAGTTGGAGAGAAAATTTTTAAACAAAAAAAAGTAAGGTTAATTATGTTATTCTTAATTATATTTTAAACAGAAAATAATTTTTTTTTTCTATATTGGAGGTAATCGCACCCCTGTTTATATATTTAAAATATTCTTCCTTCTCAACTACATACGATCGATCAAATAGTTTTTATTATATTTTCAGCTATATACATCTCCAGCTACATTATATTTTTAATTACGTCAAACCAAACGATCCCTGGTACTCTCTCTAGATCCTCTTCGTTTGCATCGATATGGGTACACTAGCTGTTAGTTAAGTAACAAAACATTTTTTGAGATTGTTTTCTTGTTTAATATTTATTTATATAAATATAATTTTTTTTTGAAAAAAGCACAACAAATTCCATATTTGTTGTTTCTGATCTCTCCACTAAAGAGCTTGCTTGGGCATACGAATTTGAGTTTCAACTATTTAAGTACAGAGTCAAACAGTGCCATGCATACTCGTTTGGAAAATGTTCTAAAATCAGGTCAATTACAGCAACACTGAATAAATCAACAACGTCAGTATAACATTTATATATATATGCACGAATAGTAATATTCAAATGGGAAATGATACTTGTATACCCAAAACGGGGTGTATATCACACACCCCACCCATCCAATGGGTGGGGTGTGATGATGGGTCAATCGATGTGACCCGTAAAAGATATCGCCACCATTAAAATGGTGGAGGTGTATGATGTACACCCCTTCGGGGTGTACATGTAGCATTGCTCAAAATAAAATCAGCTTAATTAGTTGATTTTAATCTATTGAATTTTGATGAGACTAGATAAAAAAAAAAAAAAAAAAAAAAAAGAACAGCTGATTTTATTAAAACTTAACTGATTTACCGATTCGATAATTGAATCACCAATTCGAACACTTCAAGCCATCGCTATATAGATCGATTTACCAATTTGAAAGTTGAACTGTGTGTTTGAATACTTGATAATAAATATTTAATTTATTATGTTTAAACGATTAGGCATATAGACCGGGTCAACGCACTACAGTTTTTTATATAATTGGGCTTGGGACCTTGGTGTGCAAAACACGGCAGCACATGAATCTCAGCGCCGACTTTACGTCTCTGAGTGAGGTTCCCGCCGAAACGGCGCCGACTTCGTGGACCCACGCCGACCACGAGTACTCTCTTCGCTCGTAAAGATCCGAGGCTCCGTAACTCTTCCGAACCCATTTAGGGCATTTTGTATGCATGATGGGACCAATCAAGTAAGGACACATCAGCTCAAGAGCATCCAGGTCAACTCATGAATATATTTCATCAATAGCTTTGGAAACAAAAAACATCTCCGTGGGCATGCACATTTATTTCACTTTGGTCCAGTTTAAATTAATATCATCGGAATAAGTTATTGATCACCATAATAAATTTTACGTGTTGAAACATAAACATAATGTAGGGTTAATTTTATACATACCCTCCTCCTCCTCCTCCCACCATTGATTATATTGAAACTCATCTCAAAGTGCGAGTATCAAATATATCACTTTAATTTAGAGCACGTTTAATTGATGAAAAGTAAAGAATATCTGTTTGGTTAAAAAAAATTAAGTGTATCTTATTTGTTTTTTTTTTTAAAAAAATAGAATCTCATTTTATAAGAGAATTCTCCTTAACTTATTTTTTCCCTGCAATATCAACTTTATTATCTCTATTCCGTCGTATTTATAATCAAGGTATAAGTAGGAGTGTCAACGAGCCAAACACGAGCGAGCAATAAACGAGCAGAATACGAGCTGGCTCGTTTAAATATCGAGCTGAAAAATTCGGCTCGTTTATTAACGAGCCGAACACGAGCTGGCTCGCGAACAATAAGTTTGAATTTCATTCCTACTATTAGGTGTAAAGTTAAAAAAAAATAAAAAATTAAAATTTTAATCTAATAATTAAAATTTATAAAAAATTGATGACCTAAAATCTAAATAGTAAATTATATATATATATTCTAGCTGTTATCGAGCCGAACACGAGCGAGCTGACCCCGGCTCGTGTTCGGCTCATTTATTAAACGAACTGAAAAATTCGGCTCGTATTCGGCTCGTTTACTAAACGAGCGATTCGATCCCGCGCTCATTTCGAACCGAACACAAGTTGGTTCGCGAACAGCGAGCTGGATTGCCACCCTAGGTATAAGTATATGAGTAAATTAGTCACATTTTTAATATAATTTATTAATTTATAGTTTCAAAAATAATATATATTTATAATTTTAAGTGAGTATTTATAATATTTTTGTAATTTTTGAAGAATATTTTTATAATTACCTTAAAAATATTGACCTGTATATAATGTGGTGGATACGTACCCCTACCTTTGGGTGGGATTTGAGCCCTTTAATATGTTACGCGAGCTTATGTCGCATCCATCAATTAATTATCTAGCACAGCACATAAAATGGTTTGTTCGGGCACTCACTACTCTTATTATGCTAATTGCATTTGTAACACATATTTACAGTTTAATATGTAAGTTTTGTTCGATTTTATATATTAAGTTCATATCATACGCTAGTAGCATTTAATACCTGTAAGTGTCGGATCGTTGGCGCTAATCATTAATTTTAAAAGTTTAAGTTGTTAGAAATACGTAACCAATTCACTTAAAGCGTACAGATACAGTGCATACGAATCTCGACCGAAATCAACCCATCTGAATGTTAGATCTATTGTTGAGCCTCTTGCCGTTAGGTCTATTATGGACCGCAGTTTCACTCAACTTATTAAGCTAATCCAGCTAAACTTATTAATTTTTTGAACCTGTTATCAGGGAACAAAAAATTTAATTTATCTTAATAAATAAATAGCCAACACTAGGATGTCTTAAAATTAATAGTCTTATATTGAATAAAAGTGCATATAATATGGAGGGTGTTTTCGCCTATCAGTTTAGGGATTTTAGTTGAGTTCTTGGATTTTAACATTATGAACTTCGAAAGTTTTCTGTCGTGATTAGTAGCTAGGGATTTGATTTCAGCTCCTTAAAATTTTTTAGTTATATTTTGCTTAAGCCTTGTGTTTATTTAAATCAAAATTAAATTCTAATTAAATTAGAATAATATAAAATTTAAATTTATTAGATATAAATAAAATTTAAGTAAAAATTTAATTAGATTATAAATTCTAATTAGATTATAATTCAAAATCTTATATTATATAAAGCATATCCGGCTATTAAAATAAACTGGCTACTAATTAAGAGATTGTAGTTCTGATTAATTAAAGTCTACAAGATAAGGGACGTACCGTACATAGGCCTCTTGCACATGTTTTGGAATCGTTTGTGCGGATGCAAATTATGATGCAAATTATGGTGTTTCGGATGTAATTGAAGCTTCGGTCCTTTTAAGATATTTAATTTTTATATTCTACTTTCGGTATTAACAAAAATTTTTACTCCGTATTCGTTCGTAAATATAGGCCGATGGCTGAATCACGTACGTAAATCCTGATATATATATATATATATATATATATATATATATATATATATATATATATATATATATATATATATATATATATATATATATATATATATATATATATGGGTAATTTCCTACATATTTCTAAAAATTTTTCTATTTTCATATTTACCTCTCTTAGAAGGCTAATATTAAAACTACCCTTCTTACGTTCCAACTTCTTTCCAAAATACCCCTCAAGTTAAATTCTGTTAGTATACCGTTTGGAACTGCCGTTATCTGTGTGTAATTACCATTTTGCCCTTTCAAATATACCCTAAACCCTAAACCCCTAAACCCTAAAACCCTAAACCCTAAACCCTAAACCCTAAACCCTAAACCCTAAAACCCTAAACCCTAAACCCTAAAACCCTAAACCCTAAATCCTAAAACCCTAAACCCTAAACCCTAGAACCCTAAAAAACCCTAAACCCTAAACCCTAAAACCCTAAACCCTAAACCCTAAAACCCTAAAAAATCCTAAACCCTAAACCCTAAACCCTAAACCCGGGCAAAATAGGTATAACTGATAGTTTTCAACTCCGATTATTATTTAACTCTAGTTTAACCCTAGTTAACTTAACAAAGGGAAACGGTAGGGGTATTTTTAATAACGGTGGAACGTATGAAGGGTATATTGGAAAGAAAAAAATAAGAGGGTAAACCAGATATTTCTTCATATTTCAGGGGTACACAGGTAATTATCCCATATATATATATATATATATATATATATATATATATATATATATATATATATATATATATATATATATATATATATATATATATATATATATATATATATATATATATATATATATATATATATATATATATATATATATATATATATATATATATATATATATATATATATATATTCTTGCATTATCTTTTTTGAATCTATTTTTCGTTGTTTCGGTTTAACAAACTGATATCAAAGTCTTCTATTTCCTTGAGAATTAAGATGATGACGAAATTCGAGATCTAAAAATTTGACAGGACCAACAATTTTGCATAATGGTAAGTCAAGATGTTTACTATACTAACACAACAAAGATTGTAGAAGGCACTGTTGGGGAAAAAAAAAAATCAAATTTATTGACAGTGAAGCAAAAGGAGATAGATGACAAAACTCTTACAGCAATACAATTGTGTTTCCCGATGAGGTATTGCGCAAGGTCCTGGATGAAAAAACCGCTGCAGGGTTATGTCTTAAGTTGGAATCTCTCTACATGACAAAATGTAGTGGACCAGTTTTTGATAAAATAAAAAAATGTGTCTAAATCACTCTGAGTAAGTTTAAAATGCTGTTAAAATTAGTTAGGAGTGTGTTGGTTCGAAGTAAAGGCCATTCGGACCAAAGTTGAGTTGGAAAACGAGCTCGAAAAGTCAAAATCTGCAAAACTGTAGGTTGTAGTATGGAGTATCGGTACCTCAAGGCATGTACCGGAACCCTATAGAAAATTAAAAAAATCCAGCTTTCGGGTTGGAGGCTTAAAAGGGAGACGTACCGAAACTAGAGTCAACGTACATGTACCCTTGCCAGCATATTAGTACCTCAACCCGAGTACCGATACCTCAAGCCGCGGACAGCACATGCAGAATGGCTTAACCATGGTTAAATGGGAGGTTTAGTTGTGGTTAACATAGCTTAAAACTCTACCCTTGCCAACATATCGATACCTCAACCCGAGTACCGATACCTCAAGCCGCGGACAACACATGCAGAATGGCTTAACCATGGTTAAATGGGAGGTTTAGTTGTGGTTAACATAATTTAAAACTCTCCTCCTCCCCCCCCCCCCCCTAGCCAAAGAGCAAAACCACCCCTTTTTTTCATTTCCATCTTCTCTTTCTCTCTCTAGAAGCTTGGGATCAGGAATCCTAACTTGGAGGATTGAAAGAATTGATCTCTTTGAAGGCAAGAAACTTAAAGGAGGCTTCCAAAGGGGATCCTTGGAGGTGGAAGGGGCCCTCTTCTTCATGTTTTTGGAGCAAGAATAAGAGGTAAACTTCTAGGCAATGTTTGGTTGGGGGATAAAGGGGGAATAACCCCCTTTATCCCCCAATTCCTGCCAACAGTGTTATAAAATGACATGAGATAAATTTTTTTTTATCCCTGGCTTAACGGGTTATTCTGGGATAACCCGTTAAGCCTTATTCCTCTCCCCCCATGGAATAGGGTTTTATCCCTGGTGCAGTGAATGGAAAAAGTTATAATTTATTATTTATAATTAAATTATAATATAAAATATAATATAAAATAAAAAATATAAAATATAAAATATAAATTATAATATAAATTATAATATAAAATATAAATTATAATATAAATTATAATATAAAATAAAATATAAATTATAATATAAAATATAATATAAATTATAAATTATAATATAAAATATAAAAAATATAATATAAAATATAATTTATTATTTATATTCTTAAAATATAATATAAAATAAAAAATATTATTTTTTTTAACGTAAGATATAATTTATTATTATAATTAAATTGCTTCAAATTTAATATAATAATTAAATTATTTTTTCTATAAAAAAAAACTAAGGGCAAAGTTGATATTTTTATAAAAATTCTATCTTCGTTTTTCACTATCCTCTACTATTCCATAATTTTAACCAAACACAATTTTAACTATTCCAGAGAATACCAACTTTTCAACCAAACGTAATTTAACTTTTATACTTCATTATTCCGGAATAACAAGCTATCCCAGTTATAAAAAAATTTATACCTCTTAAATTTATTCCCGAACCAAACATTGCCCTAGGGTTTTAGTATTTTTGAATTTTTTATGAATTTAAAAGAGATGCAATTATCTCTTATGGCTTCTTATTTTATTTTTAGAAAATTTCATGGTGATTTGATAGATCAAGCCACATTCCTTCCAAAGAAAACACAAGATTAGGAATTTCTACCGAAAAAGTTAATATCTACCATAGTTAGTTAATTCGAATTCGGCAAAAAATCAGTACAGACATAATACGGATAAAATTCGTATCATAATTTTAGAATTCGTTGAAAAATTCAGTTAAAAAACGGGTTCATCAATTATTCGGATACGTGATTTATACGAAAATAATACGTTCACTAATTAAAAATCCGGGATAAAAAATTCGACTATTAAATTAATTTTTTTTCTTTCTAAATTTATACTATTAGCATAAATAATTATAATTTTTAAAAATAATTTAATCAACTTAATTTAGAAATAAACAAAGTATCCATTGAGAAAATAATAATAATAATAATAATAATAATAATAATATAATTATAAAAGACTCTTTGTAAAGAACAAAAAAAAAACATGATTAATGACTTGAAATATTAAAATTTCTTTTTTTTAAGAAAAATAGATTAATTAAAAGTAAATATTAATTTTACTCACAAGTCACCGAGCTATAAATTAATACACAAATTTACAAAATCACAACTCACAAACGGGTGGCGGCGAAGAAGATGACGAGCGGCACGCGGCCCGAAGGATTCCGATGGCGAGCGACACCCGGCTTGGGAGGGTTCCGATCCGATGGCAACTTGGCGAGCGCATGCCATCCGGCCGGGGTGGGAGGAGGCGAGCGTGGGAGAGCGTGAGAATAGAGAAGAGAATGTGAGGTGAGGTGAGGTGAGGTGAGGTGGGGCGGGGTGGGGCGGACCTGCAAGTGATGGATATATATTTTTTTTTCTTTGCTTTGAAAGAGGAAAGTGTAAGTGTAGGTGCCGAATTCGGAAATATCTCGCCAATAATTTTTTTTGGTTAAAAAATTCACGAATTATACCGAATTTTTTCATAAATTCAAAAACGGCTCGTTTAATTCGATTTTTAATAATTCGCAAATAATTCATAAATTATTCGCGAATTAACTAACTAAGATCTCTACTTCTTTTCTTTGCTTTTCAAATCTAGAATCATGTTAGTAAGAGTAGATGTGTAGAGTACACATGATTATTGAGCAAGTTAGGGTTTAACCCTAAGAGATAAATGTATTAAAACATATTTATAGGATATTCTTGCATGAGATTAAGTGGTATTTGGACTTAGAAGAAACCTAGGTCAAGAGGTCAAATGCGTGGCATGAAACCTAGGAGAAGAATCTAGATTAAAATAAATGGCATTTAACTAAGAAAAAATCTAAGGTGAAAATGTAGAGTTTTCAACATAGAGTCAATAAACTTTAAGAGTAGAGAGATATGTAGATGTATATTATCCTTGGTGACTATTAGCGACCCTAGAGTAATGAACTTAGGGTGAATGTGCAAACTTGAGTAACAAGAGAACTCTAACCTAAATTATGGTATTTGAAACATTTTGGCTATCCTAGAATTAATAACCTAAGGTATAAGGCAAAAATAAAAGATAATCCAAATGACACATTCAAATTTGGGACTCGTAATTTGGAAGATTTGAGCTGATGCTGACTCCCCGAGTATGGGCCCCTTTAGGCGAGGTACTTTCGAAAGGTTTAAAAATAAAATAAAAAAAGTAATATAAATGCACATTCGGATTTGGAAGTCGTAATTTGGAAGGTTTGAGCTAATACCAACTCCTCGGGTATAGGTCTTTTTAGGCGAGATACTTTCGAAAGATTTAAAGATAAAATATATTGTAAATGACGTCTTTGAATGTGAGACTCATTAATTAGGAGCATGACTCCTAGGGCACGGGCCCATCAGACGAGGTACCTTTCAAAAGCTAAAAGCAAAGAAAAAATGAAAGTGACCAAATGTAATCGGATTGGGTGTAATCCTTATAACGGCATAGTGGCCGGGTTGTGGCATAGTAGCCAAGTATGGCATGGCATGATAGCATATGACGTAGAGTATGGACTAATAGTGTAGAAATTTTATACTTGCATGCATACTAGCATAGCATTTACAACTTTCCTATTATCTTGCTACTATTGTTTCCATTAGACCAAGAAGTGTAGAATATGTTTCTCGATGGATGAACCCACTGGGAACTATTCGTAGTTTTCATGCCCTGTTGCTTTCCACTTTTTACAGATCCAGATGCTGGCAATGAGACACGCGACTGGGGCAAGAGCCCAGCAGCATAGAGACCTAGAGGTTTATCAATGTTTTACCATTTTGTATTTTGAGTGAGTGAACATTATATTTGGTGAGCTTATACAAAAGAAAAATTGTAACTAATTGTAATATTAGCAAATGTTCATTCTAGTAATTTATTTCAGCTTTATTTTGTTACATTTACGTTTAAAGTTGAATGTTCAGTTTAGTTTAGCAGTTTTATTCTGATATTGTATCTAATTATACTATTTGTATTGTTTGAGACGTTGTTCCGTTCTTTTCGGGTATAGAGAGGTCATGCCCGATTGGCGGGTCTGTTAGCGTGCCCCAATTGATCAAATTGGCGGTCTCGGTGCGTGACACAAAATCTCTCAAACAAGTTATATTTGAAGCAATATCTCTTCATGTTGCACATGGTGGAAGGTATCTCTATTAAATCGCATTTAGATAAATTTAATTCTATTATTTTGGATCTCCGCTCGCTAGATGTTAAAATCGAGGAGGATGATGAAACCCTTTTATTATTATGTTCTTTACCTCCCTTATAACTCATTCTTATAAGATTTTTCGAGAAACCTTCTTGTTTGGATGAGATACTCTATGTCTCGATGATATCAAATCCTTTCTACTATCAAAATAAACGATTGACACGTAGATAAGTAATGAGACAGGTGGAGTTTCAGGAGAAGGTTTAGTTATTAGAGGGAGGTCTCGGAAAAAGGGTTCCGGTAATAGAGATACTTCTAGATCAAAATCAAAATGCATAAATTTAATTTGTAGTTATTGTAAGAAGAAAGGTCACATAAAAGATGATTATTTTAAATTGAAAAATAAAGAATAGCAGAAAAATAACAATGATAAAAATCAAAATAAGAAAAATGCTAACATTGAGGCTGAAGCAAGTGTTGTAGCAAGATAATCAGATGGCAGTGATATTGTCTTCACAGTTACAGATAAAATAAATAGACAAGATGAGTAGATTATGGACTCCGCGTGTTCCTACCATATATGCATGCACAGAGAGTGGTTCTCGAGATACAAGCCTATTCGAGATGGAGTTGTATTGATGGAAAATCACGCTAAGTGTACAATTGTTGGCATTGGCACTGTTCGGGTACGAATGTTCGATGGAATTATGATGACTATATCTAAGGTTCGACATGTTCCGGATATGAGAAAAAATTTGATCTCATTGGGTACACTTGATTCTAAAGGCTTTAAGTATTCTTCGGCTGATGGATTTATGAAGGTCGCTGAAGGGAATCTCGTAGCGATGAAGGCCAAGTTGTCCGATATGTTATATATTCTACAGGGTTCCACTGTGACAGGTTCAACAACGGTGACTTCTTCCTTTTTGTCAAATTCAGATAACACAAGATTATGGCAATGTGATTGGGCTATATAAGTGAATATGGTATGACGAAATTGAGCAAGAGAGATTTACTTGATAGTTAGAGTTAAGAAAAGTTGGATTTTTGCGAGGATTATATTCTTGGCAAACAAAAAAGAGTTAGTTTTAAGGCCGCAATTTATCAAACAAAATGTACTCTGGACTATATTCATTCTGATCTTTAAGAACCCTCTCGTACTCCCACTCACAGTGATGCTAAATATATGTTGACTTTTATTGATGATTATTCTCGTAAAGTGTGGATGTTCTTTTTAAAAAGTAAGGATGTGATGTTCAATTATTTCAAACAGTGGAAGGTCATGATTGAGAAATAAACCGAAAACAAGATAAAGAGATTAAGAAACGACGATAGTTTGAAATTTTGCTCGTCAGAGTTTGAAGAATTCTACAAGAATGAAGGAATCGTTAGACATAAGACCATTAGGCATACTCCATAATAGAACAGGGTGGTCGAACGGATGAACATGCCTCTTTTGGAGAGAGCCCATTGCATGCTCTCTAATATTGGCTTGGCGAAGAGTTTCTGGGCAGAGTCGATCTCTACGATATGTTATTTGGTAAACCGATCTTCACATTCGACACTTGATTGCAAAACTACGAAGGATGTATGGTCTGGTAGCCATTTTGATTATTCTAATTTGTGAATATTTAGTTGTCCTGCTTATATTCATGTAAGTGAAGACAAGCTAGAACCTAGGGCTAAAAAGTAAATTTTTATTGATTATCCAGCGAGGGTTAAGGGATATAGATTGTGGTGTCCTAAATCTTCTAAATTACTCAATAGTAGGGATGTCACATTTGATGAGTCTGCTATATTATATCCTAATCATATTTCTTCTGATGAGACTGCGGGTACTAATAAGCAGGTAGAGGTAGAGATCAATGGTATAGTTCAATTGCATGGTTCTTCTCAGTCAGAATAGGTTCAATCGTCAGACACCTCAGCTACTGAAACTCCACAAGTTGAGAGACAGAGCATTGCTACAGGTAGAGCGAGAAGACTGATTAAACCACCACAACGATACGACCATGAGGATTTAGTTGATTATATTCTTTCAGTAGCACAAGATACAGAAAAAGACGGCGAACCTTCCACATATAATCAAACTATTTTTAGTGCCACTTCCGTAGAGTAGTTGGTGGCGATGAATGAGGAGATGGAGTGTAATAGCAGCAATTTTGAATTTCGAAATTTGTATGGAATTTCGATCTTTAGAATGAAATTAATATTTTCGAAATTTAAAGATGGTGTTGTTGTTAGCTTCTTGAGGGTTCATTCCTCGGAGTGACTTTCACCGGGTTATTGGTGAGAAGTGGCTTAAGGGAATGGTCAAATCCGTTTTTAAATCTGGTGTGCATGTTGCACCGAAAAACGTAAAAAAGGGATTTTGATGAGTAGACGGGTTCTATTCGTAAAATATTTGAGCTGATTTTTGGGTGAGATCTTTGGAAGGGAAGGTCGTCACTCTGTCGGTATCGTCAAACGGAGAACAACGGTGTGATCGGATCTCAAATCCGACTTACGGATCTTCCGAAAATGCACTTTTATCGTAATGGGTATGAGAGACAGTTTTGGATATTTTCGGTACCCGTTAAGGTGTATCAGTGCATTAGAATGCGTGAAATCTAATTAAATGTGATTGGCACGCTTTTCAAGGTTTGGAATGCATGGTACGGTTCTCTTTTGGAAAAAAAAAGAGAGACAAGGGTGCAAGGGGCATTGTGGTTATTTTTAGATTTATTTTAAAAAAGAGGGGTATTTTTAGTTGCTTTTGGATTAGGGCTAAGCTAATATTTAATTAGCCTTAAATCATCTTCTTCCCCAACGTGATGGATCAAGATGGAAACCCTAGCCTTCCCTCTCTTCTTTTCCATCCTGGATCGGAGCGCCGTTGCCGTTGCCGTTGCCGTTGTCGTTGCCGTTGCCGTCGTCGTCGGAGCCATGGGGGCAAGGATGGTCGTTGCCGCTCTGCAGCCTGGGTGCTGCGGCCCTGCACGCTCTATGCGCCCCGCAGGCGCACGCCCTGCTGCCCTGCAGCCCCACGCGCCGCGCACCCTGCAGCCTACAGCTGCGCGCCGCGCACCCTGCAACCTGCAACCTGCAGCCTGCACCCTGCACCCCGCGCGCTGCCCGTGCCTTTCCCGGGTCGCATCGTCACCCATGCTGTGGGTCGTGCCGCGAGACCCGGTTTTCATCGTCTTTGGGGCCGAGCGGTGCAGTCTCGACGGAGTTGACGGTGCAGTCTCGACAGAGTTAACGGTGCAGTCTAGACGGAGTTGACGGTGCAGTCTAGACGGAGTTGACGGCGCAGTCTTGCTTGACCGAGTGGACAATGCAGTCTTGCTTGACGGAGTTGACGGTGCAGTTTCGCTTGACGGTGTTGTCTTGCTTGACGGAGTTGGTTCCGCTTGGCGGAGTTGGTCGTGTTTGACGGTTTTGAATACGGGGGTGGACGTTCGCGGGTCTGCCTAGCTATTTTTCGTCGCGGTACATCGTTTTTCGTCTCGGTCTTCTCCATCATCGTTGGGGCATCGTCTGTTAATTACGAAACACTTGTAAAATCTTTTTTTCGCATAATTTGGTGTATTTACCTTCAGAATGGTCGCTTATCGCGGTAAAAGAACCGGTGGACTGTTTGTCCACATCCGAACGATGGTGGGATCGTTCGGAGCATAGTTTTGATCGGTTTATCGGTCGGTGCGACAATTCGGACACCGGAGGCTGTTCTGGCAACTTGGAACATAAGAAATTTTTGGCACAGTGGTCGGGACCACTGAAATGCCAATTGGGGTAAAATTATTAATTGTGGTATTTAATTTCGACTTTATTTAGGTCCGGTTAAGGTTTGATGGCTTAGGAGTGTCGCGAGCGCGGTCGTTTATCTCCGATTCAGATGTGTACACCCTTAGAACCCCTTTTGTTACATAACTTGATATTTTGCATGATGTCGGTAACGGGAACGTTATGGGTTGTATAATTTGTATTTTGACCCCGGATTGGTGTATGTCGCGATAAAGATTTGGTGGACAGTTTGTCCTCATCTGAACGACGACATAGTCGTTCGGGGCATATTTATGAACAGTAAAATAATCGGTGCGATTATTCAAAATTCGAGAGGTGGTTCCGGTAAATTGGAACCAAGGGAATTTTGGCACAATAGTTGGGGCCACTAAAATACCGGCTAACGTAAAATTAGAAATGTGCTATTTGTGGACCCTGGGTAGGTCCAGGTGTTTTACAGGAGGTCGTAGAGGAGTCTTGTACTCAGGATGATTTTCTGGTAGAGGTGGGTACCTCGATCTAAAGTCGGGAACTCTGACAAATCGGTAACATCTGATCTTGCTCCTTTCTTTATTGTTTCCATTATGACTAGTGTATGTCGATAGGATGGTTGTCGGTCACGGTTATTGTGACGACATAGTGTCTGATGATACATTCATTGCCGAAGGGTGTGCACTAAACACGGACATTGTGTGGCTTACCCGTCTATTGGACGACACAAGCGGGGAAAATATACTTTTTGGTAAGTAAACAATACATGTCATATTATAATAAGTCAAAAGATATTTTTGGGTAAGCGGTTATATTAGTACTGCATTTGACTTGTGAGTCGTTTTCTCTTATACATCACTTCGCGGGATGAGATTATTGGTTTGATTATGTGATCGTCATACTCTTGGCGCTTTCACCACTACAACAAAATTATGTTATAGGGACACATTTTTGTGACACTTTTGTATAAGTATCCTATCTATATTTCATCTATACCCAAAATTAGATTATAGGGACACATTTTTGAGACACATTATAATAATGTGTCGCTATACACCCTAGCGGCTGCACATATAGCGACAGTAATTACAAGTGTCGGTATTTTTGCTAGCGGCAATTTTTCAAATTTTAGAAATATTTAAAAGTGTCGCTATAGCATAATTTTGTTGTAGTGCACGCACACCAGCAGTTTGGCCACCGAATGGGTGTACTTTTTCGGAGAGGTGGTCTGATTGACCCGTGATCCCTACGCGGCGTTTGCGTGAGGGGACCCCTGGTGACATTGCAGAATCACAGCTATTGCGATTGGGGTTTGTTTGCATCGATTTATCGAGTGGGGTTATGTTAGTGCCTGAGGTCGCGGGACCAAAATGGCGGTTATGATTGTAAGACAGTGATGTAGTATTTACTTGTGGGATATTGATAGCAACTCAATTTTCGGTATATTGGATACGGTTTGGTTTTCTTTGCTACTGCAATACTTTACTAGTATTATGATTGTTGTAGATATGTTTTATCTTATCATAATTTATGTTACTGACTCCCACTGTGTGACAGGTTCGGTTGGGAGTGGGGATCAGAACGATGGTGAGGACGTTACCTTGTGTGATGTAGGATTTTTCTCGGCCAAGTTCTTCTTCTTTAGTTTATAGTTGGTTATTTTTATTTATGGTCGGATACTATGTATGTGAACGTGAATATTGTGGATGGAGTGGATGTTGAGATGACCTTGTGTTTTGTTGAATGAACTTATTCGTTGAAACTATATTTTCGGTTTATAGTTTTATGGATACGTCATGTGGACGCGGGTTTCTAACTCAAAAAGGATTTGTTAAATTGGCTTTAGAAAACTAAGTGTCGTGTGAGCACTGTTTTTAAAACTCGTGGATTTATCCTTTCAAACTTATTAATGCGCCGGGTGTGTGTCGTTTTATGAAATAATCTATTAAGTGTTTTCAAAGTTCATACTCTGTTATTTGTTCTTCAAATGGTGGTCGTGATTGATGTATAATGATTGTATATGTATATGGTACATGGGGACGCCGTGCTTGTACAGGGGAGACTCTGCCTGTTTATGTAGAGAGATCTTGTATATATGGCGGGTCTGTGCATGTACCAGGGCGGGAGATTTTAATAAAAAAAATATATGGTTGTTTTCCGCTTTCAAACTGCTCCCGGGCATGACATGGAGTCTCTCCATAAGAATCTCACATGGGAGTCGGTAAAACCGCCTACATGCAAGAAATTTGTTGCTGCAAGTGGATTTTTAGGAAAAATGACGGAATCTCCAGCGTGGAAGATATAAGATACAAAGTTTGTTTAGTTACTAAGGACTCTTATCAGATAGAAGGTGTTGACTTTAATGATATTTTCTCACCTGTTGTGAAACATATTTTTATTTGTGTTCTTCTGCCATTAGTAGCCATGTATGATCTGTATCTTGAGCAACTTGATATTAAGACAGCTTTTCTGTGTGGAGAACTTGAGGAGCAAATTTATATGAAACAACACGAGAGATTCATTGTTGAAGGAAATGAGGACTATGTTTGCCTGTTAAAGAAATTATTTTATAGTTTGAAGCAGTCTTCTCGGCAATAGTATAAGCAGTTCGACTCTTTCATAACAGGTCACGAATTTTCTAGAAGCAAGCGTAACAGTTGTGTATATTTCAAGAAGCTTAATAAAGAATCTTTCATATATTTGTTACTCTATGCCGATGATATATTGATTGCTTCCAGGGACATATTTGAGATAAATAAATTGAAGACATTACCTATGGGTGAATTCGAGATGAAAGATTTAGATGCTGCAAAGAAAATTCTTGATATGAAAATTAAGAGGGACAACAAGTCAGGACTATTGCGTTTTACATAGGAAAAATATATAAAAAAGATCTTAAGGCATTTCGGAATGACAAACATAAAACTGGTGAGCACTCCTCTTGCGTCGCATTTCAAACTTTCTGCCGCTTTGTCACCATAGTTCGATGATGAGCGGGAGTACATGCCACATGTTCCTTATTCTAGTGTTGTTGGGAGCATTATGTACGCCATGATTTGCACACGGTCGAATATCTCCTATGCAATAAGTATGATTAGCAGATATATGACCAATTCTAGTAAAGCTCATTGGCAAACTGTTAAGTGAATTCTGAGATACCTACGAAGTAGCATTAACACTTGTCTCAAGTTTGGGGGATGTAAGAATGATATGGTTGGATATGTTGATTCGGATTTTGTAGGTGATTTAGACAGAAAAAGATTACTTTCAGGCTATGTATTCTCCATCAGTGGATGTGAAGTTAGTTGGAAATTTAGCTTCATTATAACCAATTGTCGCCTTGTCTACGAATGAAGCGAAGTATATTGCTATGACAGAGAATGTGAAGGAATCTATGTGGCTACGAGACTTATTTGAAGAACTTACTCCTTGCTGGGATTCGATAGTTGTTTATTCGAATAGTCAAAGTGCTATTCATTTGTCTAAGAATCAAATTTTTCATGAGGACAAAACACATCAATGTAAATTTTCGCTTTGTTTGGGATATGATCGGAAAGAGCACAGTGACTGTTGAGAAGATTGATACTAAAGGCAATCCGGCAGATATGCTTACTAAATCTCTTACTATTGCCAAGTTCAAGTATTGTTTGGACTTGGTGTCGGTTGGCAACACTTGAGGCCCTACGGGATATTTTGGAGAAGACGGAGCACTAAGAAGCGTTAAGAAGTATTGAGAAGAATTCAAGTAAGGTGAAATTTTATGGCAATCTCGACACAGCGGCTAAAGAGAACAAATAAAATTAATGTGGAGATTGTTATATTTTGGTTTAGATTTATATTTATCTAAATCAAAGCTAAATCCTAATTAAATTAGAATAATATAATATTTAAATTTATTGGATATAAATAAAATTTAATTAGAAGTCTAATTAGGCTATAAATTCTAATTAGACTCTAATTCAAAACTTTATACTAAATAAAACATACTCGGCCACCTTAATGAAACCGAGAACTAATTAAGAGGTTACAGCTCTAATTAAAATCCACCTAGGTGAGGGCATCCATGCGTAGGCCTCTTGCACGCGTTTCTAATTTGTTTGTGCTGATGCGAATTATGGCATTTCAGATGTAATTAAAATTCCGATTTTTTGATAGATTTAATTTTTATATTCTATCTTCGATATTAATAAAAAAAATTTATTTCATCTTCACTGGTGAACGCAGGTTGATAGTTGAACCACGTAAATTTTAATATATTTTTTTTGCTTATATTTTTTTTAATCTATTATTTACTGTTTTGATTTAATAATTTTAATGTTTATAATTTGGTAGACTGTAAAAGTATATTTGAAGAGACTTCTGCTCATCATTTTTGATAAAAGTGAAGGCTGCAAAATTGTTGCATGGTTATCATTTTCGAAATAAAATCAAGAGATCATTTACATAGACTTTGATTTTCAATCTTTATTAAAAGTTTCTTTTTGCATATTGCCCTCTACAAATTTGAAAAATTGTATACAAATAACCATTCAAAAACTTTTGAAAATATTGTTTATTTAATTGCTATGTCAAGAAAATTAATCTAGGGTTTACAAATTTTAAGAATGCAAGCAAATGTCAACTATCATCAAGTTTTATTTTTTTGAATATTGTTCGAAGGTTGAAAACTAAATCTTGTAAATATGCGCAAGCAGAATTCGATCGCCGCCTGCAAGATAGCCCTAAAGTAAGGAGCCCCTTTTTTTTATTCTTTATTATATCTAGGTTAAAATGTGTAGATACCCTCCAAACTTTAAACCGTAATTTTCAAAATTGATGATCACTTAAATTTTTATTTTTAATACAATTTATACTCTTTCTATTTATGGGTGACAATTCGGTTCGCTGTTCGTGAGCCAGCTCGCGTTCGGCTCGAAATGAGCTCGAGATCGAATCGCTCGTTTAGTAAACGAGTTTTTCAACTCGTTTAATAAACGAGTCGAACACAAGCTGGGATCATTTCGCTCGTGTTCTGCTCGATAACAGCTCGAATATATATATATATATATATATATATATATATATATATATATATATATATATATATATATATATATATATATATATATTATTTAGATTTTAAACTATCAATTTTTTATAAATTTTAATTAATAAACGAGCCAAACACGAGCCGATCCCAACTCGCTCGTGTTCATCAGCTCGTTGACACCCCTATCTATACTTACTCATTATTTAATTTAGCTTCTTTTATTAGTAATTTTGTTTATTTTGTTATATTCAAAACAAACGCCCACGAGATAAAAATATGATCAAGAAATATTTTAATAAAAAAAGGATCATATGTATCTCTCATCAGCGTTTGATTTTACCATAATCTTCAAAGTTGTCGACATGTGTTTTGCCCATATATTCAGTGCACCACGCTCGTCGTAGGCTGCATAAAAATAAATAATTATATTTTAATAGATATATTTAAATTTATAAATTTTAATATATAAATATTTAGAATACTATAAAATAAATTTAATTAATTAAATTTTACTTTTGATATCTCTTTTGTAGCAGTACTATGTGATGTGTATGAGTGATTTGCTCTCTTCCTTCTCGTGGCTAAAATATCGTAGGCTGCATGAGCAATTCATTAGGCTGGGACTAAGAATTTAAGTATCGTGGTACGAAGTCAAAAATTTATTGATATGGCACGTTATATTACGTGTCAGATCGTACTGATGTGTGCTGATCATATAAAATATATATACGCCGACACATAATAACATGAAATATTTATTTTTTTAATAATAAATTTTTTTAATTATTTATTATATATTTTTATTAAATATTTTAAAATTTATTAAAAAAAAATTTTTAGTAATTTAAAGAAAAAAAAAAAATTTGAGAGCTGTATCATATCGATAATTTGTTGACATAATACGATACAGTATATATGATCTATACCGATAAATACTTAAATTCTTAGTTGAGAAGATATTTATCTCTATTAACAAAGTTACTTTTTGGGTTTCGACCAAATTTGAATGACACTTTGATCCTCATACGACTTACATTTTAATTTTCAAACTTTAATTTATTATAATATTTAGCTTAAATTTTTAAAATTTTTATAATCAAATTTTATAATTTAATTTAGTTAATTAAATATCGATAAATTATTGATGTGCAAGTGATGCAACAACTTAATTATTATCATATTATTATTTATAATACTTTCACATCATGCACCACCAAGTTGTTAATATTTAGCTAACTAAATTAAATTATAATATTTAATTAAAATAATTTAAAAAATTTGAATAAAAAAAGGACCAAAATTATAATTTATATATATATATTTTTTTTTATAGAAATTATGTTCAGTTCAACTGTTCACCTACGCCATAGATTTCAAAATGCATAGCCAAATACGACGGAGTATTCAGTCTGACATTAACGTTGATTGGTTTCAAATAATAACTAAGATGCAGGGACGAAATCAGAATTTTAATTTTAGAAGGTCAAAAATATATTATACAAAATATATTAATTTTTAAAATTTATTAATAAAAAATTATATATAAGTAATTTTTTTGTTCATTAGCTTTCGAGTTTTAATATATATATTTTTAGAAAAAAAATAAAGTATAGTTATCTTTATTATTAAAATAATAATATTTTAGATATTTATAAAAAAATTATTTTAAAAAAATTAAGTATTAAAATTTAGTATAATTTGCAAATCAAGTATTATGATATATCAACAAATTAAGTATTAAGATTTTTCATAATTTTCAAATCAAGTATTACGTTTGAACCAATTAAATTTATATTTCGTGACCTACAATATAACATTATTTTTTTAAAAAAAAATTTATTTTGGCTCCTAAAATTTACACTATTTTTATTTTTTTAATAACTTAATAATTAACTGATATGTAATTAAGTATTAAAATTTAGTATAATTTGTAAATCAAGTATTATGATATATCAACAAATTAAGTATTAAGATTTTTCATAATTTTCAAATCAAGTATTACGTTTGAACCAATTAAATTTATATTTCGTGACCTACAATATAACATTATTTTTTTTAAAAAAAAATTATTTTGGCCCCTAAAATTTACACTATTTTTATTTTTTTTAATAACTTAATAATTAACTGATATGTAATTTTAAAAATATTGGAAAGGCTATGGCCACTGTGGGTCTCCACATAGCTTCGTTTCTGCTATAAGATGCATCCTACACAAGTAAACATTTTTTTAAAAAAAAGTTAGTATTTGTCAAATTTCGATGTAAATATTATATTTTCTTATTGGGTCAATTAATCTAGGATTAAAACTTTCAAAATTTTATAATTAAATTATGCTAAACTCATCGACTACATTTACTTCTCTTAACAAATTAATCAGATGCTAACAAAAGCTCAAATTCCCTCGAGCAGATAACTTGAGTTTATATCCTCTTTGGACTTTTTGGCATAGTTCTTCTGAAATACAATGTTAATAAAAATAAAAATATACAAAATTTATCTAAATTATAAATTATTTTAATTTTGTCGATCTTTGTGTTAACTATTAATCCTAAAAATTTGATCAGTTAAAAATACGTAATCAATTTATTTAAAGCGTATAAACACAGCGCTCACGATCTCAATTATAACTCGGTCCAATCAATCTCACGTTACTTCGAACATGACTGGACCCAATCCAGTTTCATGCCGTTTGGAATATGACTTAGCCTAACCTGGCCATTTAAGCCAACAATTTTTTCCAACATTTGCACAAATTTATAGCATGCGATAATGAAACTCGTGACCTCTGACTATAATACCACTTGTCGAATTATCAACGTTAATAATTAATTTCAAAAATTCAAACTGTTAGAAATATACAACCGATTCACTTAAAGCGTACAGATCCATGTTCACAAGTCTCGATTGTGACTCGATCTAACTATTCATACGTCACTTCGAACATAACTCGATCCAATCCGGTCTCACGCGATTTCGAATTTGAGTTGGCCCAACTTAGCATCCCCTCACAGAACAAAATACTGATCAATTTAAGCTAACAAATTCGACTACCTAACCTTTCAAATTTTTAATTTTAGTATTCAATCTTTGAACTTGGTTAATTTAAATGATTTGATCCCTCTCACAGCCTTTTGCATTACTTTAATAAATTTATAGTTACTATATATGGCATAAAATGTAGCAGCTAAATTCATAAAAATAAGCAAAGCATTAAAATTTTAAAATTAAAAAGTCACTAACTAATTTAAATTATATAAATTAAAATGTTAGATATATAATCAAATTTTCTAAACGTTAATAGTTAGATTAAAATAGGTAATTGTTGAGGTATGTTTTATACTCTTTTTTTTTTTTTTTTTTTTTTTGATAACTTTTTCCTTTTGGGAATCATTTATTTTTTTGGGTAATTACGTCAAATTTAATAATTTTAATTACGAACCATATTGATTAACCAGAAATAACTTAATTGAGCCATCAAATATAACAAAATTTTTAGATCACAAGAAATAAAAGGTTGAGTGGTCTGATTCATAAAGGCCTATAGCTGAGGGGCCATCCATACATTTTCACCAAAAGAGAGAAGGAATCCCCAGTCAAGATTAAAAATAACATTATTTATACAAAAAAAAAAAAAAAAAAAACAGGTAGACATGAAGCTGATTCAACTAGGAGTTTCAAGAACTTTAGTCAACCCAGAAAGAACAAATAAAAAAAATAAAAAAAAAAATTTCTAGTAGATGTTATAAGTTAACAAAGAGATGATCATACTTAATTAACAGATTAATCACTGCCACATGAAAGGAAGAGCTTGAGAGTTACCATCTGAGGACCGTTGCTCGCCGTCTCCGCCGCCGCCGCCATGAAACATGCCCTGACAATGATGCTGGAGCGCGCCGTCACCGGCGTCGGATACAAGAACAACACTCCCCACATTCTCATCACAAGAAAACCCAGGCGCCGAGAAGTCGCTGGAACCCCCGTAATGCATGGCCGAGACCATCGGCTGACCCATCAGGATTGCGTTGGTGATGCTCGGGTTCTGAGTCGCAGGAGAAGATGACAGAAGAGAGAGAGCACAATCAGAGGAGTCCAGAACTTGGTCTAGTCCATGCGGGACGGGTTTCAGCGCAGGTCTGACGGGCAGGCTGGCGACATGATCGTCGTTTTCCTGCAAGAAGGGGAAGCGCTTCTGCTCCTTGAAAGTGCTGGAGAAGGATGCCGGGATCGTCTGCGTCCTGTCCACGAGCTGGAGGGGCGCGTGGTGCGGATGCGCGTAGAGGGGAATACCGTCGTTCTCCTCGGCTTTCACGATGCTGGCCCAGTTTGGCTCTGTCCCTGCACCCGTAAACATTGGCGTATAGTTCCCATACTGCGTCGCTGCACCAAAGAGAAAAAATGATCTTATATTTTCTTTTTTTCAAACTGTAAAAAGATGAAATAATGTTCGAATTAGCTCATTGTTCATTCGGTCCAATTTAAAAGTTTACTCCATCTTTTAAGAATATTAGTTACTCTCACATTTTTCACGTTCATTGCGTGAATACAACTAGATTTATTCTCCATTAGTGAATTTGTTCTTTTCTGATTTCTATAGATCCTACGTCTATTTATTTTCCATAAAAAAAAAAAAAAAAAATGAAACTCTAATTTGGTGATAGTTCTTAACCCAAAAATATTAACAAAAGGATTTCAAAAACAATAAGCTCGCACCGTTCTCAACCTAAAATCTTTCCCGTTATCTGCTTCTGTTTATAAGTTCTTCAGCTTTAATACCGTAATTTGCCATTTCAGGATTTATACTTCACATCTTTATAAATCCTTCTGCGACATTTATATTTTGTATAAGAGCAATGCTACATGTACACCCCGAAGGGGTGTACATCATACATCTCCACTATTTTAATGGTGGCGATATTTTTTACGGATCACATCAAGTGACCCATCATCACACCCCAACCCTTAGATGGGTGGGGGTGTGAGATGTACACCCCTTACGGGTGTACACATAGCATTTTCCTTTGTATAATCCACTTCAGATATAGAGCTCATATGATATGCCAATAGAAATGCACTAATTATGAAGAACTTATAATTTCCACAATCTTCGAAACGTTATGCAAAAGATTAGCTAGAGCGTCAAACCGATATCTACAAATTCATTTTATTTTTACTTTAGCTTCTTTCTTTTCTGAGAAATTATTCACTATTTTTTTTAAAAAAAATCTTAAACTAGACGCGTGGCGCTATGTTTCAAATGCTATTTTAGTACCGCGCACTAACTATGCATGCTTTGTTATCTTCATAAATACACAACAGAAGTGGAATATATCATCTAAAAACTAATTTATATGACTGAGGATCATATTGATATATACCAGCGATGCCTACTCTCTATTCTTTAGTAATTAGTCGACGATTTAAACAAAGAAAACAAAAGTGAAGTTAATGGAAATTACGTGTATAAACAAATTGATTAGTTCTAAATGCAGGATAAAGAACACTCGTACTCTTAATATGAGACACTAGCTCTTCAACAAGATGAATCGATTTGCCTATGCATGTTAGTAACTTTCAGAACCGAAAACTAGCAGAACAGATAAAATGAACTGGGAGTCGTGAAAAGGATGGTTACTACGGAAATGGAAATATAAAAAAGCCATACCTTGGTGCTGACTGGAGAACAAAATGCCAGGACTAATGGGCTCCGGCTGAGGCTTCCTTCGGCGTCGGTTGTGTCCATCAAGCCGTTTCCTACAGCTTCTTTTCACCTCATCAAACTCAGCTAGCAAGTGAAACCTATCCCGCCAACAAACAAGCACTTAGTCTCGATTATTAATCCTCTACTACAAAAAGAAGCATGCATCTTAAGTAGATAGTTTTCTATACATACCCCACATAAAGTAATTAATTTATGATATCTGTAAAATCGGAATTTTCACATATGCCTGACACAAAACTAACCTGCATAGTGCACACTCCTATGCGTGCCATGTGGTAAAATCTATGCAAAAGAAGTAAAATCTACGGAGCAAAAAGTAACATATGTTAGGATATATTTAATATTGTATATTGATGTCATATTTAGTGCAGACCTATATGGTATTTCTAATTGTATTATTACTATAATATGTTGGCAAGTATACATATCATGTACTATATATTTTCATCAATACAATCCTAAAGGGTCAAGCTCTTTAGCCGATTTTTCATGGTATCGGAAATAATGATCCATAGGTGATCTTTTCTCTAGTGTCGCACAGCCTTGGTGTCACTCGGCCTTTTCTGTTGTTACCCGGTGCCATCCGGCTCTTCCTGCTGTTACTCGATGCAGCTTGGCTCTTCTTGTTGTCACCCGATGCAGCTTGACTTTTCCTGTTGTCGCCCGGTGCCGCTTGGCTCTTCCTACTATCGCTCGGTGTTGCTCGGCTCTTCCTACTATCGCTCGGTGCTCCTCAGCTCTTCTTGCTGCCGCACAGTGTTGCTTGGTCTTTCCTGTGCTCTCTGAGATCTCTCTTTGCTTCTCTGGTGTCTCACAGTCTTCCTTGGTGTCACTCGTGTCGCTGGTGTTCTCAGAGGACCGCTTAATTTTTCTGGTGGTGTTTTCTTTTTCTCATCAGGAACTCTTAGTTGGTAAACTCTGACCTTTTTTCCTTATTTTTTTCTCGTGGCGAATATATCTTCTTCTATCTTGATTTTACCAACTGTTAATATAAAAACTCTCATACCTTTAGAACTCACTGATTCTACATATCTAGTGGAAATAAGTTTTTCTCAATGTCTTAGAGAGTTTTGGTGTTACTTCGCATATGGATGGAACTAGTATTATTCCTCTTCAGACCGTTGATACTACTGATAAGAAGAAAATTGAAACAAGAGAATTGAAAAATTTTATATATATTATTCATCTAAACCCATTCTCTTATATAGAGAGAAGAAAAAAATTTTACATGGAACAGGATTGTGTCCTGTTATACAAAGAAAATATGATAATATACCATAACAATATATATGGTAGCATACCATGTAAAGAAAGGTAATATACCATAACAATAAAAAAATATATATGGTAGTATACCATATAAAGAAAGTAAAATATATGGTAATATAAATATTACAATCCTAACAAAGAAATAATATATAGGGTAATAATATATATGGTAGCACTCCCCTGCAAACTTAAGGTGGGTTAAACACCGAGAGTTTGGACAAAAGAAATTGATGTCGTTGTGTGGTATGAGACTTTGTGAAAAAATCAGCAAGCTGGAGGCGAGATGATACAAATGGCAAGGCAAGTGTGCCATTAAGATAATGATGTCGAACGAAACGACAATCAATTTCAATATGTTTAGTGCGTTCATGAAATACTGGATTATTAGCAATCTTGATTACACTTTGGTTGTCACAATTTAGAGGTGTCGGAGTAGAACAAGTAACGCCAACATCACTAAGAAGACGAAGAAGCCAAACAATCTCAGAAGCCGCAGTAGACATAGCACGATACTCAGCTTCGGCACTGGATTTGGAGACAATATTTTGTTTCTCTGCTCGCCATGAAATAAGAGAATCACCAAGAAAAATGCAATAACCCGTGGTAGATCGGCGATCAGTATGGTCCCCAGCCCAATCAGCATCAGAATAAGCTCTAAGTTCAAGTTTCGAGGTGGAAGAAAAGAAAAGACTTTGATTAATAGTACCTCGAAGATAACGGAGAATGCGAAGAACGGCAGCATAGTGAACAGAAGTTGGTTCTTGAACAAATTGGCTTACTATGTGGACGGCATAAGCAATATCTGGACAAGAGATAGTGAGATAAACGAGAGCTCCAACCAATTCTCGATAGCGTGTGGGATTTGGAAGCGGCTCACCCATGGTAGGAGTTAGTTTCTGATGGAGCTGCATCGGAGTATTGACTGTGTCATTGTCAGTAAGACCGGCACGAAGGATGAGATCTTCTGTATACTTTCGTTGAGATAGCAAATAGCCTTTAGGACCGTAGGCTACTTCAATACCTAGGAAATAACGGAGGGGCCCGAGATCTTTCATTTCAAATTGACGGTTAAAGTAAGACTTGATAAATTGTATGAAATCGGGATCATCACCAGTGATGATCATATCATCAACATAAAGAAGTAAAACAGTAATACCACGAGCAGAAGAGTGAATGAATAACGCATGATCATTTTCACTTTGGTGAAAACCTGCAGAAATAACGGCAGCCGAGAACTTCTCAAACCAAGCGCGAGGAGCTTGTTTAAGACCATATAATGCCTTGCGAAGTAAGCATACATGGCCAGGTGGGTGATTAAGGCCACGAGGTGGTTGCATGTAAACTTCTTCATGAAGATCACCATGTAAAAAGGCATTTTTAACAGCAAGTTGATACAACGGCCATCCACGAGAAGCAGCAACAGCTATAAGTACGCGAACAGATGTCATTTTAGCAACGGGAGCAAATGTCTCCTCATAATCAATGCCATACTCTTGAGTAAAACCACGAGCAACTAAGCGAGCCTTATAGCGATCAATAGAGCCATCAGACTTTGTCTTAATTTTGTAGATCCATTTACAGCTGATTGGAACCTTCCCTGGAGGAAGGGGAACAAGTTTCCAAGTGCCAGTGTGATGAAGAGCCTTAAGTTCTTCAGACATAGCATCTTGCCACTCAGGAATGGCAACAGCTTGGCGGTACGTTCGGGGTTCCTGGTGAGTATGGATAGTAGCAAGAATGGTATGAAATTGTGGAGAAAGAGAATATGAGGTAATACAACCAAAGAACCTTTAGGCTGGCGTTCTCGAAGAGGATAACGACGCACGGATGTCGGAGGATCGTCGATTGGAGCTTCGATGGAGGGGCTATCACAAGGTGCATGTACTTTAGTGTCATCTGCAGGACAAATGACAGGAGAGAGAATTTTCTTGGCAAAATGAATCATTCAAAAAGAAAAGATCAACATTGTGGGATGGTGATGTTGCAGTGGCTGGTACGGATTGGGCATAATAGGGAAGGTGCTCAAAGAAAATCACATCACGAGAAATTCGAAGACGTCTCGTGTTGGGATCATAGCAGCGATACCCTTTATGCTCGAGGCAATACCCTAGAAAGATACAAATAGCAGATTTAGGAGATAATTTAGTTCGTTCGTGAGGAGGTCGCAGGACAAGACAAGTGCAACCGAAGACGCGCAAGTGATCATATGAGGGAGGTTTGGCAAACAACCGCTCACTAGGAGAGACACCTGATAGGACACTAGAAGGCATAATATTGATTAAGAAAACAACAGTATTAACAGCATCAGCCCAAAATTGTGCTGGCACAGAACCATCAAAAAGAAGAGATCTTGCAGTGTCCATAATATGACGATGCTTTCGTTTAGCAACCCCATTTTGCTGGTGGGCATATGGGCACGAAAGCTGAGGTAAGGTGCCTTGACAAAACAAATAAAGAAACAGAATAGACAAATATAAAGAAATGACTTGCTAGACAGCAAATTTGCCGACAACAAAGATGGATTCGGGCAGGCTCCCAGTGATGTGGGACCACACTGACGTGACGATGGCGATCGCGGCCCTAGTCAATGACGCGAACCGGTGCAACGCCAGTGTTGACCTCGGACGGACAATTCGCTTTTTGAAGAACGGAGCAATGCTGTCGTCGATTGGAAAAAAAATAATAATAAATAAGACCCTAGAAGGTCTCTGATACCATGAAACAAGAGAATTGAAAATTTTAGTATATATTATTCATCTAAACCCATTCTCTTATACAGAGAGAAGAAAAAAAATTTATATGGAAGAACAGGATTGTATCCTGTTATATAAAGAAAATATGATAATATACCATAACAATATATATGGTAGCATACCATGTAAAGAAAGGTAATATATCATAACAATAAAGAAATATATATAGTAGTATACCATGTAAAGAAAGTAAAATATATGGTAATATAAATATTACAATCCTAACAAAGAAATAATATATAGGATAATAATATATATGGTAACAGATACTACTGATAAGAAGAAAATTGTAAACCCTCAGTATTTAGTTTGGAAAAAAAAAAGACACCACCATATATTTTTGGATTAATGCTACTTTCTCTCTTAGCATACTACAAATGGTTATACCTAGTTCACCCAACACAGGCCATGATGCATCGAAAACTATTGAGACATACTTTTCTGACAAAACAACTTCAACAGCTTTTTCTCTAAAGTCTGAATTATGAAGTATCAAGAAAGAATCGATGGGCATGAGTGAATATATGCAAAAAGTCAAGTCGATCGGTGATATTTTTCAGGCAACTAATGAACATGAGTCGGATCATAATTTAGTCATAACTATTCTTCTGGGGCTATTAAAAGGATATAATTATTTTGTCAGTGCTCTAAACTCAAACTAAAGAAAACCTACTTTCGAACAACTTCGTATACTATTAATGCAAGAATAAACAGAAGTTCAACATCGTACTAGCTTGACGACACCACTTGCTACTCCCATCATCAAAGGTGAAGCGCTTTATGCAAACCATGGACAAGGTACTCGTGGAGGCCATGGGGATAGATATTATGGAGGACGAAGACAGCGCAGTAGAAACAATTCATATCTTGATCATGGATCTCATGGAATCTACTCACATCCTCACCCTCATAATACTCGACCTAACCAACAACCCTATATTTCACGGTCAGGCACACAATGTTAGATATGTAAAAAAATTAATTACTTTGCACTTCAATGCAAGCAACATTTCAATCATACTTCCGTTACAAATAATATTTCTAAGACTTTCAGTGCTACGAGTTTTCATGAGCCTGGCGAGGAAGTGTGGTATCCAGATACTAGAGCATCTAGTCATATGATAGCTAATTTCGGTATTCTCTCATCTTCTAAACCTTATATTGGGCATGAAAAAGTTCTTGTTTGTAATGAAAATTTCCTTAATTTTACTCAGACAGGTGAAATGTTAGCAACGAGCGCACAAACTAAACAAAATCAATTGGCGATCACGACAGAAAAGTAAGACCAAAATTGCACGACAAAGAATTAACACACAGATTTACGTGAAAAACCCTTTGCAGGGAAAAACCACGGGCGAAAGAGAAAAGATTTCACTATGTAGAAAAGAGGGAATACAAGAGTTCTGCTTCATACAATCGCTCGATCTCACTCTAGGGCAAATAGAAAAGAAATTAGGGTTTTTCCCTAGCGGCCCGAGCCCTTCACTTCCACCACAGACATCCTCAAAATTTCTCGTCGCACCGCAAAGCCGTCGGCGAACCTGAATCATAATATCGAAGCGATTCTGATTTTGAGTCACATCTAACATGAAATACAATTGAATACATCCTTCAAGTTTGTTACTCTCAAAAATATTTTTGTTGTTCCTTTTATTAAAAGAAAATTACTTTCTGTTTGTCAATTCTGTCATGATAATAATTCTCTTTTCGAAGTTGACTCTTCTAGTTTTTGTGTAAAGGACAAGGAAACGGAGACGGAGAATGTCGTAGTTCGGGAACATCACTCCATCCAATTCTTTCTAAAGTTGCAAGTGTAGGGAATAAGCAACCGTTAGTCCTTGTTACATCTAGATTTAGAAGTGATATTTGGTATTAACAGTTAGGTCATCCTAGTCTTCTTGTTATTTTTAAATTTATTAAGAATAATAAATTTATTTTTGCTAATAATTACTTCTTTTTTCATGATTCGGGATCTAAATCTATTTTTTCTTTTCAAATTGTTCATTCTGATTTATGGCAATTATCTGTTCATTTGGTTTCTGGCTATAAATATCATGTTATTTTTGTCGATGATTACTTTAGATATTATTGGCTTTATTTTTTAAAATTTAAGCATGAGATTTTTGAAAAATTTCTAAAGTTTAAGATGATGGTTGAAAACATTTTTCGTAACATAATTAAAATTTTTCAATCTCATAATAGTAAAGAGTAAGTAAATAAAAAAATTTCTGCTCTTTGTTCGCAAAAATGAAATTATTTATAGATTTTCTTATCCACACACTCCACAACAAAACGGCGTAGTCGAGAGGAAGTATAGACATTTGTCTAATGTTGTTAGAAATCTGGTTTTTCAAACTTACTTATCTCCTCGTTTTTGAATTGATGCTATTCAAACTGCTGTTTTTCTTATGAATCGTACTTCCTCTCCTACTATTTTGAAAGAAAAATCGTCATACACTATTTTATATGGTTGTGTATCTTGTGACTTGCAATTTGTCAGAGTTTTTGGATGTTAGTGCTATCTTGATTTACAGGACACTGCTGATCATAAGCTCTCTTTTGATCGTTTCCTTGTATTTTCTTGGGACTCTTGAATAAGTATAAAGGTTTGCTTTCCTCTATCAAAGCACTAATAAAATTTCCATTTCTAGACACGTTACTTTCATTGAAACGGTTTTTTCCTATTCTGGTCTTTTAAAATTTTATATCTCTTTTGCAGCTGTCTCTACTATTTCAATTTTACATTTGTTTTGAAATTTTCTTTCTAGTCCTCCTTTACTGAGTGCGAGTCCTTCTACTATTGATTTTATCTCTGGCTTCTATTTCACAAGCCTTTTTCCTGCCAACGTAGTTACTTAGTCTATTTCACCGTCCGAGTCATTATCTCAATTTCCTATCACCCTGAATTATAATGCCACACAGGTTAGAAATAAGAATGATGTCTCTGCTGCTGGACAACCAGAACTTCAGGTCTATACTAGACAGAACACCATTAGAACTGTTGCAATCACTCCACCTACTGATCCGCCACTTCCACCATATGACCCTCCACTTTCTACTCAACCTGATGTAGCCTTACCAATAACATCCTCTACTTTACCTACTTTTCCTATTAAACCCCTTTTATCTTTCCGTACACACTCTATGACCATCCGATCCATGACAAAAAATTTGCCTTAGTTTACTACCTTTCTAACTTCCAAGAGTCCTATTCTTCCTACTAAGGTTAACTCTTTTGCTGAGGTTTTTCAGGATGCAGATTGGCGAGTAGCCATGGCTGAACAATATAATGCCTTAGTGGCTAACTCTACTTGGGATCTTATTCCTCTTCCATCATAAATCAATCTTATTAATTGTAAGTGGATATACAAGGTCAAGCAGAAGGCAAATGGTTCTCTTGAGCGTCTCAAAGCTCGCTTTGTAGCTCAGGGCTACAAACAGCAATAAAATATTAACTTTGATGAGACATTTTTTTAATCGTCAAACCTACTACGATCCATATTATTCTTTCTGTTGCATTCTCGTCTGAGTGGCCGCTTCAACAACTTGAAGTGAAGAACACATTTTTTTATGGCGCTCTCTCTTAGAAGATTTATATGAAACAACTACCTGGCTTTGGGCACACCTCTCTTCCTCTTTATGTTTGCCGTCTACGTAAAACAATCTATAGCCTCAAGTAGGTGCCTCAAGCTTGGTTTCAGTGTTTTACTTCGTTGGTTTCTTTAACTTGGTTTCATTAGCAGTACCGCCAATCCCTCGATATTCATTTGTCGCTTCTCTTCTGGCACTCTGTTCTTCTTTTGTACATCATTAATAAGTTTAGATCAAAGACTCAAAATAAAAGTCTAAGCATGCAAAGTCAGCACAATAACTTTATTTGAGACACTCCTCCTTCCAAAATCTGCTAGAAAGTCAGCATAATAGGTTTGATGATCAGTCATGAAAGAAACAACGAGGAGTAGGAATATTATCACATTCTGCACAACTAGACAAAAAATCTCTTTCAGATTCAGAAGACAGCATTCCTTCGTAAAATTTGCATATCAAGCTCTGTCGGGACTTGGTTCGATATTTAAAATTTTTTGGAGTAGCTCAATGTACCCTGAGCATAACATACAGCTAAAAAGGTAGGCAATTTCTGTACCTGCCAACTTAATCTATCTTCAGCTAAGGGGCTAGTCCTAAACATGTCATCCCCTAATGCCTTTCTTGTTTAAAGTTCATAATATATATCTTCAAGGAGCTGTGTGCATAAACAAATGCTTGCTATATTTGCCTTGAAGATGTATGTCTCCCGAGTATTGAAATATCAAGGATGGAATAAGTTATTTTAAGTGGAAAAAAAAAAAAAAAAAAAAAAAAAGGAATATGACTCATAGATTGTCAAAAGAGATACCAAATGCCTTACTTTAGCTATTTAGTCAATTTAACAGTGATTATTAGTTGTAAAAGCCTGTCTTATTTTCTTAGCAATGGTAGGTACTATATGTGTAGTGTGACACAAAATTGTCTTCGTGTTTTGTCGGCTTTTGGTATTTCCATTTGATACAATTTGAGCTTATTATATGAGTCACGCACGAGTTACCTATGCGCTTCTCCTTCATTATGTTTAATCTCATTGCTTTACTCAATGAGTCTGGTTTCAGGAAAATACAAGCAAGAAACTAACCAAAAAGGATCTTCAATATTTTGTTTACCACAGCACGACTAGCAAATACAAGGTTTTATATAATCAAAAAGCTATTTTCGCGATTCAAACACATGACACACAGGTCCCGAATAAAATATTCAAACATAGAAACCTAGAAATCTGAAATCGGACACGTTGAAAATTACAAATTATGAGAAGAGATGGGTTAAGTTCATTGTCTTCATGCATTAGTAAATGGTTGACAAATGCCAAAGTCACAAGGAAGAATAAATGGCAATAAAAGATGTATTAGACAAAAAAGTAGATAACTAAATCAAATAAATCTTTGCTACTTGGACTTGTCATCAATCAAGGAAAATAGTAATCAAATATCCTGACTATAATAACTGTTGAGTAATCAATCTGTACCAAGTTAAGATAGGATTTAACAGTAACGCAGCTCATGTCATCAATCAAATTCAAATAGATCAACTACGCGATAAATCAAAATTGATAGATATAACAACGAATGAGAGAGTTTGGGATAAACACTCTTCTCTTTTTCTTTTTCCTTCTTTTTTTTTTTTTTTTTTTTTTTTTTTTTTTTTTTGCTGTAATTACCTGCTGCACTGCTGGCAAAATCTCTGCTCCTGACCTCCCACCATGACAATCGGCGTCTTGGAGTGAACCTCGCAGACCTTGTGCCGGCGGTGGTAGTCTCTGCAGCTGCTGAGATCGGAATCGCAGCCGTCGACGAGGCACGACGCGGCCTGCGAGGAGCCGCCAGGCCCGCGCGCCCGCTTCGGCGGGCCGGGCAAGGGCAAGGGCGAGGGCGAGGGCGCGGCCGAGACGGGGGCCTTAGTAGGCAGGCCGTCCCGCCACTTCTCCGGCGGCGCCGGCGCGAAATCCCCCAACCCCCCGAGCTTCAGATCGACTGAGCAATTCTTCCCGCCGCCGCCGCTCCCGCTGGAGCCAACCATGGAGCCCATGTTGGCATCAGAGGTCTGATCAAATTCTGACAGGTCCCAGGGAGACAATTTTGCATCCCAATCCATCAAATTAGCCCAATTTTTTTTTTTTTTTTATTTTTTTTTTTTATTTTTTTTTTTTTTTTTGTGGGTTTGAATCTCTTTCAAGAGGGCTCTTCCACTGTATTTGCAATTTCTTCTTTGCAACTTCAATCTTATACTAATACTACTACTACTACTACTACTACTACTCTCTCACTCTTTCTGTTTCTCTAACACACCCAACTATATATACCTCATTCCACCAATTCTAACTACTCTTTAGCTGCACAATCACAATATACAATACTTTAAACAACAGCAGCAACAACAAAAGGGGTGAAAAAGGAAACCGGAGGTGCAAAAGAAGAAGCAGAAAAAGGAAACAGTGGATGATGAAGGGGATAGAAGGAGGGAGGGAGGAGAGAACAGAGGAGAAGGGTTGTGGGCAGAGGGGAGTAGTGCTCAGTACTTACACAGGCAGCTGCAGGGAGAAGCAGTAGAAGGGCAGTGACATAAATTCCATGTTTTAGAGAGCTATTAAATGTGAAGAGTAGGAGGAGGAAGAAGGGGAGGGGCTGGGGTCTGTGCACTGTGGAGGTTTGGGGTATCACATTCCTTGTTTAAGGATCACTGTTGAGGAAGTGAGAGGCAAAGGATACCTACAGTAAGATTGGGTTATAGTTTATATTTTATAGATAGATAGATAGATAGATAGAGAGAGAGAGAGAGAGAGAGAGGGTGAATTATGATGGTGATGATGATGATGATTCTGCTGCAAACTCCAATAAGTGAGAGGAGTGAGATATGGGTTTGTTTTGTTTGGTCTTTGTAGGGTTTCCCCCCCACCCCCCCCTGTAATTCTCCTGTGGGAAAATTGGGAGGAAACCAAGAAGTTTACTGTGAGAAGAGAGGGTGGGGGGAGGGGGGAGGGGGGAGGGGGAAGAGAGAGATGTATGGCAGGAGAGTGACAGGGTGTAGTTGCTGTCAACTTTACAAATTACAAGTAAGGGGAAAAGTACAAAGATGGTGGAGGAGGGAGGTGAGAGCTTTGGGGGGATTTTAATTAAGTGGTTTCATGTATGAATGAAATATGAGTTTGCTTCACCTTTGGTAACATCTTCTTGTATTTTTTTTTTTTTGAGCTTTGCTAGGTGTACACTTTTTTGGGAGTATACATTCTACATCCCACTTTATTCTGAAATAAAATATATTTCACTCATCACATCGTGTGATGAGTGAAATACACTCCATCCCATATACATTCCCTTATTTTTTTTATTATTATTATTATTTTTTTTCTATTTCTCTTTTGTTCTACAATTTTCTCGGCTCATTCTCTCTACTTCTAGGCTGCCAGCCTGCCTTCAAACAGCAGTCCAATCATATATTCTTCTTCGACAAATATATATAGATATTATATGAATTATATATAAAACTAAAACTAAATTATATAATTTTTTTTCGTAAATACTTGCTTTTATTATTATTATTTTCTTTTTTTCTTCCAACTTTTAAAAATTTATATTTTATTCTTTTGAAAATTCAAGTTGATGCATTTGACCCTCTCGTGTCAGGGTTCCGTCAATATTTCGTTAATTTTTTATAATTTATACTAAAAATATTTTTGAAATGATAAAAATATATTAAAATTTTATTTTTTCTTTATAGAGCAAATAAGTATAATATGGTCATTTCATCTTCTTCATTAATACCGTAGTTCCTCAAAATATTTTTTGATAATTTAAAATAGTAAAATATAGATTTTTTAAAATCATAGGAGGAAAGTGAAAAAACAGATATTTACAAAAAAAAAAAAAAAAAAAAAAATTCTTTATTTTAGCCAAATATATATATATATATATATATATATATATATATATATATATATATATATATATATATATATATATATATATATATATATATATATATATATAATTATTTGAAAGTTAAATGAGATTTAATAATAAAATTCAAGTCAGATTTATCAGATTGAAAAAAAAAAAAATACAAAGATTTTGTTGTTTGGCTCTAACTCATTAAATTGTTTGAATAACTAGTAGGGTCAGACACATATTTTTATATTTTTCAGTCAATTCATAAGTCTTTTTTCTACTCAATCAAAATCCTGCTTTAAAGATGATTCAGAATAAAAAATCACTATCCAATAAGAAGGTATCTGCCAACAAGAATTATTTAGGTTTTTTTTTTTATTATTATCTTTTCATCTTCTTAATTTACCTTCCTAGCAAAATAGCATGTTTTTTTTTATTCCTCTATCTCCTCCTAACCATGTATGGAATTTTGTCTACTTCCCAGCTGGGGGACTTAATTTTTCTAACAATCTAGGTCTTTAGTTTCTCTAAAAGGGTGTTTTAAATGTGGGTTGACCCTCTAGTCCACATCCATACCTAATTATCTTCTTTTTGGTTTGCTCCTTGTGTGCCAATAATGTTGTAGGTAAGTATAAAAGCTGTCTCTAACTCCATTCCAATTAACCCACCACACAAGAATGACAAAGTTGCTCTGCATTACCAACTCACCCTTTTATTTTTTTTTTGACTGATAAAATCAAAAAGCACTTTTCTTGTGAGTGCTAATTGTTATCCCCAATCCAACCATCTCTAAAGCCTCTTGTGCTACATGTTTGGGATTGGTTTTCCTAAACAAATACTTTGTCTAGAAAGCAAGCACTAGATATTTGATATAAAAATGTTGGGATTTTGTTTGGTACCAAAATAAAAAATCTTAAGTAGCCTGTATAATATATGGGTGTATATAAGTATACACTTCTTTAGAGGTGTATATCTTACACCCCACACCAGGATGGGGTGGGGTGTAAGATATACACCCCTAAAGGGGTGTATATCTAGCATCGCCCATAATTAAGTGTTTCTATGCTTGTAAAAGCACCAAGTTATTTGTGCTTGTGAGTTTTTTATTTTTGAATGTAGAAATATGCCGTTAGAATGATGGTGGGCTCCTTGGGTTTAGTGGGTGGTTGGTGGAATAGTATAATCTAAAGGATAAAATTAATCAAAGGATTAGATCTAACGGTAGAAAACTTACAAGTACCAATTACTTGGTACTTGTACAAGCACAGTAGCCGAATTATATATATATATATATATATATATATATATATATATATATATATATATATATATATATATATATATATATATGAAAAATATCTTATTTTTTATCCAACTAGGCACATTATAGTAATCTTACATTTTAACCTAAGTTTCAATTGAGTCCTTAACCTTCTACTTGTTACAATTAGCTTTTCAGCCTTGTACTTTAGTTTCAATTGAACCTCTAATTAGCCTGCTAGTTATTGCAATTAGATTTCTAACATCCTCTAAGAATTAGGGCTTTGAAATGATGCCATTGGAAGCTGGAGAGGTTTGTTGAAAGTGATTTGATTGAATTGACTTAAAAGAAATATTATAAAGAGCAATACTAATGTATTTTTTTTTTTTTTTTAAGTATATATTTTATATCCAAATGAGTATATACTAAGACCATGTTTGATTCGGGGATAAATTTAAGAGATATAAATTTTTTTATACCTGGAATAGCTTGTTATTCCGGAATAATAAAGTATAAAAATTAAATTGCGTATAAAAATTAAATTGCGTTGGGTTGAAAAGTTAGTATTCTCTGGAATAGTTAAAATTATGTTTGGTTAAAATTATGGAATAATAGAGAATAGTGGAAAAAGAAGATAGAATTTTTATAAAAATACCAACTTTGCCCTTAGCTTTTTTTATAGAAAAATTAATTTAATTATTATATTAAATTTGAAGCAATTTAATTATAAATAATAAATTATATCTTACGTTAAAAAAAAAATAATATTTTTTATTTTATATTATATTTTAAGAATATAAATAATAAATTATATTTTATATTATATTTTATATTATATTTTTTATATTTTATATTATAATTTATATTTTATATTATAATTTATATTTATATTATAATTTATATTATAATTTATATTTTATATTATAATTTATATTATAATTTATATTATAATTTATATTTATATTATGATTTATATTATATTTTATATTTTATATTTTATATTTTATATTATATTTTATATTATAATTTAATTATAAATAATAAATTATAACTTTGCCCTTCACTGTCCCAAGAAATAAAACCTTATTCCATGGGGGGAGAGGAATAAAGCTTAACGGGTTATTCCAGGATAACCCGTTAAGCCAGGGATAAAAAAAAAAATTATCCTATGCCATTTTCCAGCACTATTTGGCGGGAATTGGGGGATAAAGAGGGTTATTCCCCCTTTATCCCCGAACCAAACATGGCCTAAGGCCCGTTTGGTTCGGGGATTAATTTCTGAGGTATAAATTTTTTTATACCTGGGATAGCTTGCTATTCCGGGATAAAGAAGTATAAAAGTTAAATTGCGTTTGGTTGAAAAGTTAGTATTCTCTGGAATAGCTAAAATAGTGTTTGGTTGAAATTATGGAATAGCGGAGGATAGTGAAAAAAGAAGATAGAATTTTTTTCAAAATACCAACTTTGCCCTTATCTTTTTTTTTTGTAGGAAAATTAATTTAAAAATTATATTTAATTTAAAGCAATTTAATTATAAGTAATAAATTATATCTTACCTAAAAAAATAATAATTTTTATTTTATAGTATATTTTACTGCAAATTTTAAAAATGAAAGTGCAAATGAATTTTAAAAATTATAAATTTTAAATTATAAATTTTAATTTTAATTATAAATTATAAATTATAAATTTTAATTTTAATTTAAAACTTTAATTTTAAATTTTAATTTTAAATTTTAAATTTTAATTTTAAACTTTAATTTTAAATTTTAATTTTCAAATTTTATTTTAAATTTTGAATTTTAAAAATTTAATTGTAAATTATAATTTTAAATTTTAAATTTTAAAATTTATATTTGAAATTTTTTAATTTGAAATTTTAAATTTAAAATTTCACATTCAAATTTTAAAATTTTAAAATTCAAATTCAAATTTGAAATTTAAAATTTATAATTTAAAATTTCACATTAAAATTTTAAAATTTTAAAATTTCACATTAAAATTTTAAAATTTTAAAATTGAAAATTTAAAATTTTATAATTCAAATTCAATTTTAAAATTTTAAAATTTGAAAATTAAATCGTAATTTTAAAATTTTAAAATTAAAAATTTAAATATTATATTTTTAAATTTAATATTTTGTATTGAAAGTTTTTGTATTGAAAATTAAAGTGAAAAAATTTAATCCCTGCCCCCCTTATTCCACTATTCCGGCTCCCCTATGGGATAAATCTTAACGGGTTATCCTAGGATAACCCGTTAAGAAGGGGATAAAAAAAAAATTTATCCCCTGTCTTTTTTGTATGGTGTTTGGCAAGAATAGGGGGATAAAGGGGGTTATTCCCCCTTTATCCCCCAACCAAACGCTGCCTAAGGGTCCGTTTGGTTCGGAATAAATTTAAGAGGTATAAATTTTTTTATACCTGGAATAGCTTGCTATTCCGGGATAATAAAGTATAAAAGTTAAATTGTGTTTGGTTGAAAAGTTGGTATTTTCTGGAATAATTAAAATTATGTTTGGTTAAAATTATGAAATAGTAGAGAATAGTGGAAAAAGAAGATAGAATTTTTATAAAAATACCAACTTTGCCCTTAACATTTTTTATAGAAAAATTAATTTAATTATTATATTAAATTTGAAACAATTTAATTATAAATAATAAATTATATCTTACGTTAAAAAAATAATATTTTTATTTTATATTATATTTTTAAAATATAAATAATAAATTATATTTTATATTATATTTTATATTATATTTTTTATATTTTTTATATTTTATATTATAATTTATATTTTATATTATAATTTATATTTTATATTATATTTTATATTATATTTTATATTTTATATTATATTTTATATTATAATTTAATTATAAATAATAAATTATAACTTTGCCCATTCACTGTCCTCAGGAATAAAACCCTATTTCATGAGGAGCGAGAAATAAGGTTTAACGGATTATTCCCAGGATAACCCGTTAAGCCAGGGATAAAAAAAAAATTTATTCCATGCTATTTTGTAATACTGTTTGGCAGGAATTGAAAAATAAAAAGAGTTATTCCTCCTTTATCCCCCAACCAAACGGGACCTAATAGTATTTTTCTTATAAGATTTTCTATTAGATTAATTACTCTATCTATCTGTTCCAAACTTTTCTTGATTTTTCAATTGGCTCTTAATATTTTTTTTTTTTTTTTTTTTTTGTTGGATTGTTCTCACTTTTTTATAATTTATTTTAATTGATACCTTGCTAATATTTTTAGCGGAATTGACATATAGCTGCATGGAATTGGCCTACATAGAATTAACCATTCAATAATTTTTATTTATTTATTTATTTATTTATTTATTTATTTTTTTGTGTTTTTATGGATCTTCTAACTAGTCATCTTCTTCTTGTTTTCTTTCTTTTTTTTATTTTCTTTGTATTCTACTTTCTTCGTCGTCTTCTTTGTGTCACTCTTTTAATTTTCTTTTTATCCTCAGTTTTTCTTTTAAATCATTTATCATCATTTTTTCTTCTTCTTCTTTCAATCTCCCAAACTCATCTTCTTCTTCTTTTTCATTCTTCGCTATCATCTGCTCATCCTCTTCTTATTCTTACATTTTATTTTCTTCTTTTTTTCCTTTACTTTTTCCTTCTTTCTTTTCCTCTTCTTCTCAACCTCCACTTCTCTTCTACTTCTTCAAAATATTAAAAATATGGAATTCCATCAAAAATATTAAAAAATATTAACGGCGAAAGACTTAAAAGACCTAAAGAATAAAAAAATAAAGAATTCAATTGAAAAATCGAAGTAGAGTAGAGATCAATCATGTAATTGACTCTTTTGTACGTATTTTATGAGTGCAATAGATAAAAAAAAAAAAAAAAAAAAAAAAAAAAAAAAAAAAATCAACTGTTAAAATGCAAACTATTTATAAAGTCAAAGTTTGTGCGCTTATA
>CM055073.1:5941203-5947840 GCA_029204045.2 Tillandsia leiboldiana
AAGTTTTTAGCTCTTGGATGAAAGGATGTGCGGTTGGGATTATAGTAGTCCTATAAAATTTTTACTATTCAACCAACCACCAATTAAATTTTCGGGACCACTAATTAAGCATTAGTTTGTAATAATACATTGAGTTGCACTTCAATTTTTAAATTTTAATATAAGTTTTCATCTATCTTTTTCGTAAAATTCATAGTTAAGCTCTAAATTTACTGAATTCTTTATTCTATTTATTGTACTTACCATAAATAAAGTCTAAATTAAGTTTCTTTTTGGATTAACATTAACAAACCCACCTTTGCTCAGTCAAGCCATATAATTTATTAAATCTGACGATAAATGCAAAAAAAAAAGTTTTTTCTAGCAAAAAAAAAAGAAAAAATTATAATGTAAACTCATTTGTTTAAAAAAAAAAATTATTTTGTTTTCTAAATTTTATGAAAAATTATTATTTTCGCTTTTCAATTTTTTTTCAAAAAATAATTTTTTTTTTATTTTTTTTGGACCATCCTTTTCCGTCAATATACTAAATCAAAAGCACCCTTCACCTCATTATAATTTCATATCTTACTACCCAATTTTGTATTTGTCGAATTTAAATACTTCTTAATCGTGATTAGATAACTCACCCACTTGCTAATCCAACCGGGGTCCAATCCCATTTTCCGTATCAAACTAATCCCCACCGTCCATTATCGTGCACCAAATCACAAGGTACAAAAGCACACCCCAACGACTAAAAACTGAAACAACCTGAATTTTCTATTTAAGGAAAAATTAATTATTCCGATGCTCCAAAATTGTCTAATTTTAAATTATCGACTTGCTAATTTTAAACGTGTCCACAAAACCGTCCTTTTTAGCGTTTCTAATTAATTAATTAATTAATTGATTGATTAGTTGATTAATTTATTATTATTGTATTAAAGTATGATAGTAAAATTCCCGCCAATTTTGTGCGTACGTGGCAGCACCCCGGCCACGTACTGTTCGGAGAGTATGGACGGTTGAGATTGAGGACGGTGTCCACGTGGCGGAATCGGGAGGGTCGTTCTTCCCGTAAATAATTGGTCGCCCTCGTGGGTTACTTGTTATTGTCGGTGTCCATCACTTTCCTCACACGTGTCCCACAATCATTTTTGTCGTTATTAAGGAACCCAACGTGGCGGGTATAACCAACCGCACACAGACACCCCTGAAGAATAATTTATTGGAATATTAAGGGCTCGTTTGGCAACGGGATAAGATAGAACTAGCTATTCAAGGAATAAGTATAAAGTACGAAACTAATGTAAAAATATGTTTGGGATAGTTTCAGGAATAAGTGATTTTCTGTTTGGTATGAAAATGAGAAATAAGAGGAATAAAAAGTTTTAATTGGAGTAAATTACCTTTTTGCCCTCAAACTTTATTATATAATAATGAGGTGAGAGATGGTGCCTCGGTAGACGTGAGAGAATATTTAAGAAAAAAGTAAGAGGGTGGTTGGGAAGAGTGAGAATAGTAATTCTCACTTATTCTAGTTGTACTGAAACAAATTATACCGATTGATTCCTGGTGCGTTTGAAAGAATAAGAAGGATATCCCTCTTATTCTCGGTTCTATAACGAATCCAAACAAACCCTAAACGAATATGTATAAAATAAAAATGGACAGATTTGAATTTGAATAAAAATTTTAATTGTTATTAATTTAAATTAAAATTAAATTTATATTATATAATATATATGTATATAAATATTTGGTATTATATTTAAATTTATATTTTAAAATTTTAGATTTAATATAATATATTTTGAAATAGTATAAAGTGAAAAGAAAAATAACTGTTTCGGTTCAGATTTTGAACTTTTAGCCGGATTCGAATTTGAATATAAATTTTTAAATTTAGATTCGAACTTAGATTCGGATCTTGGGTTTGTTAATTGGGTTCGAATTTTTTAAAATTCGCCTTGATTCTGACCTTTAACATTCCTAAATTGTTTATCTATAACATCTAATTATTGAAAATTAAAAGTTTAGCAAATTAATTAACAAATTTATTAAATTTAATGATTTGAATTATTTTTAATAAATTAAATTAGATTAGTTAATAGATAGTGGCCAATAAAATTTTTAAATTTGATAAAATTTTTACTGAAACTAAGAATAAAAACTCAAATTAATAAATTAGAAATTGAAGGGATAAAAACATAAAATTTGAGGGATCTAGTTTAAGATGGGCAATTTATACATTTATTTTTCGGTGTATATCTTACACTCTATCCATTCAAGGATGGAGTCTTCTGCACCCATCACTTCGAAGTGATGGGTGGAATTCATTCCATCCTTAGATGGGTGGGATGTAAGATGTACACCCATTTTAGAGTGTAAGTGATTGGTGGAGAAGCTTCCACCCTTGGATGGGTGGGATGTAAGACGTACATTTAAAAATAACTGTACAGATAGTATTGCTCTTGAAAAAAAATATTTTTAATATATTCAAAAATAAATGTATGATATACATCTCATCTATTCATTTAATTAGGTAAGTTAAATTTATTATTAAATTTAGCGGCTTTATGAGCAATTTTATCTACATTTTTTTTTATTTTTTTTAATACAAATAATTATACCTATAATAATTATAATAAATCAGATATAATTAGCATTTTAGTTGAATAAAGTCAATCAAATGGAAACAAATTAAAACTTAGAATGCATAAATCAAGAAAAAAACATTGAAGGACCTATTTTCCAAATATTCTACAGTTGAGGTGGTATCCATCATTTTTTTACTATTTATGTTTCATTATATATATATATATATATATATATATATATATATATTATATATATATATATATATATATATATATATATATATATATATATATATATATATATATATATATATATATATATATATATATCTTATTTAGAATAATTTTACTCGCCATCTCGAAATGATGAGTGTAAGATTTTTTGTTCTAAAATGAATAAAATGTATATCCTACACCTAAATAAAATGTATGAATAGCATTACTCATAAAGTTATTATTGTAAAACCTATCACAAGCCCCCACCAAAAAAACCAAAAAAACAAACAAAAAAAAAACACAATAAATAATGGGCTAAAATGCAAAATTTAAACAAATTTTGGTTTCTGATTTGAGCAATAATATATATATATATATATATATATATATATATATATATATATATATATATATATATATATATATATATATTAAAATGAGTGTATAGTTTATATTTTATCAATTTAATGAGTGAAATTATTTTAGTTGTCACATCATTTGACAACTAATAAAATTTATATATTAAATAGGTGAGAAATATATCATAAACTCTAAAATAGGTGTATAAATATTATTTTTTTTCTGAATTTTCTCTTATCCTGTAGGTTATCTCTAAATTAAGGTCTTCTAGTTGAATATAAATATTAAAAAAAAAAAAATTAAATTACACTTTTGATCCTCAATAATAACTTGTATAATAGTTTTATCCTCAAAATTTAATTTATTATAATTTATAATTCAACATTTTTTAAATTACAATTAAATTTTACATTCCAACGGGATTGTTCGTTAATATGAAAATAATAAAATAATAGTGCGATGATAATTAAAATATGTACATTCCAACGGGATTGTTCGTTAATATGAAAATAATAAAATAATAGTGCATCATATCAGTAATATATAAATATTTAATCAGTTAAATTGTATTATAGAATTTAATTATAATAATTTAAAAAATTATAATAAATTAAAATTTGAGCATCAAAATATTACTCAGATTTATTATTTGAGGACCAAAAGTGTAATTAGTCATTTTCCAACCAAAAAAAAAAGGAAAAAAAATTCAACGTGCATGTATAATTGGCACAAGCTATGTGTAGAACTCACGTTATTCAATTTGTTTTTTAAATTATACGAATGCTATAATTTAACATGCACACGTAGTTGTACGTATAAATATAATAAAATTTATATTAAAAGTAACTTTTTGAACAAAAAAATTTATAGTTCAAATTCTGTTAAATTTTTAATATTTTATTTAATTTAAATTTAAATTTATTTTTAATATAAATATTAAAAACACCGATCATTAACTTGATAAATTAAAATAATAAATAAAATTTATTTTATTTTAAAATAAATAAAATATAAAACTAGCATTTACCCGTAACTTAATTAATAAAGTCGCAGGGTACACGTAAGCGAGTATAAAAGCTAGTCCGTCGTTTTCTTCGCACGAATCTTGGCGTGGGGCCTTCCAGATCTTCATGAAAAGAAATGGTAGTGCGAGACGACACTTGCCACGACAACAAGAAAACGAGCGTCAATCACAGTACCTGTTCACCAGTTTTGAGTTAAATTAGTTTCTGTTTTTAACTATGTGCCATTTTAGCTCTAAAAGCTAAATTACATAAAATTTTTTTATAATATTCATTTTTTTACTGTTCTTCTGTTTTTAAATAATTTATATTTTATCATTTCGTAATTACGTAATTATTTGTAGGGGCAACGGGATTAACACAATAGACAAAATGATGATAATATTTTCTTTATTTCTGTGCTATTCCTGTGCTCCCCTCCGACTCACTGTCGCCCCCGTCTCCGCCCCCATCGAGAAGCTCTCCTTCTCCTCCCCACCCTGTCGTCATCGTCGTCGTCGTCTCCCCGCCGTCGAAGAGGTCGGGGGTGCCCAGGGAGCCGCGTCCCCGCGCGGACGCGTGAAGCGCTGCGCCCCCAGGGAGCAAGTCAAACGCGCGGCGGCCTATGGGGGCCCGCCACGTGGCGGCCCCCTTCACCCCGCGCTGACCCGCGCCAGAGGAGGCGCGGGTCCCCGCGCGCTGACCCGCGCCAGAGGAGGCGCGGGTCCCCGCGCGCTGACCTGCACCAGCACGCGCGCGCTTCCCCGCATGCGCGTGCTGCGCGCAGTGGTGCGGCGAGTGGGGCGCCGCCACGTGGCGCACCACCAGTCTCGGGCCGTGTCTGATCTGGAGCGTGGTCGCCGCGGAGGGACCGGGCGGCGACTGCGCCGACGATCGCCGAGGGCTCCCGACAACGGCGACGGCGGGATCCCTCACGGAGCGACGGAGCTCGGCCTCGAAGCGATCGGGAGAAGAAGAGGTTGAAGGATATTTTCGATATATTACCTAAAAATTTGACGGCTCACTAACGGAATGCTGACGGCGGGGGTGTAAATGCACAATTCCATAATTACGAAAGAACAAAATCTATGCACAATTCCATAATTACGAAAGAACAAAATGTAGATTTTTAAATACAGAAGTAAAGTGAAAAAACAGTATATTATAAGAAAATTTTCTGTAATTTAGCCTAAAAAAAATAAAAAAATTATTACATGCGCCTGATTTATTTGTATATTCATGTATTATAAATTTTGACGATAAATATTTGTTTTATAAATGTGTAGATATATTACGCGTAGATAATATTTATTTTTAATATTAGATATGTATAAGAACTAAAATGAATTTTACTGTTAAAAATTTTGGCACCACTAATATCAAATTTGGAAAGCTCGAAGATTAAATTTAAACTTGGCCGGCCCGAATTCGAGATCAGGAAGGATCATAGTGTGTATTTGGTTCACGGGTTTTTTTACCTAAGAAATTAAAATCAGAATCGACGAATTTCGTTTGGTACACGAAAGTCTTAGTCCGAGATTTCGATTTTCAGATGAAATGTTAATCTCTCAATCTCCATTTTCTAATTTGCCGTGGTAGGTTGGATTGGAAATTGAATTCACGTGGAATGAGTGCTTAATTGTTTCGAAAACACCAAAATTTTATTTTACTATTTTAAATTTAAATCAAATTAGATTTTAATATTTAATTAAAATAAAAGTTTTAATTTAGAAATTGATTTTTTTAAAAAAATTATTTTTTAATTTGAACTATGATTGAAATTTCAATTCAATGAAGCTGTTGAATTGATTTATGAATTTAAATTTAAATTCAAATATTATGTTCTAATTTTAAATTTTTATTTTTATTTTTTATTTTTAATTAAATTTTATGGTTCAAATTATAACTTAAATTAAAATTTTTAAGTTTTAAATTAATTGATGCTTCGAATTGTCGAGGAAATTTTAATTTCTTAAAAAATTTTAAATTTTAAATTCTTGCTGATCATTTTAAAATTTTGATGTTTTAAGTTTTTAGCTTGAATTAACTTGTAATTTAATTATATGGGCTGTGAACTCAATTTTAAATTTAATTTTCTATTTTATATTTAATTAAAACTTTATTTTACTTATTTATTTATTTTTTTTATAACAAAAGCTTTCTTCATCTCATCAAACAAATTCCAATTTCTAATCTAAACTAACATATATGAAAATCTTATTATGTTACTTTCTATTTCAATTCATTCCTAATTTGATTTCTATTTTGAACCAGACGCGCCTACGGTGTAATCACATAGGAGTTGTGATCAAGTTTGAAGTGAAAGAATTATATATATATATATAATATATATATGGCCAAATTATAGAAATTTTTTCTGTAATATTTTTGTTTTTTTACTTTTTTCCCCTGTTTTTTAAAAGCTTATATTTTGCCCCCTCGTAATTACCGAATTGTCTTTAGGGGCAACGGCTTTAA
>CM055073.1:5947940-5985440 GCA_029204045.2 Tillandsia leiboldiana
TCATGCATTTGAAATTGGAGTATTAGCTGGGTTGGTGTAAAACTGTATGTTGTATCTTGTATATCAGTTGTTGAATCTTTTGATTCCGCACTATGTTAAGTAATGAAATCTTGAAATTTGACCTAGCACCCCTGTCATATTATCATGTTCAGCAGTCTGTAGAAAAACTCCAACTTGGGCTAGGTTTTTATTGCTCTAGACTTCCACATCACGATACTTCATTTAACTATGGACGTAGCTTTTCCTCGACCGTGTTGTGGGCAGAGAGGTCGGCGGTTGTGGGATGCTTTTGCACTCGTGTCTGGGACCGGGAGTGAGTTGATAGCAGTCTGTAGATTTGATTTCTTTGGGAGAGTGATAGTGATGGTAGATCTGGGTTTCTTGGAAACTGTCAGAGTGACAGTGGGTTTTCAGCTGCGTAGATTCCAGCTAGTTTGTGAGTCAGTGATTTGTTTGGTAGTCGATCTTATTGATCGAGGATTGGATCATAGCCTGCATGAGCCACATTTGAGCTTTACAGTGATACTATACAGTGATACTTATGGGTTACTTTGACTCGAGCGGGTCGCTCCCCTCGAGGGCCACTCCGGAGTAGGCGAGACGGGTTTGTACCCGGTGTGAGTTTGAGATGTTCTGTAGCGACGCTTTTCGCGCGTGGTCCCTCTGGCTGTGCTTGGTGGTGTTGCAGCCACGGACGCCCTACGTAAGTCCGCTCCTCCGGGACGTAACGGCAGTAGGTTTGGCGCAGGTTTGACTGGACCCGTGTGGCAGTCAGTTTTGATTGGGTGATCAGGGATGAGTGTTAGTTGTGGCATTATGTTCTTTCTGTTTCCACTGTTGAGCATCTAGATAGAGGCATAGTAGCTGTAGAGTTACCTTTCCCAGCTCTCCTTATAGCACTGCATATGTTACTTTTGCCTCTGGTAGACTTAGTGGGCAGACCGTCGGGCTTGTTGGCGGCACCCACTGAGAACTACTGTGGGATGTAGTTCTCACACCCTCGTGGTGTTTTTCTCCCCAGGGACTTCTGCTCCAGTTCCTGCAGCTCCTGTTGCTGATCCAGCTCCTTCTGACCGAGGTAAGGGCGTCGCGAGATAGATCCCCTCCTGTCGTCTTCTGTGTGTGAGTAGATGTACCCCAGTTCCATTTTGGTGTGTGTTATGTCGAGTGACTTTGTAGTGAGGTTTTGAGTTGTACCTTCCTTTCCTGCTTTTATGAGAGACTCCTGTATTCTGGTGAGGATGGTCTGTATATTTAAAAGTTGTAGTTTATTTTATGTATTTCTTTCCACTTTTTCTCTTTCAGCTCTGATATCTGCTAGTGTAGATGTTTCTTGCAGGTTATCGCTACGCCTATACGGGGCTTCCGTACGGGCGGCGGATCTGTTGGCGAGCCGGGGCGCAGTATCGCCCCGGGCGTGACAGATTAGAGTGGTATCAGAGCCTAGGATGTAGGTCTTGGAGGACTTAGGAACCCTAGGCTTGTGGTTGGACCTAGGATGACTCGCGTGAGAGCCGTGATTTTAGCGAGAGTCCTGATTGGATTTCTAACTCTCCCGAGCGGTTCGGGGTGAGCGATTGACATGTCTTCCTTCGGTGGCGACTATTGTTGGCTGCAGACAACATAGTACTTCGGAAGGGGGGACATGCCTTCTGACTTTCGCTAGATTGGGTCGAGAGATGATTTGGTTCTGATTGTTTGCCCTTGTCCCTCAGGTGGGGATGCCTCCTCGACGCTCGATGGTGACGCGTTCGCAGCCTTCGTCCTCTGAGCCCGAGCAGGAGGACTCGGAGCAGGGACAGCAGAGCGAGGTTTTGGAGCTCCCGTGCCCAGGTGGCACAGTTGACTGAGGCGTCTCGACGCCAGGAGGAGGCTGTGAGTCGGTTGACGCCTCTTGTTGGAGCAGAGAGCGCAGCCGGCGGTGGTACCCCCTGAGAGTTCTCCGGTGCCTTCTTCCCCTGTGGTGGCACCCCCGGTTGTGCAGCCTGCACCAGCAGTTCCGGCTGAGCCTGTGTTCCAGTAGGCCCACGTCTGGGGACGACGGGATCTTTGACTTTGGCAGAGCAGCAGGTTTTGGTGGGTCTTTTGTTGAGGTTTCGCAAGTTCGATCCACCCCGCTTTTCGGGCATGAGTGCTGAGCCGTGGGCGGCTGAGTCTTGAGGTTTACAGCCTATGGAGCGCCATTTCGAGAGCCTTTTATTGATGAGAGGTTTCGAGTTCTGTTGGCTACTCATTTTCTGGAGAGCAACGCCGAGGCATGGTGGCGGCGTGTGCGACCCGCAGGTCCGCCTGGACCCAGTTTATCTCTTGGGCAGAGTTTCGCGGTATGCTTCTTGGGGCCTTCTTTCCCGAGAGCGTTCGACAGAGCTTGGAGGAGCAGCTGAGGAATCTCCGCCAGGGAGATAGGCCCGTACACGCGTACATAGCCGATTTCAATTGGCTGTTGGCTAGTATGCCCCACGTGGCCAGAGATGAGACCCACCGGATCTACATGTTCGAGAGAGGGTTGCGTCGGGACATTTATCAGTTGGTCCGTCCCTCAGATTACAGACTTTAGAGGCCTCGATGGAGCAGGCACTTTATGTGGAGGGTGTGAGGCCGTGATGGCAGAGGTGACTCCAGCCCCCGTTGTGACTCCTGGGGCGAAACGCCCCGCGCAGTTTGAGGAGGGGCAGTCGAGTAGACAGGGACCCCCGAGACCACCCCGTTTCCACTCTCAGGGACGGGGTATCAGGGGCGGCAGAGATCTGGGGGATCTCGTCAGTTCCAGCAGCAGCAGCGTCGACCACCTCGACAGCAGCAGTCTTCTCAGCAGCAGCAGCCTTCGCAGCAGCAGCAGATTTCGCGGCAGCCGCGCCCCGACCGTTGTATCATCTTTGGAGGACCGCACTCACCAGCCCAGTGCCCGCAGAGTCAGGGCCGCTGCTTCCGTTGCGGGCAGACCGGTCACTTCGCGAGGGCGTGCCCCAGGGCAGGTTACCCAGCTCCTTCATCAGCTTCTGCATCCTTCGTTCCTCGTCAGTCAGCAGGACCTTCGGCGACCTCCGGTAGGCCAGATTTTGCTCCATCGTCCTCGCGACAGCCAGAGCGACATCCCCCGGCGCCGAGCGGTCGAGTCTATGCCGCTCAGGTAGAGGATGCTACAGCAGCAGAGCATGTCGTCGCAGGTATTATTTTGATTTCTGCAGTTCGTACTCGTACTCTCTTTGATACCGGTGCATCGCATTCTTTTATCAGTAGAGCATTTGCATCCCTTCATGGTATAGAGGTATTTTCTTTATCGCATGCATTAGAGGTTCAGATACCAGATCATGTCTTGCATGTCGAGGAGTATTGTAGGGATTGCCCTGTGCAGTTGGGATCCTGGATTTTGCCGGGCAGACTTGCTTGTCTTGCGGCAGCTCCAGGATTTCGACGTCGTGCTAGGTATGGATTGGTTTGTCGAGGTACAATGCTGTTATAGACTGCAGAGAGAGGACGGTGACCCTCCGCGAGCCTGGACAGGAGGAGTTTGTCTTCAGAGGCTGCCAGAGCACCTTCTTTGCGATGACTGTTTCTTCGGCGAGGGCTAGGCGGTTGATTAGTAGGGGCTGCACCGCTTTCTTAGCGACGATTGTGGAGGTGCCTACGGCGGCACTGGGACTCGAGGATATTCCGTTGTCCGCGAGTTCCCAGATGTGTTTCCCCCTGGTTGACGACGATGCCGCCGGAGAGGGAGGTGGAGTTTGTGATTGATGTGGTACCGGGGAACCGCACCAATCTCGAAGGCGCCTTATAGGATGGCACCTGCCGAGTTGAGGGAGTTGAAGGCCCAGCTTCAGGATCTTATGGATAGGGATTTGTCAGGCCTAGTGTTTTCTCCGTGGGGAGCGCCAGTTTTATTTGTGAGAAGAAGGATGGGACGCTTCGTTTGTGTGTGGATTATCGGGAGTTGAATAAAGTGACCATCCGAACAAGTACCCTCTTCCACGGATAGATGATTTATTTGATCAGTTGCAGGGAGCCACAGTGTTTTCGAAGATTGATCTTCAGTCAGGTTACCACCAGTTGAGGGTGAGGGCCGAGGACATCCCTAAGACGGCTTTTCGATCCCGGTATGGGCATTATGAGTTTACGGTTATGCCGTTTGGTTTGACTAATGCCCCAGCTGCTTTCATGGATTTGATGAACCGGGTATTTCAGCCGTACTTAGACTTGTTGTGGTCGTGTTCATTGATGACATCTTGATCTACTCCCGGAGCGATGTGGATCATGAGGAGCACTTGAGGATAGTTGCTGCAGCTTCTACGTGAGAAGAAGCTGTATGCCAAGCTTAAGAAGTGCGAGTTTGGCTTCGGGAGGTTGCATTCTTGGGCCACTTGGTATCAGCCGCAGGAGTGGCAGTTGACCCGACGAAGATTGATACAGTTCGGGATTGGCCGAGACCGACGACGGTGACTGAGGTCCGGAGCTTTCTGGGCTTGGCAGGCTACTACCGTCGGTTTGTAGAGGGCTTTGCGAAGCTCTCTACTCCCCTGACCTGTTTGACTAGGAAGGGGATGAGGTTCATTTGGACTGAGCAGTGTCAGCGGAGTTTTGAGGAGCTGAAGAAGAGACTGATTTCAGCACCAGTTCTTACACTGCCAGTGATGGGTGATGGCTACGTGATTTACAGTGACGCCTCGCACAGCGGTTTGGGTTGTGTCTTGATGCAGCATGGGAGGGTAATTGCTTATGCTTCACGGCAACTAAAGGATTATGAGAAGAATTACCCTACTCATGATTTAGAGCTGGCAGCTGTGGTGTTCGCATTGAAGTTGTGGCGGCATTACCTCTACGGTGAGCATTGTGAGATCTACACGGATCATAAGAGCTTAAAGTATCTGTTTACTCAAAAGGAGCTGAACCTGAGGCAACGCCGGTGGTTGGAGTTACTGAAGGATTACGATGTGAGTATCCTCTATCATCCCGGCAAGGCCCAATGTGGTAGCAGATGCTTTGAGTCGGAGGTCAGTGCAGAGCTTGAGCATGTTGGTCACGCAGCAGGCCCCGTTGATTGAGCAGTTGAGGCGACTCCAGATTGAGGTTGTATCCCCTGGGGTCTCTGCTAGACTGATGTCTATGGTCTTGCAGCCCACTCTGTTGGACAGGATTAGGGAGACGCAGAGTGAGGACCCCCACTTGGAGAGGATTAGATCACAGATTCAGGCAGATCTTATAGGGGATTTTACAGTGGATAGCTCGGGAGTACTGCGGTACAGGGACCGAGTGTGTGTGCCTTCGGATTCAGAGATCAGAGACCTGATTTTGGGTGAGGCTCATTATACACCTTATACCATTCATCCTGGTGGTACTAAGATGTATAAGGACCTCAAGGCACATTTTTGGTGGTCCGGAATGAAGCGGGACGTTGGAAGATTCGTGGCTCACTGTTTAACTTGCCAGCAAGTGAAAGCAGAGCACCGGGTTCCTGCTGGCAAGTTGCAAAGTCTTCCAATTCCCGAGTGGAAATGGGACCACATCACCATGGACTTTGTTACAGGGCTGCCGAGAGCGCAGAGTGGAGCCGACGCGATTTGGGTTATTGTTGATAGACTCACCAAGTCAGCGCATTTCTTGCCTGTTCAGATGACTTGGTCACTGGAGCGTCTGGCACAGTTGTATTTGGACGAGATAGTGAGGCTACACGGGATACCTGCGTCGATTGTTTCAGATCGGGATCCGAGGTTTGTGTCACGATTCTGGGGGAGTTTACAGTCAGCTTTGGGGACCCAGCTCAGATTCAGCACTGCATTCCACCCACAGACTGATGGCCAGTCTGAGCGCACTATACAGACCCTTGAGGATATGCTGAGAGCGTGCGTTATGGATTTTGGAGGGGGGTGGTACCGACACTTATCTTTGGTTGAGTTTGCGTACAACAACAGCTATCAGGCGAGCATCCAGATGGCTCCGTTTGAGGCGTTGTATGGACGCAAGTGTTGGTCACCCTTGTATTGGAGTGACGTGGGTGAGAGGAAGACTTTGGGACCTGATCTTCTTTTGGAGGCTGAGGAGAAGGTCAGAGTTGTTCGTCGACACCTTGAGGTAGCCCAGAGTCGTCAGAGGAGTTATGCAGATACTCGACGGCGAGACCTGGAGTTTCAGATTGGTGACCATGTATTCTTAAAGGTCTCGCCTTCGAAAGGGGTCCGGAGATTTGGAGTGCGTGGGAAGCTTAGTCCCCGTTTTGTTGGACCCTTTGAGGTACTTGAGAGGGTAGGCCCTGTGGCTTATAGAGTTGCTCTTCCTCCACGTTTGGCCGGTGTACACGATGTTTTTCATGTCTCAGCCCTGAGGAGATATGTCTTTGATCCGTCGCATGTGGTTGACTTCACTCCCTTGGAGATCGGTGAGGACCTGGTTTACGAGGAGCGGCCGTTGCGGATTCTTGCTCGTGAGGTGAGGGAATTGCGCAACCGGACCATTCCGTATGTGAAGATCTTATGGAGCAATCACGATGAGCGAGAGGCTACTTGGGAGCTAGAGACAGAGATGAGATCTGCTTACCCTTTTCTGTTCGAGACTACTGGTTGAGGTACGCCTGTTCTACCTTACTTCGTTTCGAGGACGAAACTTTCTTTTAGTGGGGGAGGATGTTGTGGCCCAAATTCCCATGCAGCGTTCTTCCGATGAATCCACTGTTAGAGCACCTAGCGTTGGTGTATCTGGCCCATGGTGCGTCAATGGGATGCCACAGATGGACCCTGTGTGTTATTATTAGCTGTGTAGGCCTTCGGCTGAGTTTGCCGAAATTTCGGAAAAGAATTAGGCCCAACAGAGGTCGGAAATGGATTCAGCACGGAAAAACGCTTGAAAACGGCTATTTGCTTGTTTATTTCTGAGTCCGGATGCCCAAAAACGGACTCCCGGAAGTTTTCAGTGGAAAATGGTGCATGGGAGGGGCCGTAGACCGCCGGGATGCCACGTGGCGGCCTGTCATTGGCCGGTTCAGGATGCGCGGTCCACAGAGCTGCGCGGCGGGGTGCACAGACCCGGCGCATGGACACGTGGCACCGCCTGATTGGCGGGCGCAAGGCGCGCGGTCTACCGGGTGAGCGCGGCGGTGCATGGACCAATGCGGGGCCACGTGGCAGCCTCCGGTTGGTCGGTGCATGCGGCGCGGTCCACTGAATTCCAGTTGAATGCGTGGACCGGGTGTAGGGGACACGTGTCGCCCTCGGGTTCGCGGGCGCACCGTGCGCGGCGCACGGAGTCGGGGTCGGTGCCTCGGGGCGCGTGCCCACGTCGGGGCCATGCCGCGCGCCCGGCGCGGCCGCCGACCGGTCAGCGGGTCAACCGGGGTGGACACGTGTCGCCCGCTGATTGGCGGGCGCCAACCGCCTCACTGTGCGGGGGCGGGCCACGTGGCAGCCAGCGGGTGGGCCGAACAGCTGTTTGCTGTTCGGCGGGCCACGTGGCGGCTCCTGGTGGATTCGGGCGTGAACAGTGTTGGGCCCGGCCCAACACTGTAGCCGCCCGAATGTTCCGGGCGCCCGAAATTTTGGGCCCAAAGCCCATTGACTTGTTTTTCCGGGCTGTTTCGGGTGAGGCCTATAAAAAGGCCTCAAGGGGCCTCGTTTTGAAGCTTTTCCCGAAAGCTTTTCGCTTGGAGCCCTTCACCAATTCTCTTCCTCTCCCTCTTGTGCATCTCTTGGCGGAAATTCAGAATTTTTGGAGGCCGCGACGACGGCGACTTCTGCATCGGGGTGCGGAGCGACGATCTACTGTTGGAGGCCCATTTCCGTCGCAGTTTAGTCCGGGAGGTCTACCGGGCTACCCCGACATTATTTTTGGACGATTTCTGCGGTGACGGTTTCGTAAGAGGTAAATCTACATTTTTCGTGTTGGACACTTTTTCTGGATCCGAGCTTTTCTTGGGGTTCTGGGTACATTTTTAACCCCCTTTGCGACTGTTGATTGATTTGGACAGCACCTACTTGTCGGATTTTTATCTCCTCATCCGGACATCGGAATTCGACGTTTCAGGACTCTATCGACATCTACTCTTCGCGAGGATCGCCGTCATATTTTTATTGGAATTTTTGGAGGAAGTTTTTCAGGTGAAAATTTCGTGTTAGTGGGACTGTTCACCACAGATTTTGGGGAATGTGGAATTTGTGTGAATTAAAGTGTAATTTTGGTGTATGTTTGTACCCAGGAGTTTGTGAGCACTTCTACCGTGATGTTGGCTTGGTGGGATTTGTGATTTGACAGTTGTGGGCTTTCTCAGCTGTGCGATTTTGGACAGTTAGCACTTTCAGGTGGGTGACCTTGCTTCCAAGAACTCTGGACTGTGTACTAATTCTATGTGTGTAGGATCATGCATGTTAGAAATTGGAGTATTAGCATGTGTAAAACTGTATGTTGTATCTTGTATATCAGTTGTTGAATCTTTTGATTCCGGCACTATGTTAAGTAATGAAATCTTGGAATTTGACCTAGCACCCCTGTCATATGTATCATGTTCAGCCAGTCTGTAGAAAAACTCCAACTTGGGCTAGGTTTTTATTGCTCTAGACATTCCACATCACGATACTTCATTTCACTATGGACTTAGCTTTTCCTCGCCCGTGTTGTGGGCCGAGAGGTCGGTCGGTTGTGGGATGCTTTTGCACTCGTGTCTGGGGACCGAGTGGAGTTGATAGCAGTCTGTAGATTTGATTTCTTTGGGAGAGTGATAGTGATGGTAGATCTGGGTTCTTGGAAACTGTCAGAGTGACAGTGGGTTTCAGCTGCGTAGATTCCAGCTAGTGTGTGAGTCAGTGATTTGTTTGGTAGTCGATCTTATTGATCGAGGATTGGATCATAGCCTGCATGAGCCACATTTGAGCTTTACAGTGATACTATACAGTGATACTTATGGGTTACTTTGACTCGAGCGGGTCGCTCCCCTCGAGGGCCACTCCGGAGTAGGCGAGACCGGGTTGTGTACCGGTGTGAGTTTGAGATGTTCTTTAGCGACTTGTCGTCGCAGTGGTCCCTCTGGCTGTGCTTTCGTTGGCAGCCACGGACGCCCTACGTAAGTCCGCTCCTCCGGGACGTAACGGCAGTAGGTTGGCGCAGGTTTGACTGGACCCGTTGTGGCAGTCAGTTTTGATTGGGTGATCAGGGATGAGTGTTAGTTGTGGCATTATGTTCTTTCTGTTCCACTGTTGAGCATCTAGATAGAGGCATAGTAGCTGTAGAGTTACCTTTCCTAGCTCTCCTTATAGCACTGCATATGTTACTTTTGCCTCTGGTAGACTTAGTGGGCAGACCGTCGGGCTTGTTGGCGGCACCCACTGAGAACTACTGTGGGATGTAGTTCTCACACCCGTCGTGGTGTTTTCTCCCCAGGGACTTCTGCTCCAGTTCCTGCAGCTCCTGTTGCTGATCCAGCTCCTTCTGACCGAGGTAAGGGCGTCGCGAGATAGATCCCCTCCTGTCGTCTTCTGTGTGTGAGTAGATGTACCCCAGTTCCATTTTGGTGTGTGTTATGTCGAGTGACCTTTGTAGTGAGGTTTTGAGTTGTACCTTCCTTTCCTGCTTTTATGAGAGACTCCTGTATTCTGGTGAGGATGGTCTGTATATTTAAAAGTTGTAGTCTTATTTTATGTATTTCTTTCCAGCTTTTCTCTTTCAGCTCTGATATCTGCTAGTGTAGATGTTTCTTTGCAGGTTAGTCGCTACGCCTATACGGGGCTTCCCGTACGGGCGGCGGATCTGTTGGCGAGCCGGGGCGCAGTATCGCCCCGGGGCGTGACATATATACTTTGCGAACCATGTTTATTAGGCGCCAATTTGAAATCATCGGCGTAATTTAGGGAAAGTTATCGAATATTCAGCAACTATTTCCTTTTGAGTCAAATATCCCTCAAATTAGATAGTCGTCGATTTCCGTCAAATTCATTCCCTTATTAGCGTTCTAGAGTGTGATCTTCGGCGCTTTCCAAAACTGTAATCTGCTTGCCGTTTCGGAATTCTTTGCGAAATTCACGCCCCGAATCTCGTACCCTTTCTTTTCAGAGCCTTCATTTTTTGGTCTGATCAGCCGAAGTCTGACTCTGACTCCGCCTTCTTCGTCGTTTGACCAGGGCGGATTGATCCTTCTCTGGCCGAAATCGCCCCTGACGAGGTGATAATCTGCTCATCAGCTGCTTCTCCTATCGGTTGATACCTTCAGCCGGTAGCATGCATCACGTGATGAGTTCTCACGCAACTGAGATCGGTCCGGATCGAGACGCGTATCCTTTTTCGGTTGACTCATTCTTCCGTCGAATGATCTCTTTGGCCGATGGTATACCCTATGTGTTACTTCCTAAGGTGGCAAAAATTTTGATCTGATCAATAATTGGAATTTGTATTTTTTACTTTTTCTTTCTCTCTCTTTAGTTGACTTTATAATAGCGCAAATTCCAATACAAAGCTAATGGTAAAAAATTCGCAAACATAAATTGGCGTGTATTTTAAAATGTATATAAGCTCTACTTTATATATATATATATATATATATATATATATAGAGAGAGAGAGAGAGAGAGAGAGAGAGAGAGAGAGAGAGAGTTCGACCTTTATGCAATTGATAGCACCAAGCACTTAGTGCTATCAAATTTTTGATCGTTAAATCTACCCCTTATAAGACTTTTACTTATATATCCGTAAAATAAAATAGTGTGCAAATTAAGACTACCATCAAGAAGTTAGATTATGTAATAACTTATCTTACCCTGTTCAGTCTTTGAATTAATTATTTGTAACTGGTATTTTAGATCTACAGTGCTATATTGTACTTCGTTAGTTCATAAGAAATAATTATAATGTCCAACTCACTGCAAAAGTTATAAAAAAAAGGGCTTTTACCTATATGTCTCTATAATAAAATAGTGTGCATATTAAGGTTACAATCAAGAAGTTAGATTATGTAATGACTTATCTTACCCCCCTTCATTCTTTGAATTTTTTGGTCAGTGATTTCTCCAATTGCTTGTAACTGGTATTTCAAATCTACAGTGCTGTGTTGTACTTCATTAGTCCATGAGAAATAATTGCAACACCGAACTCCCTCAACATGCAAAGGTTAAAAAAAATAAATAAATAAATAACTTTTACTTATATACATCCTTTGCTGGTAGGATGCGTGATACCCATATTTTGTAAGATCTATTGTTGTTGCACAAAGAAATTTATGGTCTCACTGGGCTCATTTATAGCTAGGAGTAAGGCAAATAGGAGTTGAAGGGGGTAAATAGGAGGAGAATGAAACTTAACTTGTTTTTTAGTCATGAATGTCCTTTTAAAAGCTTAGAGAAGAAGGTGATAGTTGGAAAATGACCGTGGGAGGGTAAATACAAAAAGTATTTGACATTTTAAGGGCAAATGAGAAAAGTGGATAATCGATAGAAGAATATATTTGAATAAACAAAATAATAATTTTACAGATATAATGATTATTTTTGACAATTTGTTAACAAAATCTAACTCTAAGGATTTATTTGGATGCACAGTAAAAAATTATTATAGAATTTATAAAATATAATTTTATTTTAAATGTAATAGGAAATTCTGTAACTCTAACAAATTTTACAGTTTCAAATTTTAAACTGGATCCACAAATATTTTTTTAATTTAATTTTTTTAAAAAAAAAAAAAATTAATTTTATATTTTAAAATTTTAAAATTAAAAATTTCATAATTTAAAATTAAGATTAAAATTTTGAAATTTGAAATTTAAAATTTCAAATTGAAAATTTGAAATTTCAAATTTAAATTTTGAAAAATAAAATCTAAATTTAAATTTTAAAATTTGAAATTTAAAATTCTAAATTGTAAAATTAAAATTTATTATTTTAAAATTAAATTTATTATTTTAAAATAATAAATTTTAATATTTAAAATTTAAAATCAATATTATAAAATTTAAAATTTAAAATTTTAAAAATTTTAAAATTTTAAATTTTAAAATTTAAAATTTTAAATTTTTTTATTTGAAATTTGAATTTTTAAGTTTTAAATTTAAAATTTAAAATTTGGAATTTTAAAATCTTAAAATTTATAATATTGATTTGAATATACATTCAAATTTTAAAATTAAAATTTTAATTTAAATATTTTAAATTTTAAATTTAAATTTAAATTTTTAAATTTAAAATTTAAATTTAAATTTTTAAATTTAAACTTTTGTTTTGAAAGTTTAAATTTAAAATTTTAAAATTTAAAGTTTAAAATTTGTCATACTTTGAATGTGAGGGAGCTCAAGAATACTGGAATTTTTTTTTTGTTGTTAGAATGAATTTTTACTTTATCATATTTTTTAGGGCATAGTATAACTATGCTCTAAAAAAAATTATATTTTAAATCGTTCAAACGCTTCGTAGAAAACAATTTTCGTTGATATAGCATAGTTTATCTATGCTATATTTTTTTGTGCATCCAAATGGCCCTAAAAATATATTTAAAAGAATTTAGAACATTATAAATATTTTTTTTTTATATTAGCCGGAATAAATAAAAAAGATTGGTACTTTTCAGAAATATATAAGTAATTACTCTTTTATTTTTAATACTCATATTTGAACCACATCACATCCGTTTGGCATCTCGTAAACCCACCGCGTTATGTTCTGATTTGAGTTCTAATAAAATTTCAAATATTCATATCAACCGTCCATAGTGCAAGTGGTAAAGAATTTGATAGTTGATATTCGAGACCCAAGTTTCAAGTCTAATTATTTTATATGTTCAGTTAAATTTATTTCAAAAATAAATAAAACGATAGTATGCTATCTTTCTCTCTCAAAATTTTTTAAAAAATATTCATACACATTAATATCCCTACACTTACCTATAGTGAATCCCTAGGGACCCCATGCTAGATTTGTGCATGCAGGGCTCCACATGGTTGCCCACCTTTTACTTGTCCACTAATGTCAAAAGAGAAACAACACCCCCCATCACCCATGTCTCTCACTACCCCACACCCTTCACTGTTTTACATAGATATTCTCTCTTTACACCTCCATTTAAGAGCAAGAAACCCCCCCTTTTTAGTGCACAGAACACTTGCAGCTTTCTTTTTCTTTTTTTTTTTTCTTAAGGGGTCACCAGATAAAGTCCCAAGATTTGGTTTGGTAGGTGTAGATTTAGGTGCCTCCATTAATTTCAAGTTCATGGGACTAGGGGCCCACACTGTTTTGAAAGATCCATGCTGCTATTTATCTCTTAATTCTAGCATGGTGAAAACACTTGCCTTTTTAGGCTAAATTACAGACAATTTTTCTGTAATATTTCGCTTTTTCATTTTATTTCTCTGTTTTTTTAAAAGACTAAATTTTGTTTCCTCGTAATTACCGAATTGTTTTTAGGGGACAACGGCGTTAACGGAGGAGATAAATTAACGAAAATGATCTTACCTTATATTGGAGAGATAATAGATTTAGCTTATTTTCCGCCATTTTTGAAGGGTATTTTGGGTATATCTAAAAATATTTTTTAAAAAATTGACGGCTCACTCACGGAATGGTGACGGCGGGGGGTAAATGCATATTTCGATAATTATGAGGGGGCAAAATATAGGCTTTTAAAAGATAGGAGGCAAAATAAAAAAGCGAGATATTACAGAAATTTTTTTTGTAATTTAGCCTCCTTTTTAACTTAAAATCTTAGATTAGAGAGGTAAGCTTACTTTTTTGTTTAAGCTTTAAAGTGACTATATATATCTCCACAGCTACAGTTGTAATTGTAATCAATTTAGAAGCAGGGACGAAGTCAGAATTTTAATTTTAAGAGGGTCAAAAATATATTAAGCAAAATATATTAATTTTTAAAAATTATTAATAAACAAATTATATATAAACAATTTTTTGTTCATTAACTTTCGAGTTTTTAATATATTTTTTTAAAAAAAATAATGTATAATTATTTTTATTATGAAAATGATAATGATATAGAGATCTATATATAAAAGATTATATCAAAAAATTAAATATTAAGATCTAATATAATTTACAAATCAGGTATTACGATTAATTAAAACATCAAATATTAAGATTTAATATTCTTTGTAAATCAAGTATTACGATACATTGGAGTCAATTAAAAATCTATCTCGTAATCCACAAGATAATATTATTTAAAAAAAAAAAATTTATTTTGACCTCTAAAATTTACACTATTTTAAATTTTTTAATAACTTCGTAATAAACTTTGATGTAATTTTAAAAATATTGGGGGGCCATAGCCACTTTGGACCTACACATAGAAAAAAATTTATTTTGGTCTCTAAAATTTACACTATTTTAAAATTTTTAATAACTTTATAATAGACTTTTATGTAATTTTAAAAATGTTGGAGGGGGGCCATGGCCACTTTGGGCCTTCATATAGTTTAGTTCCTGAATTTAGGTATAGTTTCAGCTGCAACAGTTGGATCTATCTATACAATTTCAATTACAGCAGTTAAATTCAAATGTATCGAACAAAACACTGAATTTAGATTCGCATATAATTATAATTATAGTGCAATTATAATTATGCAACCAAACAGTCTCTAAGTAGAGTTATGAATAGGCCAAATGAGATAGTGAGAAGTGTGGGTCTCGATGAATAGATTGAAACCCTAATCATCTCAAAAGCTTATGATATTTAATTTTTATACACATTTGGATCCTACAAATAGAGGTTCCCCCAAGTAAGTGAAACAACCTTTCTTATCCTATCAAATAAGAACTCCAACTGCAGAAGCTAAATTAAAATTTCTTTCTATTCAAATACAGTACAGCACCTGACCTATTCCACTTCAAATAATAATAATAATAATAATAATAATAATAATAAAATCTTATATATAGAGACAAAATAAGAATGAGGACAAGTGCAACTTTTTCTCAAGAGGCAAAATGAGAATAGGAGTTTAGTAAAAAAAAAAGAGAGAAGTGAAAGGTAAAAATGGGAAATGATGGGCCACATGAAAGGCTGTTAAAAGAGGAGGCACACCATTATCTGACCATTCCCTCTTATCTCCTCCCCTGCTCACAAGAAAGAAAAGGTCTCAAAAGAAGTGGGGATCTCTTCAATGTACTCAGCTCAGCATTTATTCACTCCATGCTTTTAGGGAGAGAGAGAGAGAGAGAGAGAGAAGTGGATAAGGAATATCAGGAACATCTTTCTATAAAACATACTTGGATTTGTTGGGATTTCAGAATAAGTTGTTCACTGATATGTTATGCCAACAAACATTTCCTTTTGTATATTACAAGCAAGGATTTAAATATTCTACAGTCCATATCTATATCGTGTCAATAAGATATCGACATGATACAATATCTATACCGATGACATAGTTTAAAATTTTTTTTTTTCTTAATTTATTAAACAATTTTTTTAAAAAAAATTTAAAAAAAATTGATAACAATACATAATAAATAATTAAAAAAATTTATTGTTAAAAAGAATAAATTTTTTATATCATTATGTGTCGTTATATATATATTTTTTGTGACTGACACTCACCGACACGATTCGATACACACTGTACCGTATCGTGCCAATAAATTTTCAGCACGATCTTGTATCACGTCACATAAATCCTTCGTTGCGAGATAGGAGTTTGATTTTAGCTACAAATAATGTATTGGATGACATTATTTGTTAGGATAGTGTATTTTGGAAAAATTTCCATCATTCAATGGGTAAATTACACCTTCGCCCTCAAACTATGAGACGCATGGCATTTTAGTTTTCAAACTTTAGTGGATTATAATTTATGACTCGAATTTTATATATTATTATAATCAAATTTTACAACTCAATTTAATTAATTAAATATTGAGATAATGTTTATATAAAAATGATATGTTATTTTAATTATTCAAATTTTACAACTCAATTTAATTAATTAAATATTGACGTAATGTTTATATGAAAGTGATATATTATTTTAATTATTATTATATCAACATCAATCACGATACTGCTGCATCACTTTCATATTGGCTACACATTAATATTTAATCGATTAAATTAAACTAAACGACTTGATTACAGCAATTTAAAAAATTTAAATAAAAAATTATAATAAATTAAAATTTGACGACAAAAATATCATCTGCAGGCCAAAACTGTAACTTATCCTAATCGGCGAAAAGGATAGGGAAGCCGAATAGCCATATATAATATATCTTTCCGAATATTTGATCACATCTGTTATTAATTGAATACTACACGCGTCTTAAGTAGATAAAAAGGATTATGATGAGCGAGATTCTTATGAATCCGAACATGACCACTTTAAAGCAACGAAAGAAAGATTTAGCTTTCGTCATGTAGGTACTTTTTTTTTTTTTTTTTTAATGTAAAACTTGCTTTTCACTGTATGAATAGTTTTCGAAGCAAATCAACGGATCTTAACGCAAGTAACAAAGGACTTAATGATTAATATTTCAATTCGATTTCGAAATCTAATTATTTTATATTTTTAGCTAATTTTATTTTAAAAATAAACGAAACAGTTAGTATGTTATTTTTTCTAAAAAAAAAAAAATAGAGTTTCAGAAGCAACACTAAATTGATATATAATTAATTTCAAAATTGAAGCGTCTAAAAGACACATGCATTAAAAGTGATCATAACGTCACTTTGGTTGGCAATCAGAACAACATTAAAGGAGGAAATTAATAACGTATCTACACCGATATGGTGATGTATTACGCATAAATTGACTTGTGGACCATAAGCTAGCATGTATATATATATATATATATATATATATATATATATATATATATATATATATGTATATATATATATATATATATATATATATATATATATATATATATATATATATATATATTTCAACAGTAATAAAGGTCACCTGCAAATGGCACCAAGGCACTTTCCATGTGTTAAACTGTGTGTCTCATATTTGGGAGTGGATCATGGACAGGTGGGAAAATTAAAGCATTTGGGAATTAGTTTCTACTCCCCCTCCCCCCAGAGATTGTGACAATTGCTTTTACTAAAGAAGGGCTAGGAAAAATGAGTGGTGGATCCTACACTCATCTTTTTGTAGGCTAGGATGTATCCTATCATTGTGAGAAAACCTACCATCAAATTTTATTGTGTAACACCTTTAGACACAATAGTGCCACATGCTCCTCTTATGTAGAGTATTAGTTTAGAATTGCTCTTGCATTTGTGTAAATTAAGAGCATATCATTAGCTAACTAGTTAGGTCTTATCACTATTATGAGTATCACTTCTTATGTCTCTAGTTATAATAGTAGTATGGAAGGAATTAAGTTAAAGAAACATACTTGGCTTACAAACAATTTATAAGATTGTTTTTTTGAAAAAAAGATAGTAAATTATCTGTTTCATTTAGAAACGTGAACTAAATAATATAAGTGAGATAACTGGGCCTCCCAAGGCAACAAAAACTACGCTACAAATATATATATATATATATATATATATATATATATATATATATATATATGGATTGTCAGTCTGGTGAAGTTGTGGGAGGGCCTGGTGACGATATATATATATGTGAGACAACTGGGCCTCTCAAGGCAATAAAAACTACGCTGCAAATATATATATATATATATATATATATATATATATATATATATATATATATATATATATATATATATATATATATATATATATATATATATATATATATATATATATATATATATATCGTCACCAGGCCCTCCCACAGTTTCACAAGACTGCCAATCCACTTTACAGCACTAAAAGGGTCAGTGTTGACTTGACGAAAGATAGTATTATTCCTAATACGGTTGTTGGAGAAAAATGTGTGGGTCGAGAAGCGCGGGCCATGCTACTGCGTTATTGTGAATCATGTAAATCACCATCGTCCATTTGGTACATTTGTTGGCGGTTTGACGGCCATTCGTGGGTAATCATTGCTCAAAGTGGCTCCAAACTTTTACTAAAAAGTACATTTGAGTATTCAATATTGTTTTGGTGTTACTTTTGAAGTCCAGTAGTGTTTTTTTAAAAAAAAATTCTACTCAAACAACAAAACTTGTATATATATGTACTATATCTGTTCTAGGTAGGCCGAGTGGTGTTGTTCTATTCATGAAATCCATAACGTGAAGGAATCAATTAAGCATAAGACTTCATCTGGTCATATATATTGTGGGTTTTGTGATGGTGATTGTTCATCCTATCACCTAATTTGTCAAGATTTGAAAATTTGTTGTGGCAGCTAATATGGAAATTTGTGATGAGAAAGCACCAAAGGATTGTATCTCATTATCAATTGCAGTGCTGTACGTGCTTTGCTGACCCTTATCTTACGTCTGGACAAATTCTTACCATATGACTAAGACAAACAAGCCCTATTATGAAATGAATCTTAAAGTTATTTAATTGACTCTTGTAACATAGAAAAGTTGCTTGCTTTGGATAAGAGAGGATAAATAAAAGATAGGGATATGATGCTTAATACTTTCTGAAAGTAGGACTTGTTAGGATTTTTATATATATAGCCTACTTAATTATATTTAAATTTAGATTTACTATAGATAAGTTCAATCCTAAAAGATATAGAATTACTTGATATGGTATATTTTATTCCTTTCTCATCCATTTAAATTAAATAGAATCCTAATCAGACTTTGATGGGAAGTCGATCTGGTACTGCCACCTACTCATGTGCATTCTGATAAGATTATTCATTAAATCCACACCATACGGAAGAGTGCCTGAGAAAGGAGGAGAAACCAGATTACCTAGTTCGGTCGGTACTGTTTAGTATTGCAACCGAATTTCTTGCTTCCGCTGTTTAATCAAGAATTTCTTCTCGATGGCGCTCTGTAAGTTATTTTACAGTTTTATTTATGATCCTCAATATTGGTATGTATTCGATTTTATTTTATACCATATAAATTCCATCAATTGGTATCGGGGCTAGTTAGATAAATTTAATATTGTATGCTTTATTAAATTGAATTGAATAATAATGAATTTATTTTTTGAAACGGATTTTGGACTTTGTATCTAATTATATATAGTCAAGATTTTCTTGAAATATTGCCACATCGTATGATTTGTTCATGGCCATCTTATTATTGTTGATGTGCTTTAGTTTTCCTCTTTAATCATCATTTTTTTTTTAAATTTGGATATTGTTATTTCTTAGTTTCCCAATTTTGAAAAAGACGTCATAAGGCCACTCGGTTTTGTTTATGTGTGACCTTACAATACGACACCATTGCATCAGCATGGCTTGTCATTGTTTTGGAATTTTATGGATTGTTTGAATGAAATCCAGTTAATTGAAGAAAAATAATTTTTTGGTTTGTGCATCTTTTGGATCCGAGACAATGTAATTCGTACGATTGTGGCTATTTTTTTTTTATTGGTCTCTAATATGTTATTATTTAAACTTATTTATCTGTTCCGAATTCATAAAAAAAAAAAAAAAAAAATACTTCTAATTATTAAGTATTGTGAACATAAAGAATCTGTTCACATAAAGATTTAAATTTTGCATACAATATTAATTTATCATAAATTTATTTATCTGATATTTATTGTGAAATATGGATATACGTAAATTTTATGATTGCAATGTTATATTTTAAATTATTGCATCTATATTTATGTATATCATAAAGTGTTATTTTGATCAGACATAACATGAAAATTAATTAAATAATCATAATTGTTGTTAGATTATTTAAATCTAGACGCTAAGTTAAATTAATTTATTATTTCGATTAATTAGGTGCAAGCCAAAGCGACCCTAACTAAAGAATAATAAATTAATTTACTTTAAAGTAGCGGTCTTTTGGATAATTTTCATGTTAATTATACGACACTAAGTCAAATTAATTTATTGTTTCAACTATTTGGGTCCAAGCCAAAGCGGCCTCGTTCAGAAGAAATAGTGAATTAATCGCTTTAAAAAAGTGCATGTAAAAATTGCACCATATTATTTTTGTTTAGTATGATTCTAGACATAAAGGTATATGGGTGGTGTAGGATGGTAATTTTCTTGTAACTCGTTTGGAGAAATTTGCCTGGCCAAAGTTGACAATTTTTTCATATGGGAAACTTGAAATTATCACGATCTACAGAAAGTCTAAATTAATTTCTGATAAAGAAATTGCATATTTATGCTCGTAACTCTCCTCCCAAAGGAGGGGTTATGATGTCATATAAAGTATATGCATAAAGAAAAAAAAAAATATTTATGCTCATAATTCTGCTCCCAAAGGAGGCGTTGTGATGTCATATAAATTATATTTTTCTAGTTTTGGTGTGGAATATTATGATGCGTTTCTTATTAATAAAGACATGTATTTTATTTCTCGGCTATGACTTCATCCTTTGTTCCTATTGGTGATTCTGTTCCTATGCTTAATGGTTCTAATTACTCGGAGTGGAAAGAACAGATTATGCTTACATTAGGGTGTATGGATCTCGATTTGGCTCTAAAAGAGGAAAAACCTCTTCCTCTTACAGATCAAAGTACGCCAATCCAACCAACATTTTTGAAAAAGTGGGAGCGCTCTAATCGACTTAGTTTGATGCTGATGAAGGCGCGTGTCGGTAAAAACATTCGGAACTCTATTCCTGAATGTAAGACAGCCCGCGGTTTCTTAAATGCTGTGGAGCAACAGTTTGTAAGCTCCAGTAAAGCTTTGGCAAGTACCTTAATGAATAAACTGTCTTCCATGAAGTACTCCGGAAATGGCTCGATTCGCGAGCACATTATGGAAATGCGAGATATTGCAGCGCATCTCACTGCACTTGAAGTAACCATATCTGATTCATTCTTAGTGCACTTTATTTTGAACTCCTTACCATCTGAATATGGACCATTTCAGATCTCTTATAACACACATAAGGATAAATGGTCAATCAATGAATTGTTGACTATGTGTGTGCAAGAGAAAGGCAGATTGATACAAGAAAAACAAAATACAGTTGACTTTGTTTCTCACAAGGGACAAATAAAGCGTACCAAGAATGGTAAAGGCAAGAATGACTCGAAAAAGAAAAACTTGGAAGTCATGTCTGGTTCACAAAGCCAATCAAGTAATTGGACTCCCAAGTGCTTCTTTTGCAAGAAAAATGGTCATATAAAGAAAGACTGTCTAAAGTATCAGAAATGGCTTCAGAAGAAAGGTACGTTTCTAGTTTTGATGCATGAGTTGCATTTAGTTTCTGTTCCATCTAATACTTGGTGGATTGACTCTCGTGCCACATGCCATGTGGCGAATTCCGTGCAGGGATTTCTAAACCGCAGAAAACCCAATAAAGATGAAGCCACTATCTATACTGCTGAAGGAAATCCAACTAAAATTAAATTTGTAGGAATATTTAGATTAGTTCTTTCTGGTGGTTATGTTTTGGATCTAAGTGATACTTTTCATGTTCCAAATTTTTCAAAGTATTTAATTTCTATTTCGAAACTTGTTGGTTTGGGATATAGTTTCAATTTTGATAATAAAGGTTTTTCGTTATCCTACAAATCTGAGATAGTTGGCTCTGGTGTTTTGAAAAATAATCTATATAAAGTATCTTTAGATCATTCGTATAGTGAAATCCTTCTTACCATGCACGGAAATGTTGGATCAAAATGTGGCATTAATAATGAAAAGTCATCCATGTTATGGCATAGGAGGTTGGGACACATATCGAAACAAAGAATCCAAAGGGTAATTAGAGAAGGAATTTTGGATGATCTTGACTTCTCTGATTTTGGAACGTGTGTGGACTGCATAAAGGGAAAGCAGACCAAAACCTCCTCTAAAGGTGCCAAAAGGTGTGATGGAACATTAGAGCTGATTCATACGGATATATGCGGACCTCTCCCTCTTACGTTTACTGGCCATAAATATTTTATCACATTTACTGATGACTATTCTCGATATGGCTATCTTTACTTGCTTAAAGAGAAATCTGAAGCATTAGATGCCTTTAAGGCATATAAGGCTGAAGTAGAGAATCAACTCGAGAGAAAGATAAAAGTGGTCAGATCAGATAGGGGTGGTGAATATTTTGGTAGACAGACAGATAAAGGCCAAGTTCCTGGGCCTTTCGTTAAGTTTCTACAGCAGTGCGGGATTGTTCCACAGTACACCATGCCAGACACACCTGAGCAGAATGGTGTTGCTGAAAGAAGGAATCGCACATTAATTGATATGCTCAGGAGTATGATCAGTAGTTCTACCCTTCCGATATCATTGTGGGATGAGGCGCTCAAAACTGCCATATATATTCTTAATCGGGTCCCTACTAAGGCTGTCACTAAGACTCCTTTTGAGCTTTGGATAGGTAGGAAACCCAGTTTAGGACATTTTCATATATGGGGTTGTCAAGCTGAGGCCAAATTGTATGACCCACAAATAAAGAAATTGGATCCTCGAACCATTTCAGGATATTTTATTGATTATTCAGAAATGTCCAAAGGGTATAAGTTTTACTGTCCATCACTTCCTATAAAGATTGCAGAAACTAAAACGACACGGTTTATTGAGGATGAAACAGTTAGTGGGAGTTCTGAACCTCGATTCGTTGAATTTGATGAAATTCAAGAGCATTTAGATTCTGTACAGAATATACCCATTATTGTTCCTAATAATTTGATGGTTCCAGTTCCAGTAGAACAACAAGTTATTTTGGAACCACAAAGTGAAGGTGAACCTATCATTGATAATCCACATCAAGATTTACAAGTGGATGATCAGATAAATTTAAGAAGATCCTCAAGACAGAGAAGACCGGCTATGTTTACCGATTATATTGTCTATCTTTATGAGAATGGTCAGAACCTTGATGATCCTCTCAGTTTTTCCGAGGCCATAAATAGCAGTAATGCAACAGAATGGTACAATGCCATGAAAGATGAGATTGAATCCATGAACCACAATAAGGTATGGGATCTTGTTGAGTTACCTATAGGAGTTAAACCTGTAGGATGCAAGTGGGTTTATAAAATCAAATGGGACTCCAAAGGTAACATAGAGAAATACAAGGCCCGTCTTGTGGCAAAAGGATTTACTCAGAAAGAAAGCATTGATTATAAAGAGACTTTCTCTCCGGTATCGAGAAAGGAATTTTTCCGTGTGATTATGGCTCTGGTTGCTCATTACGATCTCGAGCTATACCAGATGGATGTAAAAATTACTTTTTTAAATGGAGATCTTCATGAAGAGGTATATATAAGTCAACCTGAAGGATTCTCGCAAAAAGAAAAGGAGCACTTGGTATGCAAATTAAAGAAATCAATATATGGACTAAAACAGGCCTCCCGACAATGGTACTTAAAGTTTAAACAAACCGTTTTAACCTTTGGCTTTAAAGAAAACATTGTTGATCAATGTATATATCTGAAGGTTAGTGGGAGTAAAATAATTTTCTTAGTTCTTTATGTTGATGATATTTTGCTTGCCAGTAATGATCTCGGACTATTGCATGACACTAAAGAATTTCTTTTCCAAAATTTTGAAATGAAAGATTTAGGTGAGGCCTCATATGTTCTTGGTATTGAAATTAAAAGAGATAGACATAAAGGTTTACTCGGTCTATCTCAAAAGGCCTACATAAAGAAAGTTTTGAAAAATTTTGAAATGCAAAATTGTAAACCGAGTGTTGCTCCCGTTCAGGAAGGGGATAAGCTTAATGCTTTTCAGTATCCCAAGAACCAATTAGAAATTGAACAGATGAAAACCATACCATATGCCTCTGTAGTTGGTAGTCTTATGTATGCACAGACGTGCACACGTCCGGATATTGCTTTTGCCGTTGGATTGCTTGGCAGGTATCAAAGTAATCCAGGTATGGAGCATTGGAAGGTTGCTAAGAAAGTTATGAGGTATTTGAAGGGTACTTTGGATCATATGCTAATATACAGGAGATCAGATCATTTGGAGCTGATCGGATATTCAGACTCTGATTTTGCGGGATGCCCAGATACCAGAAAATCTACAACTGGGTATATTTTTTTGCTTGCTGGTGGAGCGATTTCATGGAAGAGCAGCAAACAAAGTATTACTGCTCCTTCGACCATGGCTGCAGAGTACATTGCATGTTATGAGACCACATCACAGGCTATTTGGCTTAGGAATTTTATCACAGACTTAAAGATTGTGGACTCCATTGCTCGTCCAATAAAGATTTTCTGTGATAGTTCAGCTGCAGTTTCCTTTGCCAATAACAACAAGATTACAACGGGGTGTAAACACTTGGACACAAAGTATCTTGTTGTGAGAGAGAAGATAAATGAAGGATATGTTAGAATTGAATACATCAGTACCAAGTGTATGGTTGCAGACCCAATGATCAAGGGGCTAGCACCTGGGTCATATAAAGATCATGTTTGTAGCATGGGTCTAATGAGTTCTTTTGATGTATAAGATTCTGACATTATTTTTATCTTTTTTCAATAAAGTTACCGTTTTGATGCAAGCTATATTGGACCGTTTAATAGACATAAAGCTTTGTCTGTTAATGAATGGACATATAGTTTTAGTTCATTCATAAAGTTGTGCCATATAAAGTGCTTGGCTAGGAGATGAAGATGATATGGTAATTATGGAAGAAAAATTTCAATATAGAGAGGTGGACCGCCATAGTTCCTATCATTGTAGTCTTTTAGTTTGAGTTAAAGATCAAGTGAGTTCTAAGGTATTTGATCATAAAGTTTCCAATAATGCGCAATAAAATTTGGAGTATAGAAATCCGTTCATGAAATATAATTAATATAAGCCAAGTGGGAGATTGTTAGGATTTCCATATATGTGGCCTAATTAATTATATTTAAATTTGGATTTACTATAGATAAGGTCAATCCTAAAAGATATAGAATTACTTGATATGGTATATCTTATTCCTTTCCCATCCATTTAAAAAATAGAATCCTAATTAGACTTTGATGGAAAGTCGATCTGGAGTCTATATAAAGGGGTACTGGTCCTGCCACCTACTCATGTGCATTCTGGTAAGATTATCCATTAAATTCACACCATACGGAAGAGTGCCTGAGAAATGAGGAGAAACTAGATTACTTAGTTCGGTCGGTACTGTTTAGTATTGCAACCGAATTTTTTACTTCCGCTGTTTAATCAAGAATTTCTTCTGATGGCGCTTTGTAAGTTATTTTACAGTTTTATTTATGATTCTGAATATTGGTATGTATTGATTTTATTTTATGCCATATAAATTCCATCAACAAAGAACGACATAATTAGAAATACAAATAAAATTTTTCATCAATATACTTAGAATTCAAATTGAATCACAACATAGAGAAATAGAGCCCCGGAGTGCATCCATGGCTGCGGGGGTTGCGTCGATGCTTCGGAACATCACGAAGGCATAGCTCCGCAACTTGGGCTGCATCGTCACGCAATCGAGCACGCTATGTCTCGCGAACGCATTTATGAAGTTGAAGTTGGTGGTGCCCACGAGGTTTCCCACCCACAGCGTGCTCGTCGACATCATCTCATCCTCCGCCTCATTTGGTTGCTTTTGTTACTCGCTGCCTCTCTAGGCTTCTCCTGCATCATCGCTCGCCCAACGCCAACCCTAAATGATGAGGATCGAGAACTCGAGCAAAAATGACATTAAGGAATCGAAATTAGGATTGGGGAGAGAGAGAAGAGGTTAGATCGAAGTAAGATCTCGAGAGGAATAAAAAAAATTAGAAACGAGGAGAGGGATGAAAGCGAATGTACAATCGTAAAAGAATCTTGAATACAACAAATGAATTGGTGAGTAAGGAATAAAAAACGACGAGTAGAGAATAAGAAACGATAGCGAATAGAGAATAGGTTATGATGATAAAATTGGCAAAGAATTGGATGGGAAAGAAGGGAGAGACTATAGACGGGTACACTATAAAATAGAAAGAAATAAAAAAAAATTTGTGCCTCATTCATTTTTTAGGGTTAAAATTGATTTTTAAACTTTAAAAAGGGGTTGATGGTTGATATCTGAGGTTCCGAGTTTGAAGCTCAGTTGTTTTACATTTCCAGCTAAGTTTATTTCAAAATAAACGAAACGCGTAAGATGCTACCTTTCTCCCTCAAAAAAAAAATTGACTTTTAAACAATAGTAATCTGTTCAACAGGTTACCAATCAAATCAATCTAGCAGTAATATTAGAAAGGACATATTATCTAATTACTAAATTTAATAATATCCAACAAATATTTTTTTCCTATTCAATTTTCTTACTTACCAAATTAGATAGTGGCTAATTTGAAAAGTAGTAAACCTTCATAAATTTGAATTTGAACTTTAACTTCAATTAAAATTTTATATTTATAATTTTAAATATAAAGTTTTTATTTATTTATTTTTTTAAAAAAAATTAAAATTTAAATTCAAATTTAATTTATACTATTACTTATAAACTCAAATTTAATTATTTATTTAAATATAAAGTTTTTATTTTAAAAATTAAATTCAAAATTTTAATTTTTAAATTTAAATTTAATTTGCACTATTACTTATGAAACCAACTTCTTACTTTAAATTGAAATTAAAATTTTAAATTTGAATCCTAATTTTCTTTTTTACCAGCTCACTACCAAATTTGATAGTGTCCTAAAAAGTTTTGTTTTTTTACTAGATAATTACCAAATTAGATAGTAGCTAATTGGTTAAGTAACTAACTCCTCAATACATAAATTAAATTTGAATTTAAATTTAATTTGAAACATAAACTTTTGATTTAAACTGAATCAAAAGTTTTATTTTTAATTTATATTTTATATTCACTTTTTTTTTTAATTTTTTTTTTGATGAAACAGGGATGTACCCTGTTTAGAGCTTACAAGTAGGTAAAGTCCCAAACAGCAGGGAGCACCCAACCAACAACCACACCAACATCAAACACTAATACTACATAGAGCACCCAGACCCAATACAACAACGAATACCAAATGCTGCTCCCCACCCCCCCGAAGGTTGATCGGATAGCAGTGCTCCTACTACCTAGTAGTTGACCAAAAAGAAAACCCTCCCTTCCACTTTTTTTTTTAATTCAATTAAAATTATGTACGTTCAAGTATTAAACTAATAAATTGAATTCAAAATTTATTATTTATTTAAATATATAGTTTTTTATGTTTGAAAATTAAATTCATAATTTAAATTTAATTTTAATATATATTGTTACTTATAAATCCAACTTTAATTATTTATTTAAAATTTAATTTGCACTAAAACCAACTTCTTACTTATAATTAAAATTGAAAATTTAAATTTGATCTAAAAATTTTATTTGAATTGGTACTATATATATTTAAAAATATTTTGAATTTGATTCAATTTTTAAAATTTTAAGTTTATTTTAATAACAAAAATATAATTTGAATGCAATTTAAAGTATTAAAAGGAAGAAGATAATTTTTCTCTCCAACAGCCGTATAGTTAGGAAACCGACAATTAACATATTAAAAATAAATTTAGAATTGTAAAACGTTCATAATATTATTTTCTACAGATAATATTAAAAATTTTATTAGACAAAAATATTCTTTTATTTTTACCGGAGGACTGATATGGGATTGCAGGTTCTCAAAAGAGTTAAAATGACATCTTAGCCATTAATTTTTTAAAAAATTAATGGCTAAAATTTTAATAGTGTATAAATTAATGGCTAATCATTAAAAATTAATAGAGAGTAAGAGTAATAAGATAAGAAGTGACATTTTGAAAAAATAATAATTCTAAAATTCTCTGCCTTATAAGTAATATAGATAAAGATTTAAGTTGCTGGACTTATTTTGATATAATATTTTGTTAAATTTAATCATTCTATTAGATATCAATTGTTAAGTGGTCCAGCTTTAATTTATTTGCTAAAAAGTAATTAAAGCTACCAAATTTAACAAAATTCACAATTAATGGTTAAAACCACCCGTTGTTTTCTAAAATCACTTATAAGAGACCAAAGTTTAGAAGGTCTGAATTTTTTTAAAAAATCTAAGAAGTTTTCAAATATTGTTACCTTAAAAGACAAAGATCTTCAAAGTGAAAAATATATGATTGAGTATAACTCAACATTATACATTTGTTATATTATTATTATTATTATTATTATTATTATTATTATATGAATAGGAATGTCAACGATCAATTTTATGATGATTGTTAAAGAAAAAAACAAAAACAAAAACCAAATCGGAGATGATCACTAAAAATCAAAACCAAAATCGGAACATGATAAGAAAATCAATATCCATAACCAAAATTGAATAATTAAATTTGAGTTTGACATTTTATAAATTGAGTGGAGTCACGCCAAATAAGTAAATTTAATACTAAAAATAAAAATTTTCACACATATATTTAATAATAAATATCAACTAAAAATATTTATTAGCCATTAAATTTAAATCCAATGGTCCATATGGTATTTAAATCCAATAGTCCCTAAGATTTTTACTATTCAACCAACCACCTAGTAAACTCTAGGGGATCACTATCATCTTAACCACACATTTTTTAATCCAAAGACTAAAAATTTGATAGCACCAATGACTTAATGTTATTGATAGTATTCTAGCCTAATTATATATATATATATATATATATATATATATATATATATATATATATATATATATATATATATATATATATATATATAGAGAGAGAGAGAGAGAGAGAGAGAGAGAGAGAGAGAGAGAGAGAGTTAGGTTCTTCTTTAACCAGTGGTTTTTCTTTCATGCCGACATAACTAAAATTATTTCTTTGTAGCATCACTAAAAACAATTCAGATTTAGTCGAGGAAAATGCTTTTTTTGGTCCTCAAATGATCATGCGCGTGATACTTCAGTCAAAATTCACTTCCATATAATTTTTAGCTCAAAATTTATAAATTATTTATTAATATATATAAATTCTCAATAATTTTAATTACGGATCAAAATTTTCTTCACTCTTATCAATATAATTATTTTTTTTTTCACTATCAAATTTTTAATTTCTCATTTATTAATGTCATCAATGACAATGAATGCCAAAAATTTTTCACTACCAAATTTTTAATTTTTCCCTCATCAATATCATTATAAGATGCCAAGAATTATGAATAATCTATAAAGTTATAGTGGGTTTAGTGGTTATTTAATTTAGACATTAGCGGGTGTCTTAACTAGCGTAGGCTTAGTGGGTGAATTATGTATATGAGCCTATAAATAATGAGGTTGGTCTTAAGACCAAAGTAACAAAAGAGAGTTGTATATTATAACTCATATTTTCTAAATAAGAGAGTAGTTAATTTTTCTACGGAATCTCTACACTTTTTCTCTTTTTTTTGTTTTTACACTTAGTCATAGGACGCGAAGGTCTGAGCTAGCAAACGAAAAGCAAGACTCGTTCTCTTTGAGCAGGAAGGCGAGCGCCACACGAGTTTTAGCTGGGCGAAAAATTTAAGTCCGCGATTTTTATCTCAAATTAATTCATCATAATACTTTTCCTTTCCTTCCTTTTCTTCTCCGCCGAGATCGAAGGCATTGTTGTCATCTTTACTATCACCTTCGCCGATGAGGATGTTATTGGGCTTATTCCTACTGTCAATAATAAGAGACTTTTGATAAATATGACAAATAAGGTATAAAAAAAATTTAATATTTTATTATTATTAATTAGTTTTATATTTTTTACCTGCTACGAAGTGCGGACTCTTTCACTGATCCTGCCACCTACTTATGTGCATTTTGATAAGATTATTCATTAAATCCACACCATACGGAAGAGTGCCTGAGAATGGAGGAGAAACCAGATTACCTAGTTCGGTCGGTACTGTTTAGTATTGCAACCAAATTTTTTGCTTCCGCTGTTTAATCAAGAATTTCTTCTCGATGACGCTCTATAAATTATTTTATAATTTTATTTATGATCCTAAATATTAATAATTATTCAATTTTATTTTATACCATATAAATTTCATCATAACTTGCACATTTATTAAAGTCAATTCAAGCCAAACTTTAAAGTCAATAGGTTTAAGTCTAATGGTTTACATGGATCTTCACTTTCATCAAAGTACCATCAGATTAAAGAGGGCGACGGAATTTCAATTAAAGAGGGCGACGGAGTTTCAAGATCTAGTCTATTCCACAAAAAAAAAATTAATAAAATATTATGAAAAATAAAAAATTTTCTCACCTTCAATAGCTAGGGTTTTCAACATGTGAAAATTAGAATTATTAAACAATATGAATGACTATATAAAAAAAAGTCTTGCTTGAGATAGTTGAATGGAAATAATTACCAACAAAAGGTTATAAATAATATAAGTAGGTGGAACTTGGCCTTTTAGTTAGCTTTGACATTTGGGTTCAAAGTTGTCAATATAGAAAATAGGAGTGAGGCTACTACGAAGTAAGTATGGAGGCTTTCGTGCTTTTATTTATTTTTTATTTTTTTTGATGATGGAATATTGATCTGAATCAACAATCGACTCTAATAAATTTGATATACACTAGTTTAAATATCTAAAAATTAAATTTCATAATTTTTTGATATTATTTAATTAGTAATCAAAAAATTTTAAAATTTAACTATTTTAATGGTCAATATGAGGCTACTACAAGTTTAACAGTATAGAAATATCAAAATTGGGTTAAATTTTAATAAATTTTATTATTATTATTATTATCTAAAGTAAGATTAATATCTCTGATATAAAATTTAATTTTTTTATCATCGTTTTTTATGAGAATTTTATTTTTAAGTATTCATTTCAAGGCCCTTGATCATAGGATAGATAATTTTAAAATATTATAAAATTTGACTTCTAAATAATTAAAATAGTATAGATTAAATTTGACGAAATCGATGATCGATTCGAAGATCTCAAGATCAAAAATAAATTAAAAATACTGAAACTTTCGTGCTTCTAAAAATATTGAGGCCAATTAATATGAAAGGGGGCAATAAGTTATACTTTTAATGCAATAGTAGTTTGTATAACCGTACTCATCTCAAAAGAAATAGTCTATGAGCCTATACTACTATGTCTTTTAAAAATAATAGTTCGAATAGAAAAAAAAAATTAAAAATAAAAAATAAAAAATAAAATAAAAAATTTCGATCTGTATATAAGATGGGCCGGGGATTATTCTATCTATTGAGTGCGGCTATCATATTTGTATAAGTATCAAATAATTGATGATTATAAGTTTTTTAGTGTTAGAACTCACTTAATCTAAAAGACTCATTATCATTTTAACCGGACCTTTTTTTTATTTAAAAACTAAAAATATATAAGTATTAATGACTTGATATTTTTAAAAGCACGTCAACTTAATTCCTATCTATAAGTTTTAAACTTTTGAGTTGTGCCTGAGCAATTTAATATAGTATCAAAGCTTGGTTTGTACCCATTTTCATATGATTCTTATCTAATTTATACCAGATTTTATAACCTGCATTGGGTTCGTACCACGTACTAGTAGGATTATTAGATAACCATCCAATACATAGCTAATAGTGATCATGCTTGTATATTTTTATTCTACCTTTTATATATATATATATATGCTAAATTATAAAAAAAATTCCTGTAATATTTCGTTTTTTTATTTTGTCCCATGTCTTTTAAAAGTCTACATTTTATCTTATCGTAATTATCAAAATATGCATTTACCCCCGCCGTCACCATTCCGTGAGTGAACCATCAATTTTTAAAAAAATATTATTAGATATACCCAAAATACCCTTAAAAATAGCGGGAAATAAGCTAAAACTCATTCTCTCTAATATAAGATAAGGGCATTTTCGTCAATTTACCTCTTCTGTTAAAGCCGTTGCCCCCTAAAGACAATTCGGTAATTACGAGGGGGCAAAATATAAGCTTTTAAAAAACAGGGGAAACAAAGTAAAAAAACAAAATATTACAGAAAAATTTTCTATAATTTGGCCATATATATATATATATATATATATATAATTCTTTCACTTCCAACTTGATCACAACTCCTATGTGATTACACCGTAGGCGCGTCTGGTTCAAAATAGAAATCAAATTAGGAATGAATTGAAATAGAAAGTAACATAATAAGATTTTCATATATGTTTAGTTTAGATTAGAAATTGGAATTTGTTTGATTGAGATGAAGAAAGCTTTTGTTATAAAAAAAATAAATAAATAAGTAAAATAAAGTTTTAATTAAAATATAAAATAGAAAATTAAATTTAAAATTGAGTTCACAGCCCATATAATTAAATTTACAAGTTAAATTCAAGCTAAAACTTAAAACATCAAAATTTTAAAATGATCAGCAAGAATTTAAAATTTAAAATTTTTTAAGAAATTAAAATTTCCTCGACAATTCGAAGCATCAAATTAATTTAAACTTAAAAATTTTAATTTAAGTTATAATTTGAATCCATAAATTTAATTAAAAATAAAAATAAAAATAAAAATTTAAAATTAGAACATAATATTTGAATTTAAATTTAAATTCATAAATCAAATTCAAAAGCTTCATTGAATTGAAATTTCAATCATAGTTCAAATTAAAAAATAATTTTTTTAAAAAAATCAATTTCTAAATTAAAACTTTTATTTTAATTAAATATTAAAATCTAATTTGATTTTAAATTTAAAATATAAAATAAAATTTTGGTGTTTTCGAAACAATTAAGCACTCATTCCACGTGAATTCAATTTCCAATCCAACCTACCACGGCAAATTAGAAAAATGGGAGATTGAGAGATTAACATTTCATCTGAAAATCGAAATCTCGGACTAAGACTTTCGTGTACCAAACGAAATCGTCGATTCTGATTTTAATTTCTTAGTAAAAAAACCCGTGAACCAAATACACACTATGATCCTTCCTGATCTCGAATTCGGGCCGGCCAAGTTTAAATTTAATCTTCGAGCTTTCAAATTTGATATTAGTGGTGCCAAAATTTTTAAAGTAAAATTCATTTTAGTTCTTATACATATCTAATATTAAAAAATAAATTATTATCTACGCGTAATATATCTACACATTTATAAAACAAATATTTATCGTCAAAATTTATAATACATGAATATACAAATAAATCAGGCGCATGTAATAATTTTTTTATTTTTTTTTAGGCTAAATTACAGAAAATTTTCTTATAATATACTGTTTTTTCACTTTACTTCTGTATTTAAAAAATCTACATTTTGTTCTTTCGTAATTATGGAATTGTGCATAGATTTTGTTCTTTCGTAATTATGGAATTGTGCATTTACACCCCCGCCGTCAGCATTCCGTTAGTGAGCCGTCAAATTTTTAGGTAATATATCGAAAATATCCTTCAACCTCTTCTTCTCCCGATCGCTTCGAGGCCGAGCTCCGTCGCTCCGTGAGGGATCCCGCCGTCGCCGTTGTCGGGAGCCCTCGGCGATCGTCGGCGCAGTCGCCGCCCGGTCCCTCCGCGGCGACCACGCTCCAGATCAGACACGGCCCGAGACTGGTGGGGCGCCACGTGGCGGCGCCCCACTCGCCGCACCACTGCGCGCAGCACGCGCATGCGGGGAAGCGCGCGCGTGCTGGTGCAGGTCAGCGCGCGGGGACCCGCGCCTCCTCTGGCGCGGGTCAGCGCGCGGGGACCCGCGCCTCCTCTGGCGCGGGTCAGCGCGGGGTGAAGGGGGCCGCCACGTGGCGGGCCCCCATAGGCCGCCGCGCGTTGACTTGCTCCCTGGGGGCGCAGCGCTTCACGCGTCCGCGCGGGGACGCGGCTCCCTGGGCACCCCCGACCTCTTCGACGGCGGGGGAGACGACGACGACGATGACGACAGGGTGGGGAGGAGAAGGAGAGCTTCTCGATGGGGGCGGAGACGGGGGCGACAGTGGAGTCGGAGGGGAGCACAGGAATAAGCACAGAAATAAAGAAAATATTATCATCATTTTGTCTATTGTGTTAATCCCGTTGCCCCTAAAAATAATTACGTAATTACGAAATGATAAAATATAAATTATTTAAAAACAGAAGAACAGTAAAAAAATGAATATTATAAAAAAATTTTATGTAATTTAGCTTTTAGAGCTAAAATGGCACATAGTTAAAAACAGAAACTAAATTTAACTCAAAACTGGTGAACAGGTACTGTGATTGACGCTCGTTTTCTTGTTGTCGTGGCAAGTGTCGTCTCGCACTACCATTTCTTTTCATGAAGATCTGGAAGGCCCCACGCCAAGATTCGTGCGAAGAAAACGACGGACTAGCTTTTATACTCGCTTACGTGTACCCTGCGACTTTATTAATTAAGTTACGGGTAAATGCTAGTTTTATATTTTATTTATTTTAAAATAAAATAAATTTTATTTATTATTTTAATTTATCAAGTTAATGATCGGTGTTTTTAATATTTATATTAAAAATAAATTTAAATTTAAATTAAATAAAATATTAAAAATTTAACAGAATTTGAACTATAAATTTTTTTGTTCAAAAAGTTACTTTTAATATAAATTTTATTATATTTATACGTACAACTACGTGTGCATGTTAAATTATAGCATTCGTATAATTTAAAAAACAAATTGAATAACGTGAGTTCTACACATAGCTTGTGCCAATTATACATGCACGTTGAATTTTTTTTCCTTTTTTTTTTGGTTGGAAAATGACTAATTACACTTTTGGTCCTCAAATAATAAATCTGAGTAATATTTTGATGCTCAAATTTTAATTTATTATAATTTTTTAAATTATTATAATTAAATTCTATAATACAATTTAACTGATTAAATATTTATATATTACTGATATGATGCACTATTATTTTATTATTTTCATATTAACGAACAATCCCGTTGGAATGTACATATTTTAATTATCATCGCACTATTATTTTATTATTTTCATATTAACGAACAATCCCGTTGGAATGTAAAATTTAATTGTAATTTAAAAAATGTTGAATTATAAATTATAATAAATTAAATTTTGAGGATAAAACTATTATACAAGTTATTATTGAGGATCAAAAGTGTAATTTAATTTTTTTTTTTTTAATATTTATATTCAACTAGAAGACCTTAATTTAGAGATAACCTACAGGATAAGAGAAAATTCAGAAAAAAAATAATATTTATACACCTATTTTAGAGTTTATGATATATTTCTCACCTATTTAATATATAAATTTTATTTAGTTGTCAAATGATGTGACAACTAAAATAATTTCACTCATTAAATTGATAAAATATAAACTATACACTCATTTTAATATATATATATATATATATATATATATATATATATATATATATATATATATATATATATATATATATATATATTATTGCTCAAATCAGAAACCAAAATTTGTTTAAATTTTGCATTTTAGCCCATTATTTATTGTGTTTTTTTTTGTTTGTTTTTTTGGTTTTTTTGGTGGGGGCTTGTGATAGGTTTTACAATAATAACTTTATGAGTAATGCTATTCATACATTTTATTTTAGGTGTAGGATATACATTTTATTCATTTTAGAACAAAAAATCTTACACTCATCATTTCGAGATGGCGAGTAAAATTTATTCTAAATAAGATATATATATATATATATATATATATATATATATATATATATATATATATATATATATATATATATATATATATATATATATATATATATATATATATATATATATATATATATATATAATGAAACATAAATAGTAAAAAAATGATGGATACCACCTCAACTGTAGAATATTTGGAAAATAGGTCCTTCAATGTTTTTTTTCTTGATTTATGCATTCTAAGTTTTAATTTGTTTCCATTTGATTGACTTTATTCAACTAAAATGCTAATTATATCTGATTTATTATAATTATTATAGGTATAATTATTTTGTATTAAAAAAAATAAAAAAAATGTAGATAAAATTGCTCATAAAGCCGCTAAATTTAATAATAAATTTAACTTACCTAATTAAATGAATAGATGAGATGTATATCATACATTTATTTTTGAATATATTAAAAATATTTTTTTTCAAGAGCAATACTATCTGTACAGTTATTTTTAAATGTACGTCTTACATCCCACCCATCCAAGGGTGGAAGCTTCTCCACCAATCACTTACACTCTAAAATGGGTGTACATCTTACATCCCACCCATCTAAGGATGGAATGAATTCCACCCATCACTTCGAAGTGATGGGTGCAGAAGACTCCATCCTTGAATGGATAGAGTGTAAGATATACACCGAAAAATAAATGTATAAATTGCCCATCTTAAACTAGATCCCTCAAATTTTATGTTTTTATCCCTTCAATTTCTAATTTATTAATTTGAGTTTTTATTCTTAGTTTCAGTAAAAATTTTATCAAATTTAAAAATTTTATTGGCCACTATCTATTAACTAATCTAATTTAATTTATTAAAAATAATTCAAATCATTAAATTTAATAAATTTGTTAATTAATTTGCTAAACTTTTAATTTTCAATAATTAGATGTTATAGATAAACAATTTAGGAATGTTAAAGGTCAGAATCAAGGCGAATTTTAAAAAAATTCGAACCCAATTAACAAACCCAAGATCCGAATCTAAGTTCGAATCTAAATTTAAAAATTTATATTCAAATTCGAATCCGGCTAAAAGTTCAAAATCTGAACCGAAACAGTTATTTTTCTTTTCACTTTATACTATTTCAAAATATATTATATTAAATCTAAAATTTTAAAATATAAATTTAAATATAATACCAAATATTTATATACATATATATTATATAATATAAATTTAATTTTAATTTAAATTAATAACAATTAAAATTTTTATTCAAATTCAAATCTGTCCATTTTTATTTTATACATATTCGTTTAGGGTTTGTTTGGATTCGTTATAGAACCGAGAATAAGAGGGATATCCTTCTTATTCTTTCAAACGCACCAGGAATCAATCGGTATAATTTGTTTCAGTACAACTAGAATAAGTGAGAATTACTATTCTCACTCTTCCCAACCACCCTCTTACTTTTTTCTTAAATATTCTCTCACGTCTACCGAGGCACCATCTCTCACCTCATTATTATATAATAAAGTTTGAGGGCAAAAAGGTAATTTACTCCAATTAAAACTTTTTATTCCTCTTATTTCTCATTTTCATACCAAACAGAAAATCACTTATTCCTGAAACTATCCCAAACATATTTTTACATTAGTTTCGTACTTTATACTTATTCCTTGAATAGCTAGTTCTATCTTATCCCGTTGCCAAACGAGCCCTTAATATTCCAATAAATTATTCTTCAGGGGTGTCTGTGTGCGGTTGGTTATACCCGCCACGTTGGGTTCCTTAATAACGACAAAAATGATTGTGGGACACGTGTGAGGAAAGTGATGGACACCGACAATAACAAGTAACCCACGAGGGCGACCAATTATTTACGGGAAGAACGACCCTCCCGATTCCGCCACGTGGACACCGTCCTCAATCTCAACCGTCCATACTCTCCGAACAGTACGTGGCCGGGGTGCTGCCACGT
>CM055073.1:5987940-5998542 GCA_029204045.2 Tillandsia leiboldiana
ATTGTATTCGTAAGTGTTTCTACCGTTAATCTATCCCTTTGAACCAATTTTCACCCCTTAATCATACTATTTCCACACCACCCACTAAACCTAAGAGGCCGGCTATCATCATAACCACATTTCTATTATTCAAATGCTAAAATTTACACACCAATGAGTTGATCCTTTTACAAAAGCATAGGGGCTCAAATATCTATATATATATATATATATAATATATATATATATATAATAGAAGAAAGTCTAAGCCCCCGCTACTATACTTTTATGAGTAAATTTTTTATACTCATAAGTTTTCAGCTTTTGAATGAAAGGACGTTAGAATTATAGTGTTCCTGGTATTTATACTATTATTTCACAAACAACCCTATAAATCCTAGGGGACCAATATCATGCTAACCGCACATTTATTCATCCCATGATAAAAAAGTTATGAGTACAAAGAGATTTATATACTCATAAGTATAGTAGCCCTACGCGCATATAGATATATATATATCGATATATTATTATATATATATATATATATATATATATATATAATCTATATATATATTATATATATATATATATATATATATATATATATATATATAATATATATATATAATATTATATATAGTCCTCTACGTAGCTATCGCTAGTATCAAGTAAGTACTATTGATTTTTTAATCTCTGGATGAAAAAATGCGCGGTTAAAATTATAGTGGTTCTCTACGATTTATACTATTTCACTAACACCCCACTAATCTTAGAGAACCACTATAATCCAACCGCACATTCATCCAAATGTCAATACTACAAATTGTTTGGTATTATTGGTAGTATATAACCTAATTATATAATCTATTATATATATATATATATATATATATATATTATATATAGGATATATATAGATATATATATATATATATATATATATTCCGGTTGGAATACTATCGATAACACTAAGTAATGGATGTTATCCAAGTTTTTAGCTCTTGGATGAAAGGATTGCGGTTGGATATAGTATCCTATAAAATTTTTACTATTCAACCAACCACCAATTAATTTTTCGGGGACCACTCATTAAGCATTAGTTTGTAATAATACATTGAGTTGCACTTCAATTTTTAAATTTAATATAGTTTTCATCTATCTTTTTCGTAAAATTCATAGTTAAGCTCTAAATTTACTGAATTCTTTATTCTATTATTGTACTTACCATAAATAAAGTCTAATTAAGTTTCTTTTTGGATTAACATTAACAAACCCACCTTTGCTCAGTCAAGCCATATAATTTATTAAATCTGACGATAAATGCAAAAAAAAATTTTTTCTAGCAAAAAAAAAAAGAAAAAATTATAATGTAACTCATTTGTTTAAAAAAAAAATTATTTTGTTTTCTAATTTTATGAAATTATTATTTTTCGCTTTCAATTTTTTTTCAAAAAAAATAATTTTTTTTTTAATTTTTTTGGACCATCCTTTCCGTCAATACTAATCAAAAGCACCCTTCACCTCATTATAATTTCATATCTTACTACCCAATTTTGTATTTGTCGAATTTAATACTTCTTAATCGTGATTAGATAACTCACCCACTTGCTAATCCAACCGGGGTCCAATCCCATTTTCCGTATCAAACAATCCCCACCGTCCATTATCGTGCACCAAATCACAAGGTACAAAAGCACACCCCAACGACTAAAAACTGCTGAAACAACCTGATTTTCTATTTAAGGAAATTAATTATTCCGATGCTCCAAATTGTCTAATTTTAAATTATCGACTTGCTAATTTTAAACGTGTCCACAAAACCGTCCTTTTTAGCGTTTCTAATTAATTAATTATTAATTGATTGATTAGTTGATTATTTATTATTATTGTATTAAAGTATGATAGTAATCCCGCCAATTTTGTGCGTACGTGGCAGCACCCCGGCCACGTACTGTTCGAGAGTATGGACGTTTGAGATTGAGGACGGTGTCCACGTGGCGGAATCGGGAGGGTCGTTCTTCCCGTAAATAATTGGTCGCCCTCGTGGGTTACTTGTTATTGTCGGTGTCCATCACTTCCTACACGTGTCCCACAATCTTTTTGTCGTTATTACGACCCAACGTGGCGGGTATAACAACCGCACCCAGAAACCCCTGAAGAATAATTTATTGGATATTAAAGGGCTCGTTTGGCAACGGATAAATAGAACTAGCTATTCAAGGAATAATATAACAAGTACCAACTAATGTAAAAATATGTTTGGGATAGTTTCAGGAATAGTGTTTTCTGTTGGTATGAAATGAGAAATAAGAGAATAAAAGTTTTAATTGGAGTAAATTACCTTTTGCCCTCAAACTTTATTATATAATAATGAGGTGAGAGATGGTGCCTCGGTAGACGTGAGAGAATATTTTAAAAAAAAAGTAAGAGGGTGGTTGGGAAAATGAGAATAGTAATTCTCACTTATTCTAGTTGTACTGAAACAAATTATACCGATTGATTCCTGTGCGTTTGAAAGAATAAGAAGGATATCCCTCTTATTCTCGGTTCTATAACGAATCCAAACAAACCCTAAACGAATATGTATAAATAAAAAATGACAGATTTGAATTTGAATAAAATTTAATTGTTATTAATTTAAATTAAAATTAAATTTATATTATATAATATATATGTATAAATATTTGGTATTATATTTAAATTTATATTTTAAAATTTTAGATTTAATATAATATATTTGAAATAGTATAAAGTGAAAAAAAAATAACTGTTTCGGTTCAGATTTTGAACTTTTAGCCGGATTCAATTTGAATATAATTTTTAAATTTAGATTCGAACTTAGATTCGGATCTTGGGTTTGTTAATTGGGTTCGAATTTTTTAAAATTCGCCTTGATTCTGACCTTTAACCATTTCCTAAATTGTTATCTATAACATCTAATTATTGAAAATTAAAAGTTTAGCAAATATAATTACAAATATTTATGTAAATTTAATATTTGAATTATTTTTAATAATTAATTAGATTATTTAATAGATAGTGGCCATAAAATTTTTAAATTTGATAAAATTTTTACTGAACTAAGAATAAAAACTCAAATTAATAAATTAGAAATGAAGGGATAAAACATAAAATTTGTGGGGATCTAGTTTAAGATGGCAATTATACATTTATTTTTCGGTGTATATCTTACACTCTATCCATTCAAGGATGGAGTCTTCTGCACCCATCACTTCGAAGTGAATGGTGGAATTCATTCCATCCTTAGATGGGTGGATGTAAGATGTACACCCATTTTAGAGGGTAGTGATGGGTGGAGAAGCTTCCACCCTTGGATGGGTGGGATGTAAGACGTACATTTAAAAATAACTGTACAGATAGTATTGCTCTTGAAAAAAAATATTTTTAATATATTCAAAATAAATGTATGATATACATCTCATCTATTCATTTAATTAGGTAAGTTAAATTATTATTAAATTTAGCGCTTTATGAGCAATTTTATCTACATTTTTTTATTTTTTTTTAATACAAAATAATTATACCTATAATAATTATAATAAATCAGATATCTTAGCATTTTAGTTGAATAAGTCAATCAAATGGAAACAACTTAAAACTTAGATGCATAAATCAAGAAACAAACATTGAAGGACCTATTTTCCAAATATTCTACAGTTGAGGTGGTATCCATCATTTTTTACTATTTATGTTTCATTATATTAATATATATAGATATATATAAATATATATATATATTATATATAACTATATATATAATTATATCTATATATATATATATATATATATTATATATATATATATATTAATATATATATAATCTTATTTAGAATACATTTTACTCGCCATCTCGAATGATGATGTAAGATTTTTTGTTCTAAAATGAATAATGTATATCCTACACCTAAAATAAAATGTATGAATAGCATTACTCATAAAGTTATTATTGTAAAACCTATCACAAGCCCCCACCAAAAAAACCAAAAAACAAACAAAAAAAACACAATAATAATGGGCTAAATGCAAAATTTAAACAAATTTTGTTTCTGATTTGAGCAATAATATATATAATATATCTATATATATATATATATTATATAATATATAATATATATATTATATATATATATATATTAAAATGAGTGTATAGTTTATATTTTATCATTTAATGAGTGAAATTATTTTATTGTCACATCATTTGACAACTACATAAAATTTATATATTAAATAGGTGAGAAATATATCAAACTCTAAAATAGGTGTATAAATATTATTTTTTTTCTGAATTTTCTCTTATCCTGTAGGTTTCTCTAATTAAGGTCTTCTAGTTTAATATAAATAGTAAAAAAAAAAAATTAAATTACACTTTTGATCCTCAATAATAACTTGTATAATAGTTTTATCCTCAAAATTTAATTTATTATAATTTATAATTCAACATTTTTAAATTACAATTAAATTTTACCTTCCAACGGGATTGTTCGTTAATATGAAACATAATAAAATAAAGTGCGATGATAATTAAAATATGTACATTCCAACGGGATTGTTCGTTAATATGAAATAATAAATAATAGTGCATCATATCAGTAATATATAATATTTAATCAGTTAAATTGTATTATAGAATTTAATTATAATAATTTAAAAAATTATAATAATTAACAATTTGAGCATCAAAATATTACTCAGCTTTATTATTTGAGGACCAAAAGGTAATTAGTCATTTTCCAACCAAAAAAAAGGAAAAAAATTCAACGTGCATGATAATTGCACAAGCTATGTGTAGAACTCACGTTATTCAATTGTTTTTTAAATATACATGCTATAATTTAACATGCACACGTAGTTTACGTATAAATATAATAAAATTTATATTAAAGTAACTTTTTGAACAAAAAATTTATAGTTCAATTCTGTTAAATTTTTAATATTTATTTAATTTAAATTTAATTTATTTTTAATATAATATTAAAACACCGATCATTAACTTGATAAATTAAATAATAAATAAAATTATTTTATTTTAAATAAATAAAATATAAAACTAGCATTTACCCGTAACTTAATTAATAAAGTCGCAGGTACACGTAAGCGAGTATAAAGCTAGTCCGTCGTTTTTCTTCGCACGAATCTTGGCGTGGGGCCTTCCAGATCTTCATGAAAAGAAATGGTAGTGCGAGACGACACTTGCACGACAACAAAAAACGAGCGTCAATCACAGTACCTGTTCACCAGTTTTGAGTTAAATTTAGTTTCTGTTTTTTAACTATGTGCCATTTAGCTCTAAAAGCTAAATTACATAAAATTTTTTTATAATATTCATTTTTTTACTGTTCTTCTGTTTTTAAATAATTTATATTTATCATTTCGTATTACGTATTATTTTTAGGGCAACGGATTAACACAATAGACAAATGATGATAATATTTTCTTTATTTCTGTGCTATTCCTGTGCTCCCCTCCGACTCCACTGTCGCCCCCGTCTCCGCCCCCATCGAGAGCTCTCCTTCTCCTCCCCACCCTGTCGTCATCGTCGTCGTCGTCTCCCCCGCCGTCGAAGATGTCGGGGTGCCCAGGGAGCCGCGTCCCGCGCGGACGCGTGAAGCGCTGCGCCCCCAGGGAGCAAGTCAACGCGCGCGGCCTATGGGGGCCCGCCACGTGGCGGCCCCCTTCACCCCGCGCTGACCCGCGCCAGAGGAGGCGCGGGTCCCCGCGCGCTGACCCGCGCCAGAGGAGCGCGGGTCCCCGCCGCTGACCTGCACCAACCACACGCGCGCGCTTCCCCGCATGCGCGTGCTGCGCGCAGTGGTGCGGCGAGTGGGCGCCGCCACGTGCGCCCCCACCATCCTCGGGCCGTGTCTGATCTGGAGCGTGGTCGCCGCGGAGGACCGGGCGGCGACTGCGCCGACGATCGCCGAGGGCTCCCGACAACGGCGACGGCGGGCCCCTCACGGAGCGACGAGCTCGGCCTCGAAGCGATCGGGAGAAGAAGAGGTTGAAGGATATTTTCGATATATTACCTAAAATTTGACGGCTCACTAACGGAATGCTGACGGCGGGGGTGTAAATGCACAATTCCAATATTACGAAAGAACAAATCTATGCACAATTCCATAATTACGAAGAACAAAAATGTAGATTTTTTAAATACAGAAGTAAAGTGAAAAAAGTTATATTATAAAAATTTTCTGTAATTTAGCCTAAAAAAAATAAAAAATTATTACATGCGCCTGATTTATTTGTATATTCATGTATTATAATTTGACGATAAATTTTGTTTTATAAATGTGTAGATATATTACGCGTAGATAATAATTTTTTTTTAATATTAGATATGTATAAGAACTAAAATGAATTTTACTTTAAAAATTTTGGCACCACTAATATCAAATTTGAAAGCTCGAAGATTAATTTAAACTTGGCCGCCCGAATTCGAGATCAGGAAGGATCATAGTGTGTATTTGGTTCACGGTTTTTTTACTAAGAATTAAAATCAGAATCGACGATTTCGTTTGGTACACGAAAGTCTTAGTCCGAGATTTCGATTTTCAGATGAAATGTTAATCTCTCAATCTCCCATTTTTCTAATTTGCCGTGGTAGTTGGTTGAAATTGAATTCACGTGGAATGAGTGCTTAATTGTTTCGAAAACACCAAAATTTTATTTTATATTTTAAATTTAAATCAAATTAGATTTTAATATTTAATTAAAATAAAAGTTTTAATTTAGAAATTGATTTTTTAAAAAAATTATTTTTTAATTTGAACTATGATTGAATTTCAATTCAATGAAGCTTTTGAATTTGATTTATGAATTTAAATTTAAATTCAAATTATGTTCTAATTTTAAATTTTTATTTTTATTTTTATTTTTAATTAAATTTATGGATTCAATTATAACTTAAATTAAAATTTTAAAGTTTAAATTAATTTGATGCTTCGAATTGTCGAGGAAATTTTAATTTCTTAAAAAATTTTAAATTTTAAATTCTTGCTGATCATTTTAAAATTTTGATGTTTTAAGTTTTAGCTTGAATTTAACTTGTAATTTAATTATATGGGCTGTGAACTCAATTTTAAATTTAATTTTCTATTTTATATTTTATTAAAACTTTATTTTACTTATTTATTATTTTTTTTATAACAAAAGCTTCTTCATCTCAATCAAACAAATTCCAATTTCTAATCTAAACTAACATATATGAAAATCTTATTATGTTACTTTCTATTTCATTCATTCCTATTTGATTTCTATTTTGAACCAGACGCGCCTACGGTGTAATCACATAGGAGTTGTGATCAAGTTGGAAGTGAAAGAATTATATATATATATATATATATATATATGGCCAAATTATAGAAAATTTTTCTGTAATATTTTGTTTTTTTACTTTGTTTCCCTGTTTTTTAAAAGCTTATATTTTGCCCCCTCGTAATTACCGAATTGTCTTTAGGGGGCAACGGCTTTAACAGAAGAGTAAATTGACGAAATGCCCTATCTATATTAGAGAATGAGTTTTAGCTTATTTCCCGCTATTTTTAAGGTATTTTGGGTATATCTAATATATTTTTTTAAAAATTGATGGTTCCTCACGGATGGTGACGGCGGGGGTAAATGCATTTTTGATAATTACGATAAGATAAAATGTAGACTTTTAAAAGACATGGGACAAAATAAAAAACGAAATATTACAGAATTTTTTTTATAATTTAGCATATATATATATATATAAAAGGGTAGAATAAAAATATACAAGCATCACTATTAGCTATGTATTGGATGGTTATCTAATCTCCTACTAGTACGTGGTACGAACCCAATGCAGGTTATAAATCTGGTATAAATAGATAAGAATCATATGAAATGGGTACAAACCAGCTTTGTACTATATTAAATTGCTCAGGCACAACTCAAAAGTTTTAAACTTATAGATAGGAATTAAGTTGACGTGCTTTTAAAAATATCAAGTCATTAATACTTATATATTTTTAGTTTTTAAATAAAAAAAAGTCCGTTAAAATGATAATGAGTCTTTTAGATTAAGTGAGTTCTAACCTAAAAAACTTATAATCATCAATTATTTGATACTTATACAAATATATAGCCGCACTCATAGATAGAATATCCCCGGCCATCTTATATACAGATCGAAATTTTTTATTTTATTTTTTTATTTTTTTATTTTTTAATTTTTTTTCTATTCGAACTATTATTTTTTAAAAGACATAGTAGTATAGGCTCTAGACTATTTTCTTTTGAGATGAGTACGGTTATACCAAACTACTATTTTGCATTAAAGTATACTTATGCCCCCTTTCATATTATTGGCCCAATATTTTTAGAAGCACGAAAGTTTCATATGTTTAATTTATTTTTGATCTTGAGACTTCGAATCGATCATCGATTTCGTCAAATTTAATCTATACTATTTTAATTATTTAGAAGTCAAATTTTATAATATTTTAAAATTAATCTATCCTATGATCAAGGGCCTTGAAATGAATACTTAAAAATAAAATTCTCATAAAAACGTGATAAAAAATTAAACTTTTATATCAGAGATATTAATCTTACTTTAGATAATAATAATAATCTAAATTTTATTAAAATTTACCCCAATTTTGATATTTCTATACTGTTAAACTTTAGTGCCTCATATGACCATTAAAATAGTTAAATTTTAAAATTTTTTGATTACTATTAATAATCAACAAATTATGAAATTTAATTTTTAGATATTTCAACTAGTGTAATCAAATTTATTAGAGTCGATTGTTGATTCAGATCAATATTCCATCCTCATCAAAAAAAATAAAAATAAATAAAGCACGAAAGCCTCCATACTTCACTTCGTATAGCCTCACTCCTATTTTCTATATTGACAACTTTGAACCCAAATGTCAAGCTAACTAAAAGGCCAAGTTCCACCTACTTAATTATTTATAACTTTTTTGGTAATTATTTCCATTCAACTATCTCAAGCAAGACTTTTTTTATATAGTCATCATATTGTTTAATAATTTATTTTCACATGTTGAAAAACCCTAGCTATTGAAGGTGAGAAAATTTTTTATTTTTTCATAATATTTATTAATTTTTTTTTTTGGGATAGACTAGATCTTGAAACTCCCGTCGCCCCCTTTAATTGAAATTCCGTCGCCCTCTTTAATCTGATGGTACTTTGATGAAAGTGAAGATCCATGTAACACATTAGACTTAACCTATTGACTTTAAGTTTGGCTTGAATTGACTTTAATAAATGTGCAAGTTATGATGAAATTTATATGGTAGAAATAAAATTGAATAATTATTATATTTAGGATCATAAATAAATTATAAAATTTTTATAGATCGTCATCGAGAAGAAATTCTTGATTAAACAGCGAAGCAAAAAATTTTGGGTTGCAATACTAAACAGTACCGACCGAACTAGGTAATCTGGTTTCTCCTCCATTCTCAGGCACTCTTCCGTATGGTGTGGATTTAATGAATAATCTTATCAAATGCACATAAGTAGGTAGTGGCAGGATCAGTGACAAGAGTCCGCACTTCGTAGCAGGTAAAAAATATAAAACTAATTAATAATAATAAATTAAATTTTTTTTATACCTTATTTGTCCTATTTCAAAAGTCTCTTATTATTGACATTAGGAATAAGCCCAATAACATCCTCATACGGCGAAGGTGATAGTAAAGAATGACAACAATGCCTTCGATCTCGTCGGAGAAGAAAAGGAAGGAAAGGAAAAGTATTATGATGAATTAATTTGAGATAAAATCGCGGACTTAAATTTTTCGCCCCAGCTAAAACTCGTGTGGGCGCTCGCGCTTCCTGCTCAAGAGAACGAGTCTTGCTTTTCGTTTGCTAGCTCAGACCTTCGCGTCCTATGACTAAGTGTAAAAACAAAAAAAGAGAAAAAGTGTAGAGATTCGTAGAAAAATTACACTCTCTTATTTAGAAAATATGAGTTATAATATACAACTCTCTTTTGTTACTTTGGTCTTAAGACCACCTCATTATTTATAGGCTCATATACATAATTCACCCACGACTACGCTAGGTAAATTACACCCGCTATGTCTAAATTAATACCACGAAACCCACTAAACTTTATAGATTATTCATAATCTTGGCATCTTATAATGATATTTGATGAGGGAAAAATTAAAATTTTGGTAGTGAAAAATTTTTGCATTCATTGTCATTGATGACATTAATAAATTAGAATTAAAAATTTGATAGTAAAAAAAAAATAATTATATTGATAAGAGTGAAAAAATTTGATCCGTATTAAAATTATTGAGATTTATATATATTAATAAATATTTTATAAATTTGAGCTAAAATTATATGGTTGAGTTTTGACTGAAGTATCACGCCATGATCATTTGAGGACCAAAAAAGCATTTCCTCCTCGACTAATCTGATTGTTTTAGATGCTACAAAGAAATAATTTTAGTTATGTCGGCATGAAAGAAAACCACTGGTTAAAGAGAACCTAACTCTCTCTCTCTCTCTCTCTCTCTCTTCTCTCGTCTCTCTCTATCTATATAGATATATATATATATAGAATATATATATATATATATATATAT
>CM055073.1:5998642-6018833 GCA_029204045.2 Tillandsia leiboldiana
CTGTATAGTGCGCTCAGAACTGGCCATCAGTCTGTTGTGGAATCAGCTGAATCTGAGCCGGGTCCCCAAAGCTGACTCTGTAAACTCCCCCAGATCGTGACACAATACCCTCGGATCCCGCGTAAACAATCGAGAGTATCCCGTGTTAGCCTCACTATCCGTCCAAAACAACTGTGCCAGACTCCTCCCAGTTACCAAGTCATCTAACAGAAGAAATGCGTGACGTTGGTAGTCTATCAACAATAACCCAAATCGCGTCGGCTCCACTCTGCGCTCTCGGCAGCCCTGTAACAAAGTCCATGGTGATGTGGTCCCATTTCCACTCGGGAATTGGAAGACTTTGCAACTTGCCAGCAGGAACCCCGGTGCGCTGCTTTCACTTGCTGGCAAGTTAAACAGTGAGCCACGAATCTTTCCAACGTCCCGCTTCATTCCGGACCCCAAAATGTGCCTTGAGGTCCTTATACATCTTAGTACCACCAGGATGAATGGTATAAGGTGTATAATGAGCCTCACCCAAAATCAGGTCTCTGATCTCTGAATCCGAAGGCACACACACTCGGTCCCTGTACCGCAGTACTCCCGAGCTATCCACTGTAAAATCCCCTATAAGATCTGCCTGAATCTGTGATCTAATCCTCTCCAAGTGGGGGTCCTCACTCTGCGTTCTCCCTAATCCTGTCCAACAGAGTGGGGCTGCAGACCATAGACATCAGTCTAGCAGAGACCCCAGGGGATACAACCTCAATCTGGAGTCGCCTCAACTGCTCAATCAACGGGGCCTGCTGCGTGACCAACATGCTCAAGCTCTGCACTGACCTCCGACTCAAAGCATCTGCTACAACATTGGCCTTGCCGGGGATGATAGAGGATACTCACATCGTAATCCTTCAGTAACTCCACCACCGCGTTGCCTCAGGTTCAGCTACTTTTGAGTAAACAGATACTTTAAGCTCTTATGATCCGTGTAGATCTCACAATGCTCACCGTAGAGGTAATGCCGCCACAACTTCAATGCGAACACCACAGCTGCCAGCTCTAAATCATGGAGTAGGGTAATTCTTCTCATAATCCTTTAGTTGCCGGTGAAGCATAAGCAATTACCCTCCCATGCTGCATCAAGACACAACCCAAACCGCTGTGCGAGGCGTCACTGTAAATCACGTAGCCATCACCCATCACTGGCAGTGTAAGAACTGGTGCTGGAAATCAGTCTCTTCTTCAGCTCCTCAAAAACTCCGCTGACACTAGCTCAGTCCAAATGAACCTCATCCCCTTCCTAGTCAAACAGGTCAGGGGAGTAGAGAGCTTCGCAAAGCCCTCTACAAACCGACGGTAGTAGCCTGCCAAGCCCAGAAAGCTCCGGACCTCAGTCACCGTCGTCGGTCTCGGCCAATCCCGAACTGTATCAATCTTCGTCGGGTCAACTGCCATCCTGCGGCTGATACCAAGTGGCCCAAGAATGCAACCTCCCGAAGCCAAACTCGCACTTCTTAAGCTTGGCATACAGCTTCTTCTCACGTAGAAGCTGCAGCACTATCCTCAAGTGCTCCTCATGATCCACATCGCTCCGGGAGTAGATCAGATGTCATCAATGAACACGACCACAAACAAGTCTAAGTACGGCTGAAATACCCGGTTCATCAAATCCATGAAAGCAGCTGGGGCATTAGTCAAACCAAACGGCATAACCGTAACTCATAATGCCCATACCGGGATCGAAAAGCCGTCTTAGGGATGTCCTCGGCCCTCACCCTCAACTGGTGGTAACCTGACTGAAGATCAATCTTCGAAAACACTGTGAGCTCCCTGCAACTGATCAAATAATCATCTATCCGTGGAAGAGGGTACTTGTTCCGGATGGTCACTTTATTCAACTCCCGATAATCCACACACAAACGAAGCGTCCCATCCTTCTTCTTCACAAATAAAACTGGCGCTCCCCACGGAGAAACACTAGGCCTGACAAAGCCCCTATCCATAAGATCCTGAAGCTGGGCCTTCAACTCCCTCAACTCGGCAGGTGCCATCCTATAAGGCGCCTTCGAGATTGGTGCGGTTCCCGGTACCACATCAATCACAAACTCCACCTCCCTCTCCGGCGGCATCGTCGTCAACTCAGGGGGAAACACATCTGGGAACTCGCGGACAACAGGAATATCCTCGAGTCCCAGTGCCGCCGTAGGCACCTCCACAATCGTCGCTAAGAAAGCGGTGCAAGCCCCTACTAATCAACCGCCTAGCCCTCGCCGAAGAAACAGTCATCGCAAAGAAGGTGCTCTGGCAGCCTCTGAAGACAAACTCCTCCTGTCCAGGCTCGCGGAGGGTCACCGTCCTCTCTCTGCAGTCTATAACAGCATTGTACCTCGACAACCAATCCATACCTAGCACGACGTCGAAATCCTGGAGCTGCCGCAAGACAAGCAAGTCTGCCGGCAAAATCCAGGATCCCAACTGCACAGGGCAATCCCTACATACTCCTCGACATGCAAGACATGATCTGGTATCTGAACCTCTAATGCATGCGATAAAGAAAATACCTCTATACCATGAAGGGATGCAAATGCTCTACTGATAAAAGAATGCGATGCACCGGTATCAAAGAGAGTACGAGTACGAACGGCAGAAATCAAAATAATACCTGCGACGACATGCTCTGCTGCTGTAGCATCCTCTACCTGAGCGGCATAGACTCGACCCGCTCGGCGCCGGGGGATGTCGCTCTGGCTGTCGCGAGGACGATGGAGCAAAATCTGGCCTACCGGAGGTCGCCGAAGGTCCTGCTGACTGACGAGGAACGAAGGATGCAGAAGCTGATGAAGGAGCTGGGTAACCTGCCCTGGGGCACGCCCTCGCGAAGTGACCGGTCTGCCCGCAAACGGAAGCAGCGGCCCTGACTCTGCGGGCACTGGGCTGGTGAGTGCGGTCCTCCACAGATGATACAACGGTCGGGGCGCGGCTGCCGCGAAATCTGCTGCTGCTGCGAAGGCTGCTGCTGCTGAGAAGACTGCTGCTGTCGAGGTGGTCGACGCTGCTGCTGCTGGAACTGACGAGATCCCCCAGATCTCTGCCGCCCCTGATACCCCCGTCCCTGAGAGTGGAAACGGGGTGGTCTCGGGGGTCCCTGTCTACTCGACTGCCCCTCCTCAAACTGCGCGGGGCGTTTCGCCCCAGGAGTCACAACGGGGGCTGGAGTCACCTCTGCCATCACGGCCTCACCACCCTCCACATAAAGTGCCTGCTCCATCGAGGCCTCTAAAGTCTGTAATCTGAGGGAGCGGACCAACTGATAAATGTCCCGACGCAACCCTCTCTCGAACATGTAGATCCGGTGGGTCTCATCTCTGGCCACGTGGGGCATACTAGCCAACAGCCAATTGAAATCGGCTATGTACGCGTGTACGGGCCTATCTCCCTGGCGGAGATTCCTCAGCTGCTCCTCCAAGCTCTGTCGAACGCTCTCGGGAAAGAAGGCCCCAAGAAGCATACCGCGAAACTCTGCCCAAGAGATAAACTGGGTCCCAGGCGGACCTGCGGGTCGCACACGCCGCCACCATGCCTCGGCGTTGCTCTCCAGAAAATGAGTAGCCAACAGAACTCGAAACCTCTCATCAATAAAAAGGCTCTCGAAATGGCGCTCCATAGCTGTAACCCAAGACTCAGCCGCCCACGGCTCAGCACTCATGCCCGAAAAGCGGGGTGGATCGAACTTGCGAAACCTCAACAAAAGACCCACCAAAACCTGCTGCTCTGCCAAAGTCAAAGATCCCGTCGTCCCAGACGGTGGCCTACTGGAAACAGGCTCAGCCGGAACTGCTGGTGCAGGCTGCACAACCGGGGGTGCCACCACAGGGGAAGAAGGCACCGGAGAACTCTCAGGGGGGTACCACCGCCGGCTGCGCTCTCTGCTCCAACAAGAGCGTCAACCGACTCACAGCCTCCTCCTGGCGTCGAGACGCCTCAGTCAACTGTGCCACCTGGGCACGGAGCTCCAAAACCTCGCTCTGCTGTCCCTGCTCCGAGTCCTCCTGCTCGGGCTCAGAGGACGAAGGCTGCGAACGCGTCACCATCGAGCGTCGAGGAGGCATCCCCACCTGAGGGACAAGGCAAACAATCAGAACCCAAATCATCTCTCGACCCAATCTAGCGAAAGTCAGAAGGCATGTCCCCCTTTCCGAAGTACTATGTTGTCTGCAGCCAACATAGTCGCCACCGAAGGAAGACATGTCAATCGCTCACCCCGAACCGCTCGGGAGAGTTAGAAATCCAATCAGGACTCTCGCTAAAATCACGGCTCTCACGCGAGTCATCCTAGGGTCCAACCACAAGCCTAGGGTTCCTAAGTCCTCCAAGACCTACATCCTAGGCTCTGATACCACTCTAATCTGTCACGCCCCGGGGCGATACTGCGCCCCGGCTCGCCAACAGATCCGCCGCCCGTACGGGAAGCCCCGTATAGGCGTAGCGATAACCTGCAAAGAAACATCTACACTAGCAGATATCAGAGCTGAAAGAGAAAAGCTGGAAAGAAATACATAAAATAAGACTACAACTTTTAAATATACAGACCATCCTCACCAGAATACAGGAGTCTCTCATAAAAGCAGGAAAGGAAGGTACAACTCAAAACCTCACTACAAAGGTCACTCGACATAACACACACCAAAATGGAACTGGGGTACATCTACTCACACACAGAAGACGACAGGAGGGGATCTATCTCGCGACGCCCTTACCTCGGTCAGAAGGAGCTGGATCAGCACAGGAGCTGCAGGAACTGGAGCAGAAGTCCCTGGGGAGAAAACACCATGACGGGTGTGAGAACTACATCCCACAGTAGTTCTCAGTGGGTGCCGCCAACAAGCCCGACGGTCTGCCCACTAAGTCTACCAGAGGCAAAAGTAACATATGCAGTGCTATAAGGAGAGCTAGGAAAGGTAACTCTACAGCTACTATGCCTCTATCTAGATGCTCAACAGTGGAACAGAAAGAACATAATGCCACAACTAACACTCATCCCTGATCACCCAATCAAAACTGACTGCCACAACGGGTCCAGTCAAACCTGCGCCAACCTACTGCCGTTACGTCCCGGAGGAGCGGACTTACGTAGGGCGTCCGTGGCTGCCAACGAAAGCACAGCCAGAGGGACCACTGCGACGACAAGTCGCTAAAGAACATCTCAAACTCACACCGGTACACAACCCGGTCTCGCCTACTCCGGAGTGGCCCTCGAGGGGAGCGACCCGCTCGAGTCAAAGTAACCCATAAGTATCACTGTATAGTATCACTGTAAAGCTCAAATGTGGCTCATGCAGGCTATGATCCAATCCTCGATCAATAAGATCGACTACCAAACAAATCACTGACTCACACACTAGCTGGAATCTACGCAGCTGAAACCCACTGTCACTCTGACAGTTTCCAAGAACCCAGATCTACCATCACTATCACTCTCCCAAAGAAATCAAATCTACAGACTGCTATCAACTCCACTCGGTCCCCAGACACGAGTGCAAAAGCATCCCACAACCGACCGACCTCTCGGCCCACAACACGGGCGAGGAAAAGCTAAGTCCATAGTGAAATGAAGTATCGTGATGTGGAATGTCTAGAGCAATAAAAACCTAGCCCAAGTTGGAGTTTTTCTACAGACTGGCTGAACATGATACATATGACAGGGGTGCTAGGTCAAATTCCAAGATTTCATTACTTAACATAGTGCCGGAATCAAAAGATTCAACAACTGATATACAAGATACAACATACAGTTTTACACATGCTAATACTCCAATTTCTAACATGCATGATCCTACACACATAGAATTAGTACACAGTCCAGAGTTCTTGGAAGCAAGGTCACCCACCTGAAAGTGCTAACTGTCCAAAATCGCACAGCTGAGAAAGCCCACAACTGTCAAATCACAAATCCCACCAAGCCAACATCACGGTAGAAGTGCTCACAAACTCCTGGGTACAAACATACACCAAAATTACACTTTAATTCACACAAATTCCACATTCCCCAAAATCTGTGGTGAACAGTCCCACTAACACGAAATTTTCACCTGAAAAACTTCCTCCAAAAATTCCAATAAAAATATGACGGCGATCCTCGCGAAGAGTAGATGTCGATAGAGTCCTGAAACGTCGAATTCCGATGTCCGGATGAGGAGATAAAAATCCGACAAGTAGGTGCTGTCCAAATCAATCAACAGTCGCAAAGGGGGTTAAAAATGTACCCAGAACCCCAAGAAAAGCTCGGATCCAGAAAAAGTGTCCAACACGAAAAATGTAGATTTACCTCTTACGAAACCGTCACCGCAGAAATCGTCCAAAAATAATGTCGGGGTAGCCCGGTAGACCTCCCGGACTAAACTGCGACGGAAATGGGCCTCCAACAGTAGATCGTCGCTCCGCACCCCGATGCAGAAGTCGCCGTCGTCGCGGCCTCCAAAAATTCTGAATTTCCGCCAAGAGATGCACAAGAGGGAGAGGAAGAGAATTGGTGAAGGGCTCCAAGCGAAAAGCTTTCGGGAAAAGCTTCAAAACGAGGCCCCTTGAGGCCTTTTTATAGGCCTCACCCGAAACAGCCCGGAAAAACAAGTCAATGGGCTTTGGGCCCAAAATTTCGGGCGCCCGGAACATTCGGGCGGCTACAGTGTTGGGCCGGGCCCAACACTGTTCACGCCCGAATCCACCAGGAGCCGCCACGTGGCCCGCCGAACAGCAAACAGCTGTTCGGCCCACCCGCTGGCTGCCACGTGGCCCGCCCCCGCACAGTGAGGCGGTTGGCGCCCGCCAATCAGCGGGCGACACGTGTCCACCCCGGTTGACCCGCTGACCGGTCGGCGGCCGCGCCGGGCGCGCGGCATGGCCCCGACGTGGGCACGCGCCCCGAGGCACCGACCCCGACTCCGTGCGCCGCGCACGGTGCGCCCGCGAACCCGAGGGCGACACGTGTCCCCTACACCCGGTCTACGCATTCAACTGGAATTCAGTGGACCGCGCCGCATGCACCGACCAACCGGAGGCTGCCACGTGGCCCCGCATTGGTCCATGCACCGCCGCGCTCACCCGGTAGACCGCGCGCCTTGCGCCCGCCAATCAGGCGGTGCCACGTGTCCATGCGCCGGGTCTGTGCACCCCGCCGCGCAGCTCTGTGGACCGCGCATCCTGAACCGGCCAATGACAGGCCGCCACGTGGCATCCCGGCGGTCTACGGCCCCTCCCATGCACCATTTTCCACTGAAAACTTCCGGGAGTCCGTTTTTGGGCATCCGGACTCAGAAATAAACAAGCAAATAGCCGTTTTCAAGCGTTTTTCCGTGCTGAATCCATTTCCGACCTCTGTTGGGCCTAATTCTTTTCCAAAATTTCGGCAAACTCAGCCGAAGGCCTACACAGCTAATAATAACACACAGGGTCCATCTGTGGCATCCCATTGACGCACCATGGGCCAGATACACCAACGCTAGGTGCTCTAACAGTGGATTCATCGGAAGAACGCTGCATGGGAATTTGGGCCACAACAATATAAATACCCGAACTATCGAAGGAAAAGGGGTCCGACAACCTCGTAAGCCCAGTATCACCCCAGCTTTTTCATTTATCTAGGAGTAGGTTAACTTAACTTTTCATACCTGTATTTACTGCTTTCCTAGGAATAGACTTAATTGTAATCCTTCTATCCCTACATTCTTCCTTGTATCCCCATCTACAAATCAATATAAAGTATAAACCGGTTCGTCGGCCGTGTCTTTATTTGCTTTTTCTTGTACTTTAACGTTGTAATCGGCTCCTTAGCCGTACCATTATCTCTTTATCCGGTTCGACTATTCTAAGTCAAAATCGGCGATCCCTCTCTATCTCCGTAAACCCGCTTCAGCTATCACCTGTCGAGCGGTCGTGAGAGTTACCAGAGGAGAACCCGGCCGAGCTGATCCCTCCTCGGCCCGATAGCTTGATTGTTGACACGCGGCGCACTTCGACACCTCTGGAGGGTCACCCAGGGGCCGATCACGCGTAAGCCACATTTTGGCCCCAACAACTTTCTTGGCACGCCCGGTGGGAACCTCAGGTAATGTTTACTTATCTCCTACCGTTATCATGTTAGGAATTCCAAAACCATATGAAGAGTCGGCACTACCGGAGCCGTCGTTATCAAAATTATATGGGTAGTTGGCCCAAATGATGAGGTCTCTAGAGAGAAGAATCCGAGCCTGGGACGTTGACGCCTAGGCCTAGGATGAAGTCTCGCTCGGTTTGGACAATTTTTAGCCCAAAACAAGCCATACCAGGAAGGTCCACCAGGACCTCCACCAACTCCACCACCGCCAGGGCCGACGCAGATGATTCTGACAGTGCCAGCATCAGTACAGTAGGTCGTGACTTTCACGGCAGTACCTCCGTTGGGGGCAATGTAGCCACGAATAGCTCCCCTCCTAGTGGAGGATAGGCCGATGAGTTTAGGAATCGGCCATCGGCAAGAAACTGACCAGGCGGGGGATAGGCCGATGAGTTCGAGCATCGGCCATCAATAGGAAACCGACCAGGGTTTGCTTACGTCACCCCTTCCGTCGGTTCATTACACCTACGCTGGGGGCGGAAAGGCTACGGGGCAGGCCCCGAATGTAAGTCCTGTGTCATGCCCCGGAGGTTCTAAATGAGCGGAAAAGCATATACATTTTTCTTTTTTGAAAACTTCATCCTCCGGTACGTGCCAGGCCCGCCACATATACAAATTCACCCCGCGAACGGACAGAATCTCCTTTGTATATGCACGGCGTCACAATCACGATACATACTTTAACCACATAGTCACGTTGAGAGCCAAAGAGGGGAATTACAATTTATCACAACTACTAACATTAACACAAGTTTGAACGAGGATAAAGCCACAAGTTTGCCAAATCGGTGTCAACACGACACTAGGTTTTTAAAACGTTTTCACAATTTCTTTTTCGGTGGCAACATAACTTTGAAAGGATAAATCCACAGGTTTGTAAAGCAGTGCCCACACGACACTCAGTTTTGAACACGTTTTCGCAATCATTTTTCCACTTGAAAACATGTCGCATGCAAAACTAAAAGAAATATATTAAAGGTGGTCCAACACTAAGTCAAGAGCTCAATCCAACATCCACATAGTTCCACAATAAAAGCAATCACCAAACTCACTAACCAAATAACCAAGATAATCAAAAGTAAGAAAAGGAAATGTCACTAGCCCCAAACAGGCTAAAACCCTCTAGTCGCAGCCTCACCATCGTCCCGGGTCCTATCCCCGACCAAACCTGTCACAGGGTGGGAAGTCAGTGACAAGAAGAGTAGAAGTAAACAAGTACAACGCGGTAAATACCGAAATAAAAGCAAACCGATAAACCAGAGCATCCCAACTTTCCCTCATGAATCCCCCGCACCCCCTGTAAATCGAAACAAAGCACCTGCTAAAAGGTCTAAAGATCTCGGGTAAAAGTGAACACCTTGCTCTCACCTTCGTGCTTTAACCCCTCCACGGTACTTGTGCAGCACCGTAAGTAACCGCGAGGCGTCCCCACCACGACACTTTCACCTTTGTGGGGTACACGGGTCATCGGACCACTTCTCCGAAAAGTACACTCATGCGGTGGCCAAACCGCCTGTGTACGTGTAAGCAAATCTTGAGCAGAATGACCGCAGTCAAACGTAGAGCACCGCGACGCTCAGTCGCAATAGATAGTAATAAAGAGGGATACTAATGCGAAAAGGGGTTAGACAATAACAATTAGCACCTCTACTCTACTCTTACATATTACGAGATGAAACCATACTTCCAAACACAACAAAGGTACCCACCTCAAGTCGCGTCGACGGAACGCCTGAAACCGTCCTGCGCCCTTGCACAATTCTCGGACCCATAAAAGTCCCAACAAAACGTTAGAAATGCCTAATTTAGAACCTAGCCCCACCCGAGTATTGAATCGGACTAGGAAACGCACTGGCGGACAACGCAGATCGGACGGTGGGGCTAGACAACGCCCCGCGTGGCGAACGTTGCAAAACAGTTCACCCCCCCCCCCCCCCCCCATCCACGTGTGGCCGAACTCCCTCGCGCGTCGCCGCTCGCGGACGGCAGGCCACAAGGCGCGAGCGCCACTTGCAGGCGGCGCCCCGTGCGGCACCTGCCCGCGAGGGCACCGTCGCCTGCGGGCGGCGCCCCGCGCGACAGCAGGTCGCGCGGGCGCGCGTCACTTGTGGGCGGCGCCTCGCGCGACACCTGCACGCGCGGGCACCGTCGCCTGCGGGCGGCGCCCTGCACGACAACAGGTCACGCGGGCGCGCGTCACCTGCGGGCGGCACCCCGCGCGGCCCCTGCCCACGCGGGCGCCACTGCCTGTGGGCGGCGCCCCTCCTCGACAGCAGGCCGTGCGGGCGCGTGTCGCCTGCGGGCGGCGCCCCGCGCGGTAGCAGGACGCGCAGGCGCTCGCCGCCAGCGGGCGGCGCCCCGCGCGGCACCTGCCGGCGCGGGCACCGTCGCCTGTGGTCGGCGCCCCGCGCGACAGTAGGTCGCGCGGGCGCGCGTCACCTGCGGGCGGTGCCCCGGGCGATAGCAGGTCGCGCGGGCGCGCGTCACCTGCGGGCGGCGCCCCGTCCGGCACCTGCCCGCGCGGGCACCATCGCCTGCGGGCGGCGCCCTGCGCGACAGCAGGTCGCGCGGGCGCGCGTCACCTGCGGGAGGCGCCCCGAGTAGCCCCTGCCCGCGCGGGGGCCACTGCCTGCGGGCGGCGCCCCGCGCGGCAGTAGGCAGCGCGGGCGCTCGCCGCCTGCGGGCGGCGCCCCGTGCGGCACAAGGCCGCGCGGCGCGCGCCGCCTGCGGGCGGCGCCCCGCGCGGCAGCAGGGCCGCGCGGCGCGGTGTCTGCGGCAATGCCCGCGTGGTTCTATCCCGCGTGGCGGTGGCGGCGGTTCGCCCGGGCGCTTCGGCGGCGACGCGACGGCGACGAAACCACGACGCCTACGACAACGACGGAAACACAAAAATTAAAGCCGCATACGTTGATCTAACGGAGAAGACGACCTGATCCCGTTCTTTGCGGTGGTGGGAATCCGGATCCACCCTCCGATGACGGTGACGTCTCGTTCCCGACTTCCGTCACGTTGATCGAAGAAGGTGGAAGATCTGCTCTCTAATGACGGTAACATCTCGTTCCCGGCTTCCGGCACGTTGATCGGAGAAGGTTGATGGTCTGCTCTCTTTTCTCTCTTTTCTATCTCCGAACTAGGGTTTCTTTTGGTCTTCGGCACGCACAAGAGGGAAGGGTTAGAGGAGGCGGTCTTTTAAAACTAGGGTTCCTTTCTTTTCGGTGCTTTTGTATTCGAACAATTGACCACGATTGCATTAGATTATAAATTTTGGACTGGTTTACATTGCATTTTAATTTTAATCTGAATATCGGCTCTGATTTTCTAGTCGTTCACACAAAACTTGTGTTCTTCCATGTCCCCGCCGCGTCTCAGCATTTTTTCATCGAAGCGTTCTGAATGAACAACTCTTCAAACGCATTGCGGCCTTTATCTATTTTCGGCTTCGAATGTTTGGGGCCGAAAATTTCCTTGCGGCCGATCGACCGGGCGCGGACGAAGCCTAGATTACTGGCTCTTTCGATACGTCCCTGTCGGGCCTATCTCAGCCGAATCATCATCGGTCTAAGGTTTCTTTCCACCCACTCCTCCGCTCTCTTCAACTGAAGGTGTAATCGAGACTTCCGCTTCTCTTTTTGTAGTGGCCCAAATTCCCATGCAGCGTTCTTCCGATGAATCCACTGTTAGAGCACCTAGCGTTGGTGTATCTGGCCCATGGTGCGTCAATGGGATGCCACAGATGGACCCTGTGTGTTATTATTAGCTGTGTAGGCCTTCGGCTGAGTTTGCCGAAATTTCGGAAAAGAATTAGGCCCAACAGAGGTCGGAAATGGATTCAGCATGGAAAAACGCTTGAAAACGGCTATTTGCTTGTTTATTTCTGAGTCCGGATGCCCAAAAACGGACTCCCGGAAGTTTTCAGTGGAAAATGGTGCATGGGAGGGGCCGTAGACCGCCGGGATGCCACGTGGCGGCCTGTCATTGGCCGGTTCAGGATGCGCGGTCCACAGAGCTGCGCGGCGGGGTGCACAGACCCGGCGCATGGACACGTGGCACCGCCTGATTGGCGGGCGCAAGGCGCGCGGTCTACCGGGTGAGCGCGGCGGTGCATGGACCAATGCGGGGCCACGTGGCAGCCTCCGGTTGGTCGGTGCATGCGGCGCGGTCCACTGAATTCCTGTTGAATGCGTGGACCGGGTGTAGGGGACGCGTGTCGCCCTCTGGTTCGCGGGCGCACCGTGCGCGGCGCACGGAGTCGGGGTCGGTGCCTCGGGGCGCGTGCCCACGTCGGGGCCATGCCGCGCGCCCGGCGCGGCCGCCGACCGGTCAGCGGGTCAACCGGGGTGGACACGTGTCGCCCGCTGATTGGCGGGCGCCAACCGCCTCACTGTGCGGGGGCGGGCCACGTGGCAGCCAGCGGGTGGGCCGAACAGCTGTTTGCTGTTCGGCGGGCCACGTGGCTGCTCCTGGTGGATTCGGGCGTGAACAGTGTTGGGCCCGGCCCAACACTGTAGCCGCCCGAATGTTCCGGGCGCCCGAAATTTTGGGCCCAAAGCCCATTGACTTGTTTTTCCGGGCTGTTTCGGGTGAGGCCTATAAAAAGGCCTCAAGGGGCCTCGTTTTGAAGCTTTTCCCGAAAGCTTTTCACTTGGAGCCCTTCACCAAAGTTGTTTCTCTCCCTCTTGTGCATCTGTTGGCGGAAGCTCAGGATTTTTGGAGGCCGCGACGACGGCGACTTCTGCATCGGGGTGCGGAGCGACGATCTACTGTTGGAGGCCCATTTCCGTCGCAGTTTAGTCCGGGAGGTCTACCGGGCTACCCCGACATTATTTTTGGACGATTTCTGCGGTGACGGTTTCGTAAGAGGTAAATCTACATTTTTCGTGTTGGACACTTTTTCTGGATCCGAGCTTTTCTTGGGGTTCTGGGTACATTTTTAACCCCCTTTGCGACTGTTGGTTGATTTGGACAGCACCTACTTGTCGGATTTTTATCTCCTCATCCGGACATTGGAATTCGACGTTTCAGGACTCTATCGACATCTACTCTTCGCGAGGATCGCCGTCATATTTTTATTGGAATTTTTGGAGAAAGTTTTTCAGGTGAAAATTTCGTGTTAGTGCGACTGTTCACCACAGATTTTGGGGAATGTGAAATTTGTGTGAATTAAAGTGTAATTGTGGTGTATGTTTGTACCCAGGAGTTTGTGAGCACCTCTACCGTGATGTTGGCTTGGTGGGATTTGTGATTTGACAGTTGTGGGCTTTCTCAGCTGTGCCATTTTGGACAGTTAGCACTTTCAGGTGGGTGACCTTGCTTCCAAGAACTCTGGACTGTGTACTAATTCTAGGCGTGTAGGATCATGCATGTTAGAAATTGGAGTATTAGCATGTGAAAACTGTATGTTGTATCTTGTATATCAGTTGTTGAATCTTTTGATTCCGGCACTATGTTAAGTAATGAAATCTTGGAATTTGACCTAGCACCCCTGTCATATGTATCATGTTCAGCCAGTCTGTAGAAAAACTCCAACTTGGGCTAGGTTTTTATTGCTCTAGACATTCCACATCACGATACTTTATTTCACCTTGGACTTAGCTTTTCCTCGCCCAAGTTGTGGGCCGAGAGGTCGGTCGGTTGTGGGATGCATTTGCACTCGTGTCTGGGGACCGAGTGGAGTTGATAGCAGTCTGTAGATTTGATTTCTTTGGGAGAGTGATAGTGATGGTAGATCTGGGTTCTTGGAAACTGTCAGAGAGACAGTGGGTTTCAGCTGTGTAGATTCCAGCTAGTGTGTGAGACAGTGATTTGTTTGGTAGTCGATCTTATTGATCGAAGATTGGATCATAGCCTGCATGAGCCACATTTGAGCTTTACAGTGATACTATACAGTGATACTTATGGGTTACTTTGACTCGAGCGGGTCGCTCCCCTCGAGGGCCACTCCGGAGTAGGCGAGACCGGGTTGTGTACCGGTGTGAGTTTGAGATGTTCCTTAGCGACTTGTCGTCGCGGTGGTCCCTCTGGCTGTGCTTTCGTTGGCAGCCACGGACGCCCTACGTAAGTCCGCTCCTCCGGGACGTAACGGCAGTAGGTTGGCGCAGGTTTGACTGGACCCGTTGTGGCAGTCAGTTTTGATTGGGTGATCAGGGATGAGAGTTAGTTGTGGCATTATGTTCTTTCTGTTCCACTGTTGAGCATCTAGATAGAGGCATAGTAGCTGTAGAGTTACCTTTCCTAGCTCTCCTTATAGCACTGCATATGTTACTTTTGCCTCTGGTAGACTTAGTGGGCAGACCGTCGGGCTTGTTGGCGGCACCCACTGAGAACTACTGTGGGATGTAGTTCTCACACCCGTCGTGGTGTTTTCTCCCCAGGGACTTCTGCTCCAGTTCCTGCAGCTCCTGTTGCTGATCCAGCTCCTTCTGACCGAGGTAAGGGCGTCGCGAGATAGATCCCCTCCTGTCGTCTTCTGTGTGTGAGTAGATGTACCCCAGTTCCATTTTGGTGTGTGTTATGTCGAGTGACTTTTGTAGTGAGGTTTTGAGTTGTACCTTCCTTTCCTTCCAGCTTTTCTCTTTCAGCTCTGATATCTGCTAGTGTAGATGTTTCTTTGCAGGTTAGTCGCTACGCCTATACGGGGATTCCCGTACGGGCGGCGGATCTGTTGGCGAGCCGGGGCGCAGTATCGCCCCGGGGCGTGACAGATTAGAGTGGTATCAGAGCCTAGGATGTAGGTCTTGGAGGACTTAGGAACCCTAGGCTTGTGGTTGGACCCTAGGATGACTCGCGTGAGAGCCGTGACTTTAGCGAGAGTCCTGATTGGATTTCTAACTCTCCCGAGCGGTTCGGGGTGAGCGATCGACATGTCTTCCTTCGGTGGCAACTATGTTGGCTGCAGACAACATAGTACTTCGGAAAGGGGGACATGCCTTCTGACTTTCGCTAGATTGGGTCGAGAGATGATTTTGTCACGCCCCGGGGCGATACTGCGCCCCGGCTCGCCAACAGATCCGCCGCCCGTACGGGAAGCCCCGTATAGGCGTAGCGACTAACCTGCAAAGAAACATCTACACTAGCAGATATCAGAGCTGAAAGAGAAAAGCTGGAAGGAAATACATAAAATAAGACTACAACTTTTAAATATACAGACCATCCTCACCAGAATACAGGAGTCTCTCATAAAAGCAGGAAAGGAAGGTACAACTCAAAACCTCACTACAAAAGTCACTCGACATAACACACACCAAAATGGAACTGGGGTACATCTACTCACACACAGAAGACGACAGGAGGGGATCTATCTCGCGACGCCCTTACCTCGGTCAGAAGGAGCTGGATCAGCAACAGGAGCTGCAGGAACTGGAGCAGAAGTCCCTGGGGAGAAAACACCACGACGGGTGTGAGAACTACATCCCACAGTAGTTCTCAGTGGGTGCCGCCAACAAGCCCGACGGTCTGCCCACTAAGTCTACCAGAGGCAAAAGTAACATATGCAGTGCTATAAGGAGAGCTAGGAAAGGTAACTCTACAGCTACTATGCCTCTATCTAGATGCTCAACAGTGGAACAGAAAGAACATAATGCCACAACTAACTCTCATCCCTGATCACCCAATCAAAACTGACTGCCACAACGGGTCCAGTCAAACCTGCGCCAACCTACTGCCGTTACGTCCCGGAGGAGCGGACTTACGTAGGGCGTCCGTGGCTGCCAACGAAAGCACAGCCAGAGGGACCACCGCGACGACAAGTCGCTAAGGAACATCTCAAACTCACACCGGTACACAACCCGGTCTCGCCTACTCCGGAGTGGCCCTCGAGGGGAGCGACCCGCTCGAGTCAAAGTAACCCATAAGTATCACTGTATAGTATCACTGTAAAGCTCAAATGTGGCTCATGCAGGCTATGATCCAATCTTCGATCAATAAGATCGACTACCAAACAAATCACTGTCTCACACACTAGCTGGAATCTACACAGCTGAAACCCACTGTCTCTCTGACAGTTTCCAAGAACCCAGATCTACCATCACTATCACTCTCCCAAAGAAATCAAATCTACAGACTGCTATCAACTCCACTCGGTCCCCAGACACGAGTGCAAATGCATCCCACAACCGACCGACCTCTCGGCCCACAACTTGGGCGAGGAAAAGCTAAGTCCAAGGTGAAATAAAGTATCGTGATGTGGAATGTCTAGAGCAATAAAAACCTAGCCCAAGTTGGAGTTTTTCTACAGACTGGCTGAACATGATACATATGACAGGGGTGCTAGGTCAAATTCCAAGATTTCATTACTTAACATAGTGCCGGAATCAAAAGATTCAACAACTGATATACAAGATACAACATACAGTTTTTCACATGCTAATACTCCAATTTCTAACATGCATGATCCTACACACCTAGAATTAGTACACAGTCCAGAGTTCTTGGAAGCAAGGTCACCCACCTGAAAGTGCTAACTGTCCAAAATGGCGCAGCTGAGAAAGCCCACAACTGTCAAATCACAAATCCCACCAAGCCAACATCACGGTAGAGGTGCTCACAAACTCCTGGGTACAAACATACACCAAAATTACACTTTAATTCACACAAATTCCACATTCCCCAAAATCTGTGGTGAACAGTCCCACTAACACGAAATTTTCACCTGAAAAACTTCCTCCAAAAATTCCAATAAAAATATGACGGCGATCCTCGCGAAGAGTAGATGTCGATAGAGTCCTGAAACATCGAATTCCGATGTCCGGATGAGGAGATAAAAATCCGACAAGTAGGTGCTGTCCAAATCAACCAACAGTCGCAAAGGGGGTTAAAAATGTACCCAGAACCCCAAGAAAAGCTCGGATCCAGAAAAAGTGTCCAACACGAAAAATGTAGATTTACCTCTTACGAAACCGTCACCGCAGAAATCGTCCAAAAATAATGTCGGGGTAGCCCGGTAGACCTCCCGGACTAAACTGCGACGGAAATGGGCCTCCAACAGTAGATCGTCGCTCCGCACCCCGATGCAGAAGTCGCCGTCGTCGCGGCCTCCAAAAATCCTGAGCTTCCGCCAAAAGATGCACAAGAGGGAGAGAAACAACTTGGTGAAGGGCTCCAAGTGAAAAGCTTTCGGAAAAAGCTTCAAAACGATGCCCCTTGAGGCCTTTTATAGGCCTCACCCGAAACAGCCCGGAAAAACAAGTCAATGGGCTTTGGGCCCAAAATTTCGGGCGCCCGGAACATTCGGCGGCTACAGTGTTGGGCCGGGCCCAACACTGTTCACGCCCGAATCCACCAGGAGCCGCCACGTGGCCCGCCGAACAGCAAACAGCTGTTCGGCCCACCCGCTGGCTGCCACGTGGCCCGCCCCCGCACAGTGAGGCGGTTGGCGCCCGCCAATCAGCGGGCGACACGTGTCCACCCCGGTTGACCCGCTGACCGGTCGGCGGCCGCGCCGGGCGCGCGGCATGGCCCCGACGTGGGCACGCGCCCCGAGGGCACCGACCCCGACTCCGTGCGCCGCGCACGGTGCGCCCGCGAACCAGAGGGCGACACGCGTCCCCTACACCCGGTCACGCATTCAACAGGAATTCAGTGGACCGCGCCGCATGCACCGACCAAACCGGAGGCTGCCACGTGGCCCCGCATTGGTCCATGCACCGCCGCGCTCACCCGGTAGACCGCGCGCCTTGCGCCCGCCAATCAGGCGGTGCCACGTGTCCATGCGCCGGGTCTGTGCACCCAGCCGCGCAGCTCTGTGGACCGCGCATCCTGAACCGGCCAATGACAGGCCGCCACGTGGCATCCCGGCGGTCTACGGCCCCTCCCATGCACCATTTTCCACTGAAAACTTCCGGTAGTTCCGTTTTTGGGCATCCGGACTCAGAAATAAACAAGCAAATAGCCGTTTTCAAGCGTTTTTTTTCCGTGCTGAATCCATTTCCGACCTCTGTTGGGCCTAATTCTTTTCCGAAATTTCGGCAAACTCAGCCGAAGGCCTACACAGCTAATAATAACACACAGGGTCCATCTGTGGCATCCCATTGACGCACCATGGGCCAGATACACCAACGCTAGGTGCTCTAACAGTGGATTCATCGGAAGAACGCTGCATGGGAATTTGGGCCACTACATCCTCCCCCACTAAAAGGAAGTTTCGTCCTCGAAACGAAGTAAGGTAGAACAGGCGTACCTCAACCAGTAGTCTCGAACAGAAAAGGGTAAGCAGATCTCATCTCTGTCTCTAGCTCCCAAGTAGCCTCTCGCTCATCGTGATTGCTCCATAAGATCTTCACATACGGAATGGTCCGGTTGCGCAATTCCCTCACCTCACGAGCAAGAATCCGCAACGGCCGCTCCTCGTAAACCAGGTCCTCACCGATCTCCAAGGGAGTGAAGTCAACCACATGCGACGGATCAAAGACATATCTCCTCAGGGCTGAGACATGAAAAACATCGTGTACACCTGCCAAACGTGGAGGAAGAGCAACTCTATAAGCCACAGGGCCTACCCTCTCAAGTACCTCAAAGGGTCCAACAAAACGGGGACTAAGCTTCCCACGCACTCCAAATCTCCGGACCCCTTTCGAAGGCGAGACCTTTAAGAATACATGGTCACCAATCTGAAACTCCAGGTCTCGCCGTCGAGTATCTGCATAACTCCTCTGACGACTCTGGGCTACCTCAAGGTGTCGACGAACAACTCTGACCTTCTCCTCAGCCTCCAAAAGAAGATCAGGTCCCAAAGTCTTCCTCTCACCCACGTCACTCCAATACAAGGGTGACCGACACTTGCGTCCATACAACGCCTCAAACGGAGCCATCTGGATGCTCGCCTGATAGCTGTTGTTGTACGCAAACTCAACCAAAGATAAGTGTCGGTACCACCCCCCTCCAAAATCCATAACGCACGCTCTCAGCATATCCTCAAGGGTCTGTATAGTGCGCTCAGACTGGCCATCAGTCTGTGGGTGGAATGCAGTGCTGAATCTGAGCTGGGTCCCCAAAGCTGACTGTAAACTCCCCCAGAATCGTGACACAAACCTCGGATCCCGATCTGAAACAATCGACGCAGGTATCCCGTGTAGCCTCACTATCTCGTCCAAATACAACTGTGCCAGACGCTCCAGTGACCAAGTCATCTGAACAGGCAAGAAATGCGCTGACTTGGTGAGTCTATCAACAATAACCCAAATCGCGTCGGCTCCACTCTGCGCTCTCGGCAGCCCTGTAACAAAGTCCATGGTGATGTGTCCCATTTCCACTCGGGAATTGGAAGACTTTGCAACTTGCCAGCAGGAACCCGGTGCTCTGCTTTCACTTGCTGGCAAGTTAAACAGTGAGCCACGAATCTTCCAACGTCCCGCTTCATTCCGGACCACCAAAAATGTGCCTTGAGGTCCTTATACATCTTAGTACCACCAGGATGAATGGTATAAGGTGTATAATGAGCCTCACCCAAAATCAGGTCTCTGATCTCTGAATCCGAAGGCACACACACTCGGTCCCTGTACCGCAGTACTCCCGAGCTATCCACTGTAAAATCCCCTATAAGATCTGCCTGAATCTGTGATCTAATCCTCTCCAAGTGGGGGTCCTCACTCTGCGTCTCCCTAATCCTGTCCAACAGAGTGGCTGCAAGACCATAGACATCAGTCTAGCAGAGACCCCAGGGGATACAACCTCAATCTGGAGTCGCCTCAACTGCTCAATCAACGGGGCCTGCTGCGTGACCAACATGCTCAAGCTCTGCACTGACCTCCGACTCAAAGCATCTTGCTACCACATTGGCCTTGCCGGGCTGATAGAGGATACTCACATCGAATCTTCAGTAACTCCAACCACCGGCGTTGCCTCAGGTTCAGCTCCTTTTGAGTAAACAGATACTTTAAGCTCTTATGATCCGTGTAGATCTCACAATGCTCACCGTAGAGGTAATGCCGCCACAACTTCAATGCGAACACCACAGCTGCCAGCTCTAATCATGAGTAGGGTAATTCTTTCATAATCCTTTAGTTGCCGTTTTTTTTTTTTCCCGGTGTAAGAATAAGCAAGACCTCCCATGCTGCAATCAAGACACAA
>CM055073.1:6018933-6081788 GCA_029204045.2 Tillandsia leiboldiana
AACAGAGGGCGACACGCGTCCCCTACACCCGGTCCACGCATTCAACAGGAATTCAGTGGACCGCGCCGCATGCACCGACCAACCGGAGGCTGCCACGTGGCCCCGCATTGGTCCATGCACCGCCGCGCTCACCCGGTAGACCGCGCGCCTTGCGCCCGCCAATCAGGCGGTGCCACGTGTCCATGCGCCGGGTCTGTGCACCCAGCCGCGCAGCTCTGTGGACCGCGCATCCTGAACCGGCCAATGACAGGCCGCCACGTGGCATCCCGGCGGTCTACGGCCCCTCCCATGCACCATTTTCCACTGAAAACTTCCGGGAGTCCGTTTTTGGGCATCCGGACTCAGAAATAAACAAGCAAATAGCCGTTTTCAAGCGTTTTTCCGTGCTGAATCCATTTCCGACCTCTGTTGGGCCTAATTCTTTTCCGAAATTTCGGCAAACTCAGCCGAAGGCCTACACAGCTAATAATAACACACAGGGTCCATCTGTGGCATCCCATTGACGCACCATGGGCCAGATACACCAACGCTAGGTGCTCTAACAGTGGATTCATCGGAAGAACGCTGCATGGGAATTAGGGCCACTACAGATTTGGGTTCTGATTGTTTGCCTTGTCCCTCAGGTGGGGATGCCTCCTCGACGCTCGATGGTGACGCGTTCGCAGCCTTCGTCCTCTGAGGCCGAGCAGGAGGACTCGGAGCAGGGACAGCAGAGCGAGGTTTTGGAGCTCCGTGCCCAGGTGGCACAGTTGACTGAGGCGTCTCGACGCCAGGAGGAGGCTGTGAGTCGGTTGACGCTCTTGTTGGAGCAGAGAGCGCAGCCGGCGGTGGTACCCCCTGAGAGTTCTCCGGTGCCTTCTTCCCCTGTGGTGGCACCCCCGGTTGTGCAGCCTGCACCAGCAGTTCCGGCTGAGCCTGTTTCCAGTAGGCCACCGTCTGGGACGACGGGATCTTTGACTTTGGCAGAGCAGCAGGTTTTGGTGGGTCTTTTGTTGAGGTTTCGCAAGTTTGATCCACCCCGCTTTTCGGGCATGAGTGCTGAGCCGTGGGCGGCTGAGTCTTGGGTTACAGCTATGGAGCGCCATTTCGAGAGCCTTTTTATTGATGAGAGGTTTCGAGTTCTGTTGGCTACTCATTTTCTGGAGAGCAACGCCGAGGCATGGTGGCGGCGTGTGCGACCCGCAGGTCCGCCTGGGACCCAGTTTATCTCTTGGGCAGAGTTTCGCGGTATGCTTCTTGGGGCCTTCTTTCCCGAGAGTGTTCGACAGAGCTTGGAGGAGCAGCTGAGGAATCTCCGCCAGGGAGATAGGCCCGTACATGCGTACATAGCCGATTTCAATCGGCTGTTGGCTAGTATGCCCCACGTGGCCAGAGATGAGACCCACCGGATCTACATGTTCGAGAGAGGGTTGCGTCGGGACATTTATCAGTTGGTCCGCTCCCTCAGATTACAGACTTTAGAGGCCTCGATGGAGCAGGCACTTTATGTGGAGGGTGGTGAGGCCGTGATGGCAGAGGTGACTCCAGCCCCCGTTGTGACTCCTGGGGCGAAGCGCCCCGCGCAGTTTGAGGAGGGGCAGTCGAGTAGGCAGGGACCCCCGAGACCACCCCGTTTCCACTCTCAGGGACGGGGGTATCAGGGGCGGCAGAGATCTGGGGGATCTCGTCAGTTCCAGCAGCAGCAGCAGCGTCGACCACCTCGACAGCAGCAGTCTACGCAGCAGCAGCAGTCTTCGCAGCAGCAGCAGACTTCGCGGCAGCCGCGCCCCGACCGTTGTATCATTTGTGGAGGACCGCACTCACCAGCCCAGTGCCCGCAGGGTCGGGACCGCTGCTTCCGTTGCGGGCAGACCGGTCACTTCGCGAGGGCGTGCCCCAGGGCAGGTTACCCAGCTCCTTCATCAGCTTCTGCATCCTTCGTTCCTCGTCAGTCAGCAGGACCTTCGGCGACCTCCGGTAGGCCAGATTTTGCTCCATCGTCCTCGCGACAGCCAGAGCGACATCCCCCGGCGCCGAGCGGTCGAGTCTATGCCGCTCAGGTAGAGGATGCTACAGCAGCAGAGCATGTCGTCGCAGGTATTATTTTGATTTCTGCAGTTCGTACTCGTACTCTCTTTGATACCGGTGCATCGCATTCTTTTATCAGTAGAGCATTTGCATCCCTTCATGGTATAGAGGTAGTTTCTTTATCGCATGCATTAGAGGTTCAGATACCAGATCATGTCTTGCATGTCGAGGAGTATTGTAGGGATTGCCCTGTGCAGTTGGGATCCTGGATTTTGCCGGCAGACTTGCTTGTCTTGCGGCAGCTCCAGGATTTCGACGTCGTGCTAGGTATGGATTGGTTGTCGAGGTACTATGCTGTTATAGACTGCAGAGAGAGGACGGTGACCCTCCGCGAGCCTGGACAGGAGGAGTTTGTCTTCAGAGGCTGCCAGAGCACATTCTTTGCGATGACTGTTTCTTCGGCGAGGGCTAGGCGGTTGATTAGTAGGGGCTGCACCGCTTTCTTAGCGACGATTGTGGAGGTGCCTACGGCGGCACTGGGACTCGAGGATATTCCTGTTGTCCGCGAGTTCCCAGATGTGTTTCCCCCTGAGTTGATGACGATGCCGCCGGAGAGGGAGGTGGAGTTTGTGATTGATGTGGTACCGGGAACCGCACCAATCTCGAAGGCGCCTTATAGGATGGCACCTGCCGAGTTGAGGGAGTTGAAGGCCCAGCTTCAGGATCTTATGGATAGGGGCTTTGTCAGGCCTAGTGTTTCTCCGTGGGGAGCGCCAGTTTTATTTGTGAAGAAGAAGGATGGGTCGCTTCGTTTGTGTGTGGATTATCGGGAGTTGAATAAAGTGACCATCCGGAACAAGTACCCTCTTCCACGGATAGATGATTTATTTGATCAGTTGCAGGGAGCCACAGTGTTTTCGAAGATTGATCTTCAGTCAGGTTACCACCAGTTGAGGGTGAGGGCCGAGGACATCCCTAAGACGGCTTTTCGATCCCGGTATGGGCATTATGAGTTTACGGTTATGCCGTTTGGTTTGACTAATGCCCCAGCTGCTTTCATGGATTTGATGAACCGGGTATTTCAGCCGTACTTAGACTTGTTTGTGGTTGTGTTCATTGATGACATCTTGATCTACTCCCGGAGCGATGTGGATCATGAGGAGCACTTGAGGATAGTGCTGCAGCTTCTACGTGAGAAGAAGCTGTATGCCAAGCTTAAGAAGTGCGAGTTTTGGCTTCGGGAGGTTGCATTCTTGGGCCACTTGGTATCAGCCGCAGGAGTGGCAGTTGACCCGACGAAGATTGATACAGTTCGGGATTGGCCGAGACCGACGACGGTGACTGAGGTCCGGAGCTTTCTGGGCTTGGCTGGCTACTACCGTCGGTTTGTAGAGGGCTTTGCGAAGCTCTCTACTCCCCTGACCTGTTTGACTAGGAAGGGGATGAGGTTCATTTGGACTGAGCAGTGTCAGCGGAGTTTTGAGGAGCTGAAGAAGAGACTGATTTCAGCACCAGTTCTTACACTGCCAGTGATGGGTGATGGCTACGTGATTTACAGTGACGCCTCGCACAGCGGTTTGGGTTGTGTCTTGATGCAGCATGGGAGGGTAATTGCTTATGCTTCACGGCAACTAAAGGATTATGAGAAGAATTACCCTACTCATGATTTAGAGCTGGCAGCTGTGGTGTTCGCATTGAAGTTGTGGCGGCATTACCTCTACGGTGAGCATTGTGAGATCTACACGGATCATAAGAGCTTAAAGTATCTGTTTACTCAAAAGGAGCTGAACCTGAGGCAACGCCGGTGGTTGGAGTTACTGAAGGATTACGATGTGAGTATCCTCTATCATCCCGGCAAGGCCAATGTGGTAGCAGATGCTTTGAGTCGGAGGTCAGTGCAGAGCTTGAGCATGTTGGTCACGCAGCAGGCCCCGTTGATTGAGCAGTTGAGGCGACTCCAGATTGAGGTTGTATCCCCTGGGGTCTCTGCTAGACTGATGTCTATGGTCTTGCAGCCCACTCTGTTGGACAGGATTAGGGAGACGCAGAGTGAGGACCCCCACTTGGAGAGGATTAGATCACAGATTCAGGCAGATCTTATAGGGGATTTTACAGTGGATAGCTCGGGAGTACTGCGGTACAGGGACCGAGTGTGTGTGCCTTCGGATTCAGAGATCAGAGACCTGATTTTGGGTGAGGCTCATTATACACCTTATACCATTCATCCTGGTGGTACTAAGATGTATAAGGACCTCAAGGCACATTTTTGGTGGTCCGGAATGAAGCGGGACGTTGGAAGATTCGTGGCTCACTGTTTAACTTGCCAGCAAGTGAAAGCAGAGCACCGGGTTCCTGCTGGCAAGTTGCAAAGTCTTCCAATTCCCGAGTGGAAATGGGACCACATCACCATGGACTTTGTTACAGGGCTGCCGAGAGCGCAGAGTGGAGCCGACGCGATTTGGGTTATTGTTGATAGACTCACCAAGTCAGCGCATTTCTTGCCTGTTCAGATGACTTGGTCACTGGAGCGTCTGGCACAGTTGTATTTGGACGAGATAGTGAGGCTACACGGGATACCTGCGTCGATTGTTTCAGATCGGGATCCGAGGTTTGTGTCACGATTCTGGGGGAGTTTACAGTCAGCTTTGGGGACCCAGCTCAGATTCAGCACTGCATTCCACCCACAGACTGATGGCCAGTCTGAGCGCACTATACAGACCCTTGAGGATATGCTGAGAGCGTGCGTTATGGATTTTGGAGGGGGGTGGTACCGACACTTATCTTTGGTTGAGTTTGCGTACAACAACAGCTATCAGGCGAGCATCCAGATGGCTCCGTTTGAGGCGTTGTATGGACGCAAGTGTCGGTCACCCTTGTATTGGAGTGACGTGGGTGAGAGGAAGACTTTGGGACCTGATCTTCTTTTGGAGGCTGAGGAGAAGGTCAGAGTTGTTCGTCGACACCTTGAGGTAGCCCAGAGTCGTCAGAGGAGTTATGCAGATACTCGACGGCGAGACCTGGAGTTTCAGATTGGTGACCATGTATTCTTAAAGGTCTCGCCTTCGAAAGGGGTCCGGAGATTTGGAGTGCGTGGGAAGCTTAGTCCCCGTTTTGTTGGACCCTTTGAGGTACTTGAGAGGGTAGGCCCTGTGGCTTATAGAGTTGCTCTTCCTCCACGTTTGGCCGGTGTACACGATGTTTTTCATGTCTCAGCCCTGAGGAGATATGTCTTTGATCCGTCGCATGTGGTTGACTTCACTCCCTTGGAGATCGGTGAGGACCTGGTTTACGAGGAGCGGCCGTTGCGGATTCTTGCTCGTGAGGTGAGGGAATTGCGCAACCGGACCATTCCGTATGTGAAGATCTTATGGAGCAATCACGATGAGCGAGAGGCTACTTGGGAGCTAGAGACAGAAATGAGATCTGCTTACCCTTTTCTGTTCGAGACTACTGGTTGAGGTACGCCTGTTCTACCTTACTTCGTTTCGAGGACGAAACTTCCTTTTAGTGGGGGAGGATGTAGTGGCCCAAATTCCCATGCAGCGTTCTTCCGATGAATCCACTGTTAGAGCACCTAGCGTTGGTGTATCTGGCCCATGGTGCGTCAATGGGATGCCACAGATGGACCCTGTGTGTTATTATTAGCTGTGTAGGCCTTCGGCTGAGTTTGCCGAAATTTCGGAAAAGAATTAGGCCCAACAGAGGTCGGAAATGGATTCAGCACGGAAAAAAACGCTTGGAAAACGGCTATTTGCTTGTTTATTTCTGAGTCCGGATGCCCAAAAACGGACTCCCGGAAGTTTTCAGTGGAAAATGGTGCATGGGAGGGGCCGTAGACCGCCGGGATGCCACGTGGCGGCCTGTCATTGGCCGGTTCAGGATGCGCGGTCCACAGAGCTGCGCGGCGGGGTGCACAGACCCGGCGCATGGACACGTGGCACCGCCTGATTGGCGGGCGCAAGGCGCGCGGTCTACCGGGTGAGCGCGGCGGTGCATGGACCAATGCGGGGCCACGTGGCAGCCTCCGGTTGGTCGGTGCATGCGGCGCGGTCCACTGAATTCCTGTTGAATGCGTGGACCGGGTGTAGGGGACGCGTGTCGCCCTCTGGTTCGCGGGCGCACCGTGCGCGGCGCACGGAGTCGGGGTCGGTGCCTCGGGGCGCGTGCCCACGTCGGGGCCATGCCGCGCGCCCGGCGCGGCCGCCGACCGGTCAGCGGGTCAACCGGGGTGGACACGTGTCGCCCGCTGATTGGCGGGCGCCAACCGCCTCACTGTGCGGGGGCGGGCCACGTGGCAGCCAGCGGGTGGGCCGAACAGCTGTTTGCTGTTCGGCGGGCCACGTGGCTGCTCCTGGTGGATTCGGGCGTGAACAGTGTTGGGCCCGGCCCAACACTGTAGCCGCCCGAATGTTCCGGGCGCCCGAAATTTTGGGCCCAAAGCCCATTGACTTGTTTTTCCGGGCTGTTTCGGGTGAGGCCTATAAAAAGGCCTCAAGGGGCCTCGTTTTGAAGCTTTTCCCGAAAGCTTTTCACTTGGAGCCCTTCACCAAAGTTGTTTCTCTCCCTCTTGTGCATCTGTTGGCGGAAGCTCAGGATTTTTGGAGGCCGCGACGACGGCGACTTCTGCATCGGGGTGCGGAGCGACGATCTACTGTTGGAGGCCCATTTCCGTCGCAGTTTAGTCCGGGAGGTCTACCGGGCTACCCCGACATTATTTTTGGACGATTTCTGCGGTGACGGTTTCGTAAGAGGTAAATCTACATTTTTCGTGTTGGACACTTTTTCTGGATCCGAGCTTTTCTTGGGGTTCTGGGTACATTTTTAACCCCCTTTGCGACTGTTGGTTGATTTGGACAGCACCTACTTGTCGGATTTTTATCTCCTCATCCGGACATCGGAATTCGACGTTTCAGGACTCTATCGACATCTACTCTTCGCGAGGATCGCCGTCATATTTTTATTGGAATTTTTGGAGGAAGTTTTTCAGGTGAAAATTTCGTGTTAGTGGGACTGTTCACCACAGATTTTGGGGAATGTGGAATTTGTGTGAATTAAAGTGTAATTGTGGTGTATGTTTGTACCCAGGAGTTTGTGAGCACCTCTACCGTGATGTTGGCTTGGTGGGATTTGTGATTTGACAGTTGTGGGCTTTCTCAGCTGTGCCATTTTGGACAGTTAGCACTTTCAGGTGGGTGACCTTGCTTCCAAGAACTCTGGACTGTGTACTAATTCTAGGTGTGTAGGATCATGCATGTTAGAAATTGGAGTATTAGCATGTGAAAACTGTATGTTGTATCTTGTATATCAGTTGTTGAATCTTTTGATTCCGGCACTATGTTAAGTAATGAAATCTTGGAATTTGACCTAGCACCCCTGTCATATGTATCATGTTCAGCCAGTCTGTAGAAAAACTCCAACTTGGGCTAGGTTTTTATTGCTCTAGACATTCCACATCACGATACTTTATTTCACCTTGGACTTAGCTTTTCCTCGCCCAAGTTGTGGGCCGAGAGGTCGGTCGGTTGTGGGATGCATTTGCACTCGTGTCTGGGGACCGAGTGGAGTTGATAGCAGTCTGTAGATTTGATTTCTTTGGGAGAGTGATAGTGATGGTAGATCTGGGTTCTTGGAAACTGTCAGAGAGACAGTGGGTTTCAGCTGTGTAGATTCCAGCTAGTGTGTGAGACAGTGATTTGTTTGGTAGTCGATCTTATTGATCGAAGATTGGATCATAGCCTGCATGAGCCACATTTGAGCTTTACAGTGATACTATACAGTGATACTTATGGGTTACTTTGACTCGAGCGGGTCGCTCCCCTCGAGGGCCACTCCGGAGTAGGCGAGACCGGGTTGTGTACCGGTGTGAGTTTGAGATGTTCCTTAGCGACTTGTCGTCGCGGTGGTCCCTCTGGCTGTGCTTTCGTTGGCAGCCACGGACGCCCTACGTAAGTCCGCTCCTCCGGGACGTAACGGCAGTAGGTTGGCGCAGGTTTGACTGGACCCGTTGTGGCAGTCAGTTTTGATTGGGTGATCAGGGATGAGAGTTAGTTGTGGCATTATGTTCTTTCTGTTCCACTGTTGAGCATCTAGATAGAGGCATAGTAGCTGTAGAGTTACCTTTCCTAGCTCTCCTTATAGCACTGCATATGTTACTTTTGCCTCTGGTAGACTTAGTGGGCAGACCGTCGGGCTTGTTGGCGGCACCCACTGAGAACTACTGTGGGATGTAGTTCTCACACCCGTCGTGGTGTTTTCTCCCCAGGGACTTCTGCTCCAGTTCCTGCAGCTCCTGTTGCTGATCCAGCTCCTTCTGACCGAGGTAAGGGCGTCGCGAGATAGATCCCCTCCTGTCGTCTTCTGTGTGTGAGTATATGTACCCCAGTTCCATTTTGGTGTGTGTTATGTCGAGTGACTTTTGTAGTGAGGTTTTGAGTTGTACCTTCCTTTCCTTCCAGCTTTTCTCTTTCAGCTCTGATATCTGCTAGTGTAGATGTTTCTTTGCAGGTTAGTCGCTACGCCTATACGGGGCTTCCCGTACGGGCGGCGGATCTGTTGGCGAGCCGGGGCGCAGTATCGCCCCGGGGCGTGACACTTTTCTTTGGAAGTCATCTGTCGCGCTTACCCGAGGCATCGATGTCGTGCCAAATCATCGCCTCGAGTGCTCGACTTCGAGTGTCCAGCTCCTGACGGACACTCGTCCCCATCGGCTCTTTCTTCACTACCGAGGCTTTGTTAGTTTAGCTTGAGGCGGTATGTTCGCTCCACCTGCCTTATGATCGTTTTGCCTCGGTCGAAACGATAGCCGATGTACGAGTCGTACTTCTCCTGGGCTTAGCCGAGGCCCTTGAGCCGCAGCCGCTCCTCTCATAGGGCCTGTCCTGATATGGGTGCGATTGTAGCCTATGCCATCGTCGTTCTTCGGCCTCTCGGCCAAAGGCTCCAAGAGGTGCCACCTGGCCTCGGCTTTTTTTGTAGCCGTGGTGGGGGTTTTGTTGTCGTAGTGGGGCCTTTAGCCCCTCATGGCCGCCTGTTTGCGGCCTTGGTCATGGTCGGCCGTAAAGATCATGCAGGACCCGCTGGATGGGTTGGTCTCGTTCGTCATCTTCGCCCTCATTCTTGAGTTGTTCGTTAGACCCCTTGTCTGAATGCTGATTCGGTGTGTGATCGTGGCGAGCCACGCCTTGTCCCAAGTCCGGAAAGACGAACCATTTCTTGACTTTCTCGAGCATGTCGAGGAAGAGGGCATCCCAATCTTCTCGAGTCATTTCGGCCTTGCACCGGACGCAGAGTCGAGGCACGCTACTCACTGAAGTCTCATTCTTAGGGGATTCGACCCCGACATCGGCTCTTTTCCCTTCGCGTCCACCATGTTTACCTGCGGGGGAGAGGGATTAGTATTGATTCTCATGTTATTGCTACTTTCGTGGTCGGTAAAAATGAGCCACCCTCGTCGATCACCCTTTGGATCTATTTCTTCTAGGCGGTGCAATCGCTTGTTCAATGGCTCCCTGAATAGTGCCACTTGCAATACTTTCGTTTCCGGAGCTCTTCGTATGGGGAAATCGTTTGACCCTTCTGGAGTCGAATCCTCTCATTTTGGAGAAACCGATCGAAATTTTGATCGGCCTTGGAAGCGTCGAATGAATATACGTTAGCCGATGCTCAGGCTTTGTACTCCCGAATTCTTGTCGGCTTCAACAACTAGCATTTGTACGGCTGACAATCTTTTAACAACTCAGCCGCGCATACTTCGGCCTCATCAGCCGAACTCTAATTTTCGTACAATCATTCGGCTCTTCCTGTGGCGAATTTTTCTCGATTAAGGCGACTTCATTTTCTCTCGCCTTTTTCTAATCTTTACCTCGGATCCAGTGTGGCCGATTGTCATTATTATTTTTGCAAAATTGCTCATATTGAGCAATCTGGACTCCTAGATCGAAGAGATTGGCAAATTGTCGATCCTCAAAATGATCCCACGTCTTGATGCGAAGCCTGCTGAACGCAATTTTCATGAACTCGGGCACATGCATCCTTACAAAGCATCGGTTTCTCGTTGTCTTGAAGCGGTTAAGGTATTCCTCGAATGTTTCCCCAGAATTCTGCCGATACGATGCAATATCGGCAACCGATAATTCGGGCATGATCCGATAGAACTGCTCATGGAATTTCGCCTCCAACTCGTCCCAAGTCTGGACGGAGTTATGAGGCAGGCTCGTGTACCATGAGAACGTTGTCTTGGTTAACGACGTGCTGAATAGCCTCATCTTTAAAAATAGGCTCGCGGCCGTCTCTCGACATTGGGCCGTGAATCGATCAATGTGCTCGATCGTGTTCTCATTTTCTTCTCCCGAGAACTTATCAAACTTCGGCATTTTCCAATTGGCCGAGTACAGATAATCCATATCAATATAATCGGGATACGGTGACCTGACCACTGGCCAAATTGTCGGCCTGGCCTCGGTGCTGAAGGAGTTACAGATGATCTCCTCCACGTGGGTATGAATCTCGGCGAGCCCAACTTGAGGTACCGGGGCTGCTGATTGCGCTGGTGGAGGTGGCGGTCCGTAATGGCCAACCTGATTTTGAGTCGGTCCCTGCGCCGGGACCTGTCCGTCGTTTCTGCCCCCAGCCTAAGGCTGGACAAACGACGGGGGGGGGGGGGGAGACAGATGAGTCCCCCAGTAGCTTTCTGGTTGATGGTCGATGTTCTGCCCCATCGGCCTTGCTCCTGTCTGATACGGGGCTACTTGCGGCTGTACTACCCCCAGCGGCTGCAACGCTTGATAAGTTGCTGTCGGCGGTGCAACTCCTGGTGGTTGCATTGTCGGCATTGTCGGCGTCATCGATATCGATTGCGCCAGCAATGGCTGGGGTTGTGTGGAGGCAAATCTTCCATTATACAGATCGTTTCGGGTCAAAAGCTGCCCGATTCAAGCCGTATTTTCATTCGAAATCGATGCCGCGGCCAACATTGAATCCAGGCAGGCATTTTGCGCATGGCTACTCCTTTCGAGGGACATTTGTGTCCTCTTGAAGGATTCTATCATTCGGGCCATTTGCCCGAATAAATTTGATAAGGTCGGCTTCTGGGGTGTCGACCTCCCGCCAGTCTCCGAGATCTCCGATAGCGTCGGTGGCGGGTCATCCGCGTATCCAGCGCTATTGGCCCGGTCGTTCCTTGAAGGTATAGAAACGACTCTATTCCTGAGACTTAGGCTATTGTTGTCTGACGTATCTATCGGTCGAACAAGGTAAGAGTTTACTTGAGTGTCCCGTCGGACGTGCCAAGAAATTGTTGGGGCCGAAATGTAATGTTGACTGTTGACCGGGTTAGGTCCGTGATCGGCCCACGAGTTGACCCTCGAGATGTGATGCGCCGCGTGCTAAAGTATCAAGCGATTAGGCTGAGGAGGGATCCGCTCGGCCGGGTTCTTCTCAATCAAACTCTTGAGAGAGTTCTGCCTAGAGGAGCCGAACTAAGGTTTAGACACAAGGATTTGACATGGCCGAATAGTCGATTTAAAAAATTGTATTACTTGAAGGGGGTTACAAGAACCAATTACAAGTAAGACTACTCCTAGAAAAGTTGTAAGGAAAACGGTAAAGAAAAGCGGTAAATTTAGACTAGAAAAGCTATAAAAGCGGGTATTGAAGGTATTGAATAACAGCGGTGGTTATTGGCTTACGAGGTGTTAAGACCGAAATTTTTGCCACTTAAGGGAGCGACACGTGGCGAATATCATCGGCCAACAGACACCAGCCGATAGGTGAATGAGTCGGAAGAGGAAGACTTGCGTCTCGACCGAGACCGGTCTCAGTCGCAAAAGAAAACAACACGCGACGCATACCATCGGCTAGAAGCATCAGCCGATAGAAGAAACAACCAAAGAAATGCCCGCGACCGAGCTCAGCCGTATAAAGTTTAAGACGCACCATCAACTGAGGGCATCAGCTGACAGGAGAAGCAACCGACAAGAGGTATCACACCTCATCTAAGACCGAATTCGGTTGAAGGCGGCCACTTGACCTCTCTAGTCAATCGACGAAAAAGGCAGGAATCGGAGTTAGCTTTCGGGTGCTCAAGCCAAAAAAAGTGAGGACTTCGGAAAGAAGGTGTGCAAGATTTAGGCGCGAATCACTCAACCAACCTAAAACTGCAAGCAGTGCCTGGCATAGGAAAACGCCGAAGATCACACTCCGGCGCAACAATCAGGGGATAAATCTATCCTTATAAAGATAATCGGCTCGAAAGGAAGTCGTTGAGAATTTCACGATAATTCCCTCTCGAATCACACCGATAATTCAAGTCAGCACCTAATAACATGGTTCGGGATGAGTATAAATACCCGAACCATCGAAGGAAATGGGGTCCGGCAACCTCGTAAGCCCGGTACCACCCCAGCTTCTTCATTTATCGAGGAGTAGGTTAACTTAACCCTTCTTTTCTTCTTTTTACTGCTTTCCAAGGAGTAGACTTAATTGTAATCCTTCTATCCCTTTTTCCCCACTTGTATCCCCTTCTTTTATCAATACCAAGTGTAAACCGGTCCATTCGGCCGTGTCTTTATTCATGCATTTAGAGTGTAAACCGGCTCATCGGTCGTATCTTTATTTGCTTTTCTTGTGTTTTGAGGTTACAATCAACTCCTTAGCCGTACATTTATCCTTTTATCTGGTTCGGTTGTCCTAAGTCGAAACTTGTGATCCCTCTCTACCTCTGTAAACCCGCTTCGGCTGTCACTAGTCGTCGCGGTCGTGAGAAGTTACCGGAGGAGAACCCGGCCGAGCGGATCCCTTCTCAGCCCAATCATTTGATTATTGACACGCGACGCACTTCGACACCTCTGGAGGGTCACCTAGGGCCGATCGCGCGCAAGCCATATTTTGGCCCCAACACGAGGTTACAGGACTCCTTTTTCTTCAATAGTTCGATTATTTATACTCATTCAAACCAAGTGTATAATCGCCAATTTGGATAATCGACGTAACTTAAGGGGAATCACTGTCTATTTCTCAACTACTTTCTTCTGAGTCGATTCTCCTCAGTGGGATAGTAGTCATTTTCCGTCTACGTTCATCCCTAAATTGGCGCGCCAAAGCGTAATCATCGGCGCCTTCCGATGCTAGGCGTCGCTTGCTATTCCACAGTCAGTTACGAGATTCGCGGCTAGATCTCATACTTCTTCCTTTTATGGTCTTTCCTTTCGCGGCTCGAGCAGTCGAGAGTCGATCCTGGCATCGCTTCTTCTTGCTTATCTGATAGAGGCGGCCCGTTCGCCTTCGACTGAGGTCAATCTGGGTTAAGACGCGGAACCTTCTTTGTTGACTAACTTCTTTATCGGCTGATATCTTTAGCGGATGATATATGTCACGTGTCACTTCCCCATCGTGACAATATTTTCGACCTTAACAAGTATAAAAAAAAAATTTGTCAGAAATTTTATATGCTTTTCTAATTTGATCATCTTGATTACAATTTTACAAAAAAAAAACATTGGATTATTTTTTGGAATTTTTGTTGGAACCAGAAAAATATAGAATTCACCATAAAATTTTTGATTTTTTATCAGGAGAAAACATAAGGTGTAAGGTGTAAGCTTGTGTTTATTTTGGTTCTTTTTATAGTAGAATACACCTCTCTCGCTCTTCTCATGGACGTAGATAATTACTGAATCACATAAATTTTGATTTCTTCTTTCTGCAATTATTTTTATTAGTATTTGATTTTTTCTGTTTTTCATGTATTCGTATTGGTAGCGCATAACGAACGGTCCATTCAGTTTCCAACAAAATATGTATTAAATTTGTACCAGAGTTAAAAAAAAAAAAGAAAATACCTCTTTTGCCCTTAACTTACCAACCTATTTTCTTAATAGATAATTATCACTTTTAAATTGATTGCTAAACTAATATATTCCTGAAAAATTATAGAATTTTAAATTTACTCCGTAGAGAAAGTTAATATGAAAAATACTTTGCTACCGTTCCAAGATTTTTCAAATACATCTCTATGTTAGGTTTTGTTAATTTATTTATCCCTTTTAAAGAGTAATTGCTAGTATACTCCTAAAATATCAATTGTTTTTAGTGCAAGTGGTAAAGAAAGTTAATATGAAAAAGTTAATATGAAAAATACTTTGCTACCGTTCCAAGATTTTTCAAATATATCTCTATGTTAGGTTTTGTTAATTTATTTATCCCTTTTAAAGAATAATTGCTAGTATACTCTTAAAATATTAATTGTTTTTAGTGCAAGTGGTAAAGGGCTTGGTGATTGATACTCGAGATCTAAGTTCGAAACTTAGTTGCTTCACATTTCCAGCTAAGTTTATTTTAAAATAAACGAAGCGGATATCATGCTACCTTTCTCTCAAAAAAAAAAGAGAAAAGAAATTAAATATACTCCTAAAAAGTTGCATAATTTTTAATTTATCCCTTATAGAAGGTTAATATGAAAAATACTCTTCTGGTATTTCAAGTTTTTTTAAATATATTTTTAGAGTTTGATTATGTTAGTGATTTATATGTAATTGTGAAGTTGTGAAAATCTATAACTATGATATTGTGATAATTTATATGTTACTATAAAGTTATGATATTATGGTGATTTACATATAAATGTGTTGAATTGTTGATTTACGTGTAACTGTTATGCTTCTTTGTATGTAGCTTAAATGCCTACAAATGCCTAATATATGGTTCAAATGCCTATAAATTTTTCAATGTCTAATTACAACCCTCTTCAACAATTGCAAATATACAGGAAAGATACAGTAATGCCATTTGCTAACACATATAAATGTAAAGTTTAAATAAAACATTCTAGATAATAATTACCCATTTAAAATACTCTTTCCATCCATATATATTTCCAACCATTAAATCATACTATTTTTCTAATCACCCACTAAATTCTAGGGATCCACTATCATCCTAGCTAGTTGTACATTACTTTATTTAAGAGTCAAAAATTTAGTAGCACCAATGACTTGATACTATTAATAGCATAGAGATTAATAGCATACTATTTACGAGCTCCTTCTAATGGAAAAATAAAATTCAATCTATATATACTCCTAAAATAAACGAAGCGGATAGCATGCTATCTTTCTCTCAAAAAAAAAAAGAAAAAAAAGAAATATACTCCTAAAAAGTTGCATAATTTTTAATTTATCCCTTATAGAAGGTTAATATGAAAAATACTCTTCTGGTATTTCAAGTTTTTTTAAATATATTTTTAGAGTTTGATTATGTTAGTGATTTATATGTAATTGTGAAGTTGTGAAGATCTATAACTATGATATTGTGATAATTTATATGTTACTATGAAGTTATGATATTATGGTGATTTACATATAAATGTGTTGAATTGTTGATTTACGTGTAACTGTTATGCTTCTTTGTATGTAGCTTAAATGCCTACAAATGCCTAATATATAGTTCAAATGCCTATAAATTTTTCAATGTCTAATTACAACCCTCTTCAACAATTGCAAATATACAGGAAAGATACAGTAATGCCATTTGCTAACACATATAAATGTAAAGTTTAAATAAAACATTCTAGATAATAATTACCCATTTAAAATACTCTTTCCATCCATATATATTTCCAACCATTAAATCATACTATTTTTCTAATCACCCACTAAATTCTAGCGATCCACTATCATCCTAGCTAGTTGTACATTACTTTATTTAAGAGTCAAAAATTTAGTAGCACCAATGACTTGATACTATTAATAGCATAGAGATTAATAGCATACTATTTACGAGCTCCTTCTAATGGAAAAATAAAATTCAATCTATATATATATAAAGATATATTGGGATCATATATAGAATTAGAGAGAAAGAGAGAGAGAGAGAGAGCGCGCGCTAGGCTGGAATGCTATCATTAGCAAACCGGCCCATTTGCCACCCATTTGTTTTCGATGATGGAGCTTTTAAATCAATGATCGGCATCGTTGAACATGATCTAGACCACTAGAAGTATCTAGAAATTAAATTTTAAATCTTTTCGATATCATTAACCTTATGATCAAAAGATAATAAAATTTATAATTTTAATGGTAGATATAAACCTTTTGCTCGTTTAACGGTATAAAGATATCTAAATTAATTAAATTTTTGTTAGAAAATTTTTTAAACTATTTAAAATAAAATCTATACTGTCACGCCCCGGGGTCGAAACTGCGACCCGAACTCACCAACAGATCCGCCGCCCATACGGGAAGCCCCGTATAGACAAAGCATCTAACCTGCAAAAGATAATACTAACAACTATACAGATATCAAAGCTGAAAATAACTGTAATAATAAAAATCTGAAACCACTGTACAACTGAAATAAATGTATAATAACAATCTCCCAAGATAATAATACAAGTAGAATCCACCTATACAACATCTATAAATCCAAAAAGAGAGGTAACTAAAATAATAATATATCAGTGTACAATGAAATCCCACAATCCGGGATGGTACATCTATCTCACCAAAATAAACTACACTGGTAGGGATCTATCTCATGACTCCCTATCCTCGGTCCGTCACGCCAACTAGAGCAGGAACGGAGGGAAAAGTCTCGGCAAACCTATCACTGACAGAGGGTGTGAGAACTACATCCTACAGTAGTTCTCAGTGGGTACCGTCTCCAAGACCAACGGTCTGCCCACTAAGTCTACTAGAGATATAAGATAACAGAAATACTGAAAAGGATAAAAAGCTAGAAATAACTCTACAGCTATCATGCCTCTATCTACTATGCTCAAAGGGCGATGCAGATGAAAATAATGCATCGACTCTATCCCAGTATACTCAATCAACCCAATCACACTGACTGCCACATAGGGTTTGATGACCCGGATCTCCACGAAGGTCTTACGGAGTGAATTGTGGCTTCTCGAGGCCTACGATGTGTGTTGGAGATGGTTGCGCGCAAATCGGACCTCAGAATTAGACCCAGCGCGAAATTTGGATTAAGAATACCTGTCCGGATGCCTTCAACAAATTTTAGAAGTGAAATTTGGCAAAACAGATATCGGATTTGGACTCAGCGCGCGAAAACGATGAAAATTGACTATTTACATGTATTTTTCGGAGCTCGGATGCCAAAACACGGATTTCGAGGCATGGTTATTGTTCCGACGGTCGGCGGGCAGCATTGGCAGCACGGGCAGGCGGCGGAGCACGGCGGCGCTGCGGCGGGCAGGCGGCGGAGCGCGGCGGTGCGGTGGCGGGAAAGGGCGGCTGCGGCCGCGGGTAAGCGCGGGCAGCGCGGGCAGGCGCGTGCGAGGCGCGGGCAGGCCGGTTCACGAAACTTGGGCGTGCACCGGGACCAGCGGACTTCGGCGGGACACGTGGCGCGCGCGGATTGGGCGGTCAACGGGCGTGACGTGAGGCGTGACTCGCGCCGGGCGCGGTGCATCGTGGACCGTGCCAGGCCATGTGGCGCTCGCCTATTGGCGGGTGCAGCGACCTCGGTGGCCCGGCGCCGACCGCGACGCGTGCACCCCGCCGTGGACCACGTCGCCACGCGGCGCGCCGCGATTGGAGGGCGCGCGTGCACCGGGCGCGCGGGGCGCGGGGCGGGTGACATGGCGCGCCGAGAGGGATTCGAGCGCGCACAGTAACGGGCTTGGGCCGGATTCGGGCGCCCGAATCCGGCGCCCGAATCCGAACCCCTTCCTTGGTGGGCTTGGGCTATAAATAGCCATTTGGGGTTTCGTTTGTGGGCTTTTCCTCTGAGCTCTTCGGCCCATTTTCAACAGGGAGCATAGTTTGCGAGTCTTCTTCGATATTTGGGATCCTGAGAATTTTTGGGAGTCGTGCCATCTGCGTTTTTCTCGACATCGCGAGCTTTGACGCACCTTGTTTACCGAGTTATTTCGTCGACGCTTCTTCCGCGAGCTCCCCAGGACTGACGGGAGGGAGTTTTTGGCCGATTTTCATGGCATCGGTTTCACGAGAGGTAGATCTTCGTTTTTTGTGTTTTCTGCTCCTCTCAGTTTTGGGTTTTTACTAGAGTTTCCGGAACATCTTTGAACCCTTTTCCTGCTGGTGGTTTTTCTGGATAGCGGAGGCTTGTCGAATTTTTATCTCTATGCTCAGGTATCAGATTTCGACATGTGAGTACTCGATCGACATCTACTCTTCGCGAGGATCGCGTCCGTATTTTTATTAGAATTTTTGGAGATCATCTCGCAGGTGGTATTTAAGCATTTTCTGGATTTATTTTACAGCAGTGTTGTGATTGTGGGAAATGATGCTTATCGCGACATTTGGACCGTATCTTTGTACCCAGGAGGAGTTTTCTGGTATTCTTGGACTCGTTGGAATCGTGGGAATCTGAGGATTATCCCTGTTCAGTTTCAGCCATTTGGATCTTGGTTTGACGCGCGCTTCAGGTGGGTTGTTTTGTCTCCAAAATCGGTGGACTATTCATTAATTCTATCGTGTAGTAAATCATGCATGATTGTTAGATGTGTTAGGAAGCATGTTAGATATAGAGAGGATGTTCTTGTGTTGTTATCATGATCATGTTGATGTATGTTTCCTATCTGTGTTAACTTAAATACCACTATTGAAACTTAACCTAGCACCCTGTCATATGTTGCATGTGTAACCAGACTAGTAGAAAACTTTCACTTGGGCTAGGTTTATTGTATGTTTTAGACATCCACACTTTACTCCCTATCCCTGGACATAGTGTTTTCCTCGCCCGGGTAGTGGGGTGAGTGGTCGGGATTTCTCTTAGTGTAGGATGCATGTTACACTCGTGCTTGGGGGCAGAGTGGAGTCTGGTAGATGTAGCTGGTCTTATATCTTTGGCGGGAGCCGTTTGGATAAACGGTGGTCCCGGGTTGTCGAGTTCTTTGTTTTGCTTATCGCCACTGTGTTAGTGGCAGTAGTATACCAGTGATAGCAGGACCTTGAACCCAGCATCTTTTGGATACACACATGATTTTAGTCAAACCAATATTTTCTTCCAAATATCGAAGGTTCGCCGGAGTCTGTTCTTGTCTGATTGGACGAAGGCATTAGCCCTTCGAGGTTTGGGTATAAAAACTTGTTTTCCAACTATTTTTCTTAAAAATCATTAAAAATGGGTTTTCCTCAAATCAAAATGGTTTTTCAAAAAGGAACTACTTTTAGTCCTCACCCCGCGTGGGTTGAGTGAAAAATGGTTTCAGTAATAAATGTCACATTTTTCCTGTAAACTTCCCCACTCAAGAGGATTCGAGTGGTCTGGGTTCTAAGGGCTGCCTTTTTCTTTGGGTCGAGAACAATGAGAGGCTATGCCTAGAACCTGTTCTTGTTTGATTTGAGTTGTAGGTTCTAGTCTTTCGCGGTTCCCGGACCCTTCATTGTTGTCAGCTGTGGGGTATACCCAGCTAGTGAGTTTGCTTGTTGAGTTGATGTTCCTATTTGGGGAGCCATTGGGTTGACAGCGGTCCCGACTGTTCGAGTGGTTCCTGTTAGTGAGTTAGAGAGGTGATTCGGGTACTGTCGATCTTGTTGATCGTGGATTGGACTATAGCCTGCATGAGCCATATTGAGCTCGACAGAGATGCGCAGATACTTTCCTCGGTAGGGTCGCGCCCCTCGAGTGCCACTCCGGAGTTGGGCCTGTTACTTTGCTATCACGACTTGTCGACGCAGTCCCTCTGGCTGGGCCAGTTTTGCCAGTCACGGACGCCCTACGTAAGTCCGGTCCTCCTTGGATGTAACGGTCGTAGGTGGGCGCAGGTTTGACTGGACCCCATGTGGCAATCAGTGTAGATTGGGTGACTGTATTTTGAGAGTTAGTAGATATATCATGTTTTTATCTGTATCACTCCTTGAGCATTTAGATAGAGGCATAGTAGCTGTAAAGTTATTTTCCAGCCCTTTTCCTTTCAGTATTGCATTTGTTACTTTATGCCTCTAGTAGACTTAGTGGGCAGACCGTCGGGCTTGGGGGCGGTACCCACTGAGAACTACTATGGGATGTAGTTCTCACACCCGCAGTGGTGATTTTTCCCCAGGGACCTCTTCTCCTGTTCCTGCTGCTCCTGTTGCTGATCCTGCTGACCGAGGTAAGGGAGTCGCGAGCTAAATCCCTACCAGTCTTCTTCCAGAGAGAGTAGTTGTACCCCTTTTGGTGATGTACTAGTACTGTCAGTGATTTTGGGATTGTATCATGTACATTTTACTTTTGAGAGTTTTAGTTTTTGGAGAGACTTATGTTTTGTGAGGACCTGGCATGTACTATTTGAGGAGTTGTATATATTTATTTCAGTAGTTTACTTTTCAGCTCTGATATCTGTATAGCTATAGTATCCTTCTTTTTGCAGGTTAGACGCTTCGTCTATACGGGGTTTTCCGTATGGGCGGCGGATCTGTTGGAGGGTCCGGGTTGCAGTTTCGACCCCGGGGCGTGACATAGGGTCCAGTCAAACCTGCGGCCACTTACCGCCATTACATTCACGGAGGACTGAACTTATGTAGGGCGTCTATGACTGCTTAAAAGGGGCTCAGTCAACGAGGTCAGCATCGACAAGTCGCGATAACAAAATAACAGGCCCAGTTCCGGAGCGGCACTCAAGGGGAGCGAGCCCACCGAGGAAAGTATCCACACATCTCTGTCGAGCTCCATATGGCTCATGCAGGCTATAATCCAAATCCACGATCAATTAGATCGACAATGTCCAACTCACAACACTAACCCACTGGCCGGAGGTACTCAACAGTCGGGACCACCGTCAACCCGACAGCTCCTACATTAGGACATCAAACTCAATGTGCTAAAACCCACTGGCTGGAGATACTCCACAGCCGACGGCAACGAAGGGTCTGAAAACCCCGAAAGACTAGAACCTACAACCCAAATCAAACAAGAACAGGCTCTAGGCATAGCCTCTCGTTATTCTCGACCCAAAGAAGAAAACAATCCTTAGAACCAGATCACTCGAACCCTCTCAGGTGAGAAAGTTTACAGGAAAATGTGATATTTATTACTGAAAATTATTTTCATTCGAACCCCCTCGGGGTGAGGACTAAAAGTAATTCCTTTTTATAAAACTATTTTGACTTAAAAAGACCCATTTTAATAAATTTTAGCTCTTTTAGGAAAAATCAGTTAGAAAATAAGTTTTATTCCCAAACCCTTAAGGGCTAATGCCTTCGCCCAATCAAACAAGAATAGGCTCTGACGACCCTTCGACATTTGGAAAGAAAATATTGGTTTACTAAAATCATGTGTGTCCAAAAAGATTCTAGGTTCAAGGTCCTGCTATCACCAGTATACTACTACCACGAACACCGTGACGACAAATAAATCGGAGAAAACTCGACGACCCGGGACCACCGTTTACCCAAACGGCTCCCGACACTAGTACAAGACTAGCCACAACTACCAGACTCCACTCGGCCCCCAAGCACGAATGCAACATGCATCCCACACTAAAAGAAATTCCGATCACTCGGCCCACTACCCGGGCGAGGAAAACACTATGTCCAAGGAATAAGGATGTAAAGTGTGGATGTCTAAAGCATAAAAGAACCCACCCCAAGTGAGGGTTCTCTACTAGTCTGGTTTACACATGCAACATATGATAGGGTGCTAGGTCAAAGTCCAATAACTCTATAAACATCATGATACAATAATATTAGCACCTATTCTAGCATGCTGACAGCTACAATACTAGAATTAGTGGGAAATCCGTGATTTTGGAGTAAATCAAACCAACCCACCTGTAAACTATCGATCCAATGCCCGATCAAATTGAGTTTTGGCGTGAGAAATCCTTATCCTCTCTGAAATCTGATGCCGTGAAAATCATCTAAATCTGCCACACGGATCGAGCGCAATTGCCAAAACACTACACGCTGCGCGATTAAATTCCAGAATTTCAGCATATAGTCTTAGGCTAAATAAAATGCACAATTAACTCCCAATATCTCAAAATGAAACTTCCCACAACACAATAGAAGTGTCCTCCATCATAAGAACATTCCCAAGTCTTCAAAAATCCATCTTTAATTCCCTTTAATAATCAAAATAACAAAATATTACATGTTGTCCCAAAATATTAACATAAATATAGCTTGCACTTCCAAATTTAATTAGAGATCTTTCCACAGGGAATTATCCACGTCTCACAAAAGAGAATTTGCTCACCTTGAAGTTAAAAGATGTCCCAGCTTGAAATACTGAAAAAGAGCCAATATTCTCAAAGTTATCTTCAAACCAAGGCTCAATGCTCAAAGGAGCAATCAAAATCTGCACTGTTGTAATCCCTAAAACAGAGCTGAGAAGATCAATAATGTTACCTTGTCAAATGTGCTCCAAATTCTGTAAGCAAGGTACCAATGGATTCCTCTCCGAGAGTAGATGCAAATTGAGCCAAAGAACACCACAATCCATGCACGGATCACGGAGAAATTACATAATTACTTTAGACTATCCAAAACTCAATCTTAACAGTCAAATACTTAAACCATAACACAAGAGTTCCAAAGATGATAATTATACTCCAAGAAAATCCCAAATCTAGGGAAAATGGTACATACCAATATTGTAGATCTTCAAGTCCTGAAAATTTTCCCACAAAATTCATTCCAAAACTCTCATCCTACTGTCCAGAGTAGCCAAAACACCAAGGACTAACCAAAACTCCAGGCTAAAACAAAGGTCCCAAAGATGGCCTCAAAACTCTGTAAAATCTCATAATCCAAGGGAAGATTTGAGCACCAAAGTTGTAGGCTTACCTCTTGTGAAGATATAGAACCAAAAATCAGGTCAAAACTCTCTCTAGTTAGCTCTGTAGGATTTTTGCACCGAAACGAGAAGAAGTGGGTTGTGAATGCAGCAATGATGATGTCCTCAAAGGTTGATGAAGAAGATGATCAAAGGGCCATCAAAAATCCCCAAAAATTCATTCTCTAGAGTAGAGATGTAGATGGAGCTTTGGTAGAAATTCCCAAAAAAATCATTCTCCAAAAGAGCTCAAAGGTGGTGAAGAAATTCCTTTTAAATCCATGGAAAAGAAGAAGAAGAAGAATAACCGCCTCCCTGTTGCTACAGTAACTGGCCGGCCCGTCACCCGGGACCAGGCCACCACGCGCCACACATCCGCGCGCCCCCACTCCCCCGCTCGCTGTCGGATGGCTGCCACGCATCCCGCTCATCTGTGCTCCGTGCACCCGGCGCACGCGCGACGGCTTGCACCAGCCAATGGTAGCGTGCTACGTGGCCAACGCGATCCGCGCGCCGTCCATGCGCTGGTCATTGCGCCGGGTCCTTCGGACGCTGTCAGCCAATCAAAAGGCGCCACATGGCATCGCCCCCCGCTAGTCAAGCCGCGAATGGCGGGGCTCGGCCAATCCCGTGCTGCCACGTGGCACGTGCGCAAATTCCCTGGTCCCGGTGCACGCACCTGGGTCGTGGACCGGCCTGCCCGCGCCCCCGCGCCTGCCCGCTCCTGCCCGTGGCCGCACCGCCCGGAATAGTAACCAAGTGCCCGAAGTCCGTTTTAGGGCGTTCGGATCCCAAAAAATACATCCAAATAGCCGATTTCGATCGTTTTCGCGCACTGAGTCCAAATTCGACGTCCGTTTTGCCAAAATCCACTTCTAAAATTTGATGAAGGCATTCAGATAGGCAACTTGACCTAATTTTCGCGCCGAGTCCAATCCTGAGATCCGATTTGCGCGCAACCATCTCCATCATCCAACATGGGCCTCCAGAAGCCGCTGATCACACCGCAAAACCTTCGCGGAGATCCAGATCATCACATATACTCTTGATCTTGATTACAAAACTCCTATCAATAATTTTTGAAAAATATTTATTTTCAACCGTTTATTTTTGTGTCCACTTGATGGATTAGAAAGAAATATCAAAAAAGTATGAAATTTAATTTCTAAATAGTTTAAATGGTCTAGATCATGTTCAACGGTGCCGATCGTCGATTTGGAAGCTCCATCATCGAAAATAAATGGGTGGCAAATAGACCGATTTGTTATTAATGGCATTCCAGCCTAGCTCTATATTATATATATATATATATATATATATATATATATATATATATATATATATATATATATATATATATATATATATATATATATATATATATATATATATATATATATATATATATATATATATATATATATATATATATATATATATATATATATATATATGTATATATATATGTATATATATATATATGATCCAAATATATTTTTATGGTACCAAGCAAATTGAAGATATAGTTCAATAGATATATCTTTCACCAATCAAAATCAACTTCAAAATTAATTGATATATTCCATATACCTGGTCTACGCCATCTTTTATGAACCAGTTTAATGGGTTAATTAATTTGACTCAATCCAAGTACAAAAGAAAGCATATTCTTAGCATTCTTCATCGTTATTATTTTTATACTTTATCATTGAGAGATTATGAATATGTAAAAATCATCAAAATATCATGACTAGTGTCGCAAGCTACGCTCGCCGTATCTGCAGAAAAATCTAGTTTTCGAGGCCAAACCTTTCTATTCTCGCAATTTTTTTATATGTGGCCCTCTTTCTTGTAAAAGTAAAATTTCATCATTTTCAATTTTTGATTTGGAACAGGATCTTTCTTTACGCGCATCATGTTCGCTAGATCATCTCCTTCCTTCACCTGTATCATTTACGACCAAACCAACACTGCTTTCTTCGATACTTGTCTGCAACCTAATTTCCTCATACAGTAAGATCGACGTAACATCTTCCATCTTCAAAATTTGCTTCCATAGAGTATGGTGGTCACTAGATGATTATAAAACGACAGAAGTGGCATAAGAAAAATCAACTCCTTAGCGTTCTCGTCAATCTTCACATTAATACTAAACAAATATGCAATAATCTTATTAAAGATATTCAAATATTCTGTTATGTCGTACCTCCCCTAATACGTAGCCTATATAATATTTGTTTTAGAAACAACACATTTGAGAGGCTTTTTATCATGTACAACTTCTCCAGCTTGTTCCACATGCCGACTGTAGTTTTTTCATCCATTATGTTGTATATCACCTTATCTGACAGGCACAACATAATTGTATTAACTACCGCCCACAAATCAATCTCCTCCTAATTTTCGTCGCTCATCGATGTCAGTTTTTTTGATTTTCCAAGCAACATCTTATGAAGGCCATGTTGTACTAAAAGGATTTTCACTCTTTCGTGCCAAAAACTAAAAATTTTTTTACCGTCAAATTTCTTCACCTCAAACTTAGATGATGAGCCATTCGACATCTCTACTGTAGCGCGGTCCTTATTCTCTAATACTACTTGTTGGAAACTAGATGAACCGTCCGTTATGCGCTATTGTTGAAACCAAAAAATGACCACGTGGCAAGAGGTACGGTCAATATATTTGAACCGTCTTAGCCGAATCAAAAGATAACGCGTGGTAATACGAAAATAATAGGTCGGTCAATGGGTCAACCGACTTGGATTAATCAAAAGATAGCGCACCATGAGCCGTGGGAAGGTGCCTAAACCTTCATAAGTGATAGGCAGGAATCGGCTGAATGCACGAGCGACATCGGTCATTGGGTTTATAAGCCGATTAGAGATAAGGATCGAGACGAAAAATAATTGAGTAACGTCTAAGATCAGGCAGGCGGAATCACGAAGCGTGGAGTCCGCGGCCAATGCGATTTCGGCCCAGATACACTCCACTAGTTGCTGCCAAGGATCGCACGACAATCCATAATGGCGAAAGATATTCGAAAATAACGTGGCCGAAAAATACGCCATTACCTTATTATGGCGAGGGATTTTTGGAAAAAACGTGGCCGAATAACACGCCATTACTTATAATGACAGTTAATCTCAAGAGGAGTTCGCACCAGCATAAATAGGCGAATTCTCCTCTGAAAGGGAATTTTGTAATCGCATAAGCCAGAGACCACTGCTTTCAATTTTCTTTCAATTCACGCATCTACAGCTTTTTTTAGTCTAAATTTACATTTTTCCTAGCAGTCTTACAACTTTCTTAGGGATAGTAGTAGCTTGTAATTAGTTCCCATCCTCGCAACCTTCTCCACACGACTCTGAGCTCCACCATCCAATTCGGCTCATCCGGCCGAGTCCAGTGTTTGACAATTCTTGAAGGACAGTTTAGTTTGGCTTCTCTAGGCCTAACTCGGTTTATGTTTGAACAAGTAGAATTTAGAATTCAGCTGAGCAGATCCCTTTTCAACCCGATCACTTAATCAGTTACGCGCTCCAGAGAATCAACTACATACAAAGCCGATCGAAAACCGGATGAGATCAGCAATCAGAGTCCGATTCGATACTAACAGCTACCAACATAGATGCACAAAAAACAAGAAAAACTAAATGGTAATAAAAATAAATACAGGAAGAAAAAATCAAGATTCATGTGATTCGATAATTACCTACATTAATAAAAAGTGCTAAAGAGATATATTCCACAATAAAAAAATAAAAAAATATATAAAAATATAAACTTATATCTTATATTTTTCAGATAAAAAATTAAAAAAATTTTGATAAACTCTATCTTTCTCTTGTTTTAATAAAAATTTTAAAAAATAATTTGAAAAAATTATAACGTGAAATCGTAATCAATCAAATTAAATTAAAAAATTATATAAAATTTCTGATCAAAATTTTTTATATTATTATTTTTAAAAGTTCGACCCGTTCCCTGCCAACTTTAAACCCCAAAGTCGCATGCGTGAGCCGCCTTTTATCTACGGCTTCTGTATATTAATTAGCTAAGCCATTCTAATTATTAATTGAGGATTGCTACATGTACACCCCGAAGGGGTGTACATCCTACATCTCCATTTTTTTAACGGTAGCGATATTTTTTACGGATCACATCAAGTGACCTCTCATCACACCTCCATTCTTAGATGGGCGGAGGTGTGAGATGTACACCCCTTACGGGTGTACAAGTAGCATTTTCCTTATTAATTTGGTCGTACGCCCGTCCACACATTGAACGTTCCGGACATCAAAATAAAGTTAAGGAAGCCGGCCGAGTCTACATTAAAAAAATATTGATCGCACCAAATAATTGGTGCTATCAAGTTTCAGTCGTCGGATAAAAAAATATACGGTTGAAATTATAATAATTTTTTAAAATTTTTACTATTCAACCAACCCTCTAGTAAATCCTAGGAGACCATTAAAAACTTGATAGGACTAATAACTTGGTGATATCGATAGTATTCTAGCCATATATATATATATATATATATATATATATATATATATATATATATATATATATATATATATATATATATATATATATATATATATATATATATATATATATATATATGAGTAATGCTACATGTACACCCCGAAGGGGTGTACATCCTACACCTCCACTCCTTTAATGGTGTCGATATTTTTTACGGGTCACATCAAGTGACCCCTCATCACACCCCCACCCTTAGATGGGTGGGGGTGTGAGATGTACACCCCTTACGGGTGTACAAGTGGCATTTTCCTATATATATATATATATATATATATATATATATATATATATATATATATATATATATATATAAAATTAAATTTTTTGATATTTTTAAAAATATCAAGTTATTGGTAATTATGTATTTTTAGTTTTTAGATAAAAAAATTAATGATTAGAATAATAATGATTTTCTAGAATTTAGTGAGTAGTTAGTGAAATAATATGATTTAAAAATAAAATTTATAACCACCAAATAATTGATACTTTTATAAAAGTAATTAATATTTTTAAATTTTTATATAAAAAATAAAAATAGCATATCTAACGGTGAAAATTTTATAACTACCAAATAATTGATACTTTTATAAAAACAATTAATATTTTTAAAATTTTATATAAAAAATAAAAATAGCATGATCTAACGGTGAAAAATGTATAATCACTAAGTAATTGATACTTTTATAAATATCATAGTCGGACTATATATATATATATATATATATATATATATTTTAATTTATCGGTTAAAAACTTAATAGCATTAATGACTTGATACTATTAATAGTATTTCAGCATATATATAATTTATCAGTTAAAAACTTAATAGCATTAATGACTTGATGCTATTAATAGTATTTCAGCATATATATATATATATATATATATATATATATATATATATATATATATATATATATATATATATATAGAAAAAAGCTACTTGTACATCCGTAAGGGGTGTACATCTCACACCCCCACCCATCTAAGGGTGGGGGTGTGATGAGGGGTCACTTGATGTGACCCGTAAAAAATATCGACACCATTAAATGGGTGGAGATGTAGAATGTACACCCCTTCGGGGTGTACATGTAGCATTACTCATATATATATATATATATATATATATATATATATATATATATATATATATATATATATATATATATATATATATATATATATATATATATATATATATATATATATATATATATATGATCTGAATCTATCTTTATGGTTCAAAGTTGAAGTTATAGTTCAATACGTATCTTTTATTAATGAAAATCAACTTTAAAATCAATTGTTATATTTCCTAGATTTAGTCTAGGACATCTTTCATGAATTAATTTAGGCTGATAACGAAATAATATTTAAAAAAATAATTTTTTTATTTTTAGATAACTTGCTATTCTAGGATATAGAAAAATAAAAAAAAATATTGTATTTGACTTGATATTTTTTTTATTTCTTAGAATAACTAAAATCATATTTGGTAATTTTATAAAGAATAATAAAAGATAGTACAAAAGATTAATTAATTTTTTAAAAAAATATCAAAATTATTTTTATATATAAAATATTTAATATATGTACAATATTACATATAAAAATAATATATTTTTTAAATATAAAATAATTAAAATATTCTGTCTAATTCTATTATAATCATATTATTATATAAAATATTTCAATATTAATATATAACATACTGCAATAATAATATATATAAATACTTTAAAATATTATATATAAATAAAGGAAGAAAATATATTTTAGAATAACATACAATATAAATATTTAATATATAAATGTTACATATTATATAATATATAAATATTATATAATGTAATATATAAATAATATACAATATAATATATAAATAATATATTATATAATATATAATAAAATATATAAATATTTATATTATATAATATACTATATAAATATATAAATAATATATTATATAATATATAATATAATATATAAATATTATATGTAATATAAATATATTATATAATATATAAAAATATAATATATTATTTAGTAATTAAATATATAAATATTATATATTTAATATATTTATTACCTTATATAATAATTTATTTTATATTATATGGTATATTTTACAATAACATATAATATAAATAAATTTATAAAAGTAATTATAATTATTATTATTATTTTATATTATAAGATATTTTAGAATATTATAAAATTGTATATATATATAATATAATCATACTTTTATATTACTTTAATTATTTTTAATAAATAAAATTATCTAGAATAATTTGGTTTAACCGGAATAGCTATTCTTGTTATTTTTTTATACTATTTGATGGACTAGTAGGAATTACTTCCGTCATTTCTCGTTTATTCCGAAACCAACCGGAGCCTTAATAAATTAATTAATTTGATTCAATCCAAATTTTAAAAAAGACATATTCTTAAGAGGTTTAATCAGAGATAACTTAAGAAGTACTAGCAGTCAAATTATTTTTACATAACAAAAAAAAAATATACGAAAAGTATATTTGAAACGAGAAAAAAAAAGAGAAAAAAAAAAAAACGATACATAAAATATTTCAAAAGCTTTGAGGGGTACATAGATAATTTTCTTCAAAATTTTAAAAATTTTGGTATAGATTTTGTCTATATCCGGCCCAAATCCAAAGCGAATAAATTTTACATTACATACTATACACGAATGTTTGATTTTACATTTAATATTGTATTTTAAATATTTATATTTTAATATAACATATTTTAAAATATGGTAAAGAGGAATGTTTTTTTCGGATTCAAATTTTCAGATTCGGAGGATTCTGCTTTCGGATTTTTGGCCGGCTTCAATTCTGCATATGAATTTTTAAAAGAGCAATGCTACATATACACCCCGAAGGGGTGTATATCATACACCTCCACCATTTTAATGGTGGCGATATCTTTTACGGATCACATCAATTGACCCATCATCACACCCCACTCATTGGATGGGTGGGGTGTGTGATATACACCCCGAATGGGGTGTACGGATAGCATTTTCCTTTTTAAAATCTGTTGAGTACGGATTCAAGTTCCAATTTGGCAAAAATATTCCCCAAAAATATTCCCCAAATATTAGAAAACAAATTTAAAAAAAAAAATTATCTCAAAGAGGAGTAGGCTAAGGTTTATTCCGAGAGAAAACTGCTATTGCTAGGAAAAGAGTATCTCTGAAATTAAAATTCTTATAAGATCGGTAACTGGTCAGTCATAAGACGATGCATTTTCACTTCTCCGTAGAATCTCAGTTACATTGAAGGATTTCTCCGCGGCCGGTCTACTCCGGTTGCTTGCATTATCCGTAGGCAAAATCCGACCAACTTTCTTAAAATGCCATAAATAATCACTAGATTACCTGAAACATTCAAGGTTACAATAGCAAAGAATAAAACAGTTTCTCTTTGCTTTGTAACTGAGATTCTATTACATTATAATTTGCATAAACAATGCAAATGTGGCATTATATCGATGTTTGATGAATTTGTATACTTGAAAATTTTACAAGACACCTAGCTATATAATACAGGTCTTAAGAACACATAATGCTTGAGGTATTAATAATAATAATAGTAATAATCCAAGGCACCTAGTACAAAGCATTAAAATTCCAACCACATAGCAATGGCGTATGTGCTGGACCACAACAAGTACGTTTTCTAATGGGCAGCGCGTCGATCCCGTTCCACGAAGCATGGATCATGTCGTGCTCCTGCTCCAAACATGCAGCTTTAAGATTAGCACTTTTGAGGCCAATCATTTTAACACAAATTAAAAAAATTGAAAAAAAGCAAAAGTGGTGGGTGTAATACTTAACTTACATCCCAATCTCACCTTAAGATAAAATGCGTAATTTAAAATGGAACCATTCACAAAATAACTTATTGATGCGCTCGGCCCAATGGCTCATTCTCCGAATTCAGAGAACCGTTGGATCAAGAGGCGTATCTCCTCGGCCGAAAAAGGGTTGAGCTCTTGATCCAAAGGTGCTGCTCGGAATTCGAAGCACTTACTCCTGGAGCCTTTTCTTTTTCTTTTTTCCTTTTTCTTTTTTCTTCTTTTGTTTTTCTAAAAATGTATCCCCCATCTTTCTTCCAATCAAAGCTTATTGCTTCCAAGTTTGAATGTCTATATCTGTTTTTCACTATAATTTTTCATTGTAGAAAAAGCATCATAAATTTTATTTGCCAAATATTTAGATGTTGTTTTTCAATTAACAACTACACAAGCTACTCCAAAAAAAAAAAAAACCTAGACTAGATAAATAATTACGCCCTATTTAGCCGCCTTCTAGTCATACAAGTGTTATTTACTAAAGCACAGTTTGAATAGTACTATTTAGAAAAAGAAAAAAACTAAATATACACTTTCCATGCTAGGATGGAGTGAATTTCACTCGCCACTTCGAAATGACGAATGAATGAATATCCATCTTAAAATGGACTAGATATAAAATGTATACCCCAAATAAGATGTACATGTATCATATCTTTTAGAAAAATTAGTGTGATTCTGTTTGGTACAGCTATTTAATAGGCTGGCCAACTACACAGTACTATGGTGATGGAAAGCACCAAGGATGGTGCCTCTCCGCCGTCGCAATTTTTCTAGAAAGCTGTGGTGTAGGTACAATATCTTCAAAAATTTAAATAATTTTATATAAAAAATATAATAAAATTAAATCTCGTATCTGGATTATAATATTTTTTGGACCATAATTAGAGTCAAAAAATTAAAAAGATTAAACGTGTTAAAGCTAAAATAATTTTAAAATAAATAATTCCTGAAAAGTGGGGCGTCCGCCACCCTAACATCGATTTAGCCCGCTTGCAAAAGCCAAATCAAATAGAAATACTAAATTAGAACTCAATACTTTTGGACTCAAAAATATCATTTTAGCCCTTGGCAATAGTAAAAATACCAAAAAAAAAAATTCAACACAGAGCACTCTACCGAAGAAAGCTACACGTAAAAGCAGACATTTTAAAAAAAATATGGGACCAAACACACACATACTTTGGTACCAACGATAGAGAGTACATGGAAGCATGTAAAAGACAAAAGGACAAAGTGAGAGGGTTTTTCATTCCCCAAGGACCATGCTAAGATTAAGAACAAGTAATAGACCTGGGACCAAACCCAGCAAACACGGGGACGTCACCCTCCGAAGCATTTAACTTAGCTGTGTTCATGTGGGCAATGACATAAATCTGAAGCTCTAGACTCAAGGCCAACTAAGACTGGTGGGGGCAGTTACAAGAAACAGTACAATGAATTTGCTCATGGAGCATGATGGGGACTCTCCCATGTATGTGTACATTAATGAAGTTCAACAGCATTCTGAATCGTCATTTAGTGATGAGCCAGTGCGATCGAAACAGGTGCGCACAGCCCATGTGACGGAACAAACATATGGGCCCTAGCTGTGACCCAGCCTAGGATTAAGCAATCAAGCATGGTGTGGCTTGGGTCTAATTATGGACCATTTCGCCACCCTAACAATGTTCTTCTACTTGTTTGGACTCATCATGTTAACCCCAAAAAAAGATTTGACCCGTTAAAAAACGGCTCGAGAATGATTATACCAGCGCTTCTGCTGTCATGCAAAATGGGAATCATACCGAGCAACCAGAAGCGACAGAACATAAACATCCACTCATTTAGGGCATATTTGGATGTTGCAAATCATAAGAGGATGACTTGTGTAGCACAGGGTTTTGTTTAGTGGTTTTAAATAGTAGTTTACTTTAGTCCCATTACAATATTTTCTAGTTATTATGACTGCTCCATCTATCAGGCCACATTTGTATGATTAAAAATTAGGATTACTAAGTTCTCTTCTTTTCTTTTCTTTTTGGTACTTCAAAAAGTCTCGCCATAGAACTAAAAGTCCTATTGGGAGACACCCCACTGTGTGACCGGGTTCACCACCGTCCCTGTCGCTTTAAAATTCGAGCCACTGATTGTCGGACGGCTATGAACCCTATTTCACCATGAGGTGTTTAGATGTAAGGTTGATACGGAATGGGTATAATAATATGTGCATGTGAAATAGAAGAGATCATGGAAAGGAGATAAGAAAACAAACCTGGAACAATGGAGAGGAGACCTTTTTAAACCACAGGAAGGCAATTAATTTAGGTTGTGGCCTGGATCTGTAAATAAAACAATTATAGCTTTAGCTTATTCGTTAATGAGGTAGTTAGCTAGAGTAAACAGCATAGAGAATTTTCAAGCAAAAACTAATTCATCATTGGTCTCATCTGCTAATTTTGGTTACTCATGACAATCATACAATATAAACATTTGAAAATGTTAGCTTTCCTACTGCAGTCACCTTCTCTTGCCGGATTTTCTGACTTTGGCTGAAGTACTGATTTGGATGGTTGATACCAGTATCACATGATGTACCGTGGATTGCTTCAAAAGTCAATGTGCAAGCTAACTGGCAATTTTCAGATTTAAATTTTTGTTATTTTTAGTAAAATGAGAGTTGAACCAAAAGGAACGCAAATTATCTGATAATAGTTGGAATGGCAAATTCTTAGATGTCAATGACCTGGTAATGGCGATTTCGAACTTTATCCATAACTTCATCCTGTTGTCGTCCTCCAACCCCCATTTTATTAAGTGCAGCTCTCAAATTCTCCTCACTGGAATATATATATATAAATACACAATAAGGTTACAAACAATGGGAAAAGAGAAAAAGGAATCATTTACTTCTTCTGAACAAAGTTCTTGTCCAAGTTCAGATGCTTATATTTGCTAGGGATTTTCTTCCAAAGTTGTTGAGATGTCTCCATATACTACACAATTCATATACATTACATTTATGTACCATCCTAGTTTTATTGGTTTATAGGAATGTTGCTATTAAAACTAAATAGTTATGGTCTCAGGGTTCTTTACACATTTGAGCTAGTGTACATACAGTAAATCGAAATTTTTTCCCCAGGGAAAGAGGAAATAAGGATGCTTATTTGTGATGATGTATCAAAGAGGCCAAATTTGAAATGGACCAAGATGATTTTTTTTTTATTAAAAAAAAAAAAAAAAAAAATCGTCTTGGTCCAAGATGAATTTGGTCATACCATAGTCTATTCATCAACAAAAGACCCAAACAGTGTAGAGCACTTTCTGCCCTGTTCTAACAGGCCCAGTTTGATTTTGGCTTATAATTTTAGGCCCATATCAGGCTTACGAGTCTATAAACTTGGTATTCCTTCACTTCCCTTCTGTCTATCCACTTTGTTAAACTTACCAGAGTTTATACAAGATTACTGATAATATCAGAAATTAATGGAATTACAGTAGGTAGAAACATATAACATAAAATTGTAAGAACTTAAACTTTCATATCCAGAAGCACAGATTTAGCTTTTATCCTTTTTTTTTATTTGATATTTACAAAAAAAATGAGACAAATTTGGTGTATGTTAGGAGAGTGCTTAAAGTGATGCATACCTATGGCAATATAGATAACATAGTCAAATATTTGTCGAAATGTAAAACTAAGCTACAGTAATTAGCAGAAAATGTAAGAAGCTCATGTCACGAAATAAACTGGTAAGAACTAATAACAATATTCATATCACGTGAATTATTAAGTTCCAATACAGAAAATTACAAGACTACAATAGAAGAGAATTAGCATAGCTCATAAGGGAAATTTGTAGAAATTAAACAAGCTAGAAACGGTGTCAAACCTGAAGTGTCGGTAAGGACAACCATGGTGATCACCGACACTAGGTGTCGATGAAATGATCTTTTGACAGGCGAATGGAGTGTAATCCTGGAACATAAAATAAGGTAATTGGTGTAATCAGTGTGAGTAGATAAAACTTCCACAAATTCTAGTAATCGGTGTAAGCAAGTGGGCTTACTGTCCTCTTTCCTTCTTTGCCATAATTATGGCGAATGCTGTAAGCATATTCTTTGTCGAACCTCTCAGCACCAACCTATTACAAAGATTGAAAAAAAGAAATATGAAATTAGATAGAAACAAAAAGGAAAAAGAAAATCAAAGAATATATTTGGCGCCATTATTGCTCTAGAGGAAACAAAAGCATATCCGACTACACACATTACATAGCCAATGATTCAATGAGAAAGAAAAGCCTAACCTCAGATGTTATGGGTGTAATCAGAGAATGATCCATGAAGTATTGAAGGGCCCTTTTAATTGCAATGCTGTACAAACAAATTATGCTTCTATCGTCTATTTGTAAATATACTTCAACAATTAGAGTAACATCAGCATGGAGAGTACTTTGTTTTTCTGTCTCGATGAAAGGAGAAAAGATAGCCAGATCTCATAACGTCTGGTTGTTGGCAAAAGAAGGGAGCAGTTTTTAACTATTGGAAAACCATACAATGTCTGCTACCTTCTGGGCTTGAATTCTAGTATATGTAGCTATTTAAGTATGGCAACTAAAATTCCCAAAAACCTCAAGTAATTATCCACTGACCTATCACAAAAAAAAGGAATAATTTACCTCTCAGCCTGTGAGAACATATCACAATTTATGATGCCCATCACCTAACTTCTTCATCGAGAAAAAGAGTATTTATGTAACATTGTAGTCGGTTATGTCAAACCTTCCACAAGCTTAAACGAGTTTCTTGAATATTGTACATGGCTGGAATAAGTAAAATTTAGTCCATCCAATTAAACCTTGTTATTGTGGTCTTTGGTAACGCGAAGAAGAGCTTCAGGGCTCGTTAGCTAGATCTTTTGCTATCATGTTATTTTGGACTATTTTGTTTTCAAGCTTAAGAAAAGTATTTATGAATGCGATGTTGATTCATGAGTACTAAAAAATTACTTGATAGAGTTGACAACATACAATGCAGATTTTAAAAAGTGAATTTTTATATTTAAGCAGCTGTTAGACAAGAACCTTCTTAGAGAACTCCTCTTTCCAAAAAGCAAGAGCATCATCCAACTTTAACCCAACACCCTACAAAGGGAAAATATATATATATAAGTAACAAAGAAATATACATGAAGTTAGGAGAGAAAACACAATGAACTTCCAAAAAATAACAGCTGTTTTTAACAGTTCACTAACAGAATCTAACTCTAGAAGGATATTTTTCATATTAACCTTCTATGCGGGGTAAATAAAAAAGTCTGAAACTTTTCAAGAGTATATAAGCAATTGCCTCTAAAAAGAGATAATTACCTATTAAGGAAATATGTTAGTTAGAGGCAAAAGAGGTATTTTGACTCCTTTTTAGCTCTGGTAGAAATTTAATCCGGATTTAATCCAAGATGACTTACAGATACTAATAGCGGAGTTATTTTTTAATAATGGAAAAAATATATGAGGGGTATATTTGAAACAAAAAAAATAGGGATACATAAGATATTTCAAAAGGTTTGAGGAGTATATAAGTAATTATCCCTAAATTATAACGACTAAGGATCTGTGATAATCTCAGCCAGCTTCATATATTATACTTGTCAGTAGAGGTGGGTATGTGATTACAAGAAAAAAGGGCCAATTAGTTCCTGAATTCTAATAAGCATTTGCAAATACTTGAAGCTTTAAGTATTTAAAAGACATTAATGCAAAAGAAAACGAGAAGTTACTGAACAATAAGAGGAAAAAAAAAATGCAAACGTAAGGCTTTATATTATAGATTTGAGGGCAAGTGGAAAAGGGCTTGGTGATTGGTACCCGAGGTCCCAAACTCGAAGCCTAGTTGCTTCACAATTTATAACCAAGTTTATTTCTAAAAGGAAATGAACGAAGCAAGTAGCATGCTTTCTTTATCTATCAAAAAAAAAAAATTCAGCAAGTACCTTAAGGAAAAGGTTAAGTTGTATCCTCCCTCCATGCTTCAAATGATGATCTTCCCTTAACTGCAAATTAAAAAATTTAGACAATCAAAGTACAATCTTGGGCAGAAAAATCTTACAATATCCCAAAAGTATGAAGCTCCATTACCTTATCAAATAAATGGCGCATACAAAGAGGAAATGAGTTATTAGCTAGCTGATCTATGTCCTTTAAAGATATGTCGGCCGATTCATTTGGCTGCAAGAAATACTGACAAGTGAGCAAAAACAATTAAATATACTCATTTAAGATGGCAATTCATATCAAATGAAAATTGAAGTGACACCTGAGTGTAATCAGGCCCCAAATAGCTGTTGGTCAATGCTTCAACAATCTGAAGGGAAAAATGCAAAATCAATTTGTTCGAGCATGTCTAAATGTATATAATACTAGCTGCCAGCTGGAGGAAGAATTTTACTCACGGGAGTCAACCTATCCTTCTCCTGCTCCTTTATGGTAGATGTCCATTTTCTGTCAGAAGTGGTAACATTTTAATTTGTCAATACATTGTACAAATTAACAAACAAAAAATTCAAACCGGACGAAGGCACGGATAAACACTTAAGCAGCTTAACACAGGTGATTATTATTATCATCATCATCATCATCAAATGAAAAGCATTGAAAAAGATGATAATGTCTCAAAGGCAAGGATTTAAGTGTCGTGCGAAAATTTGCCAGTACGGTACGGCACAGTGTGTGCCGAGCAATGCCGATGAATGCCGGTCATAAAAAATACATGCGTGCCGACACATAATGGCATGAAAAATTATTTTCTTTATCAACAAAATTTTCTAATAATTTATTATATATCTTTATCAAATCTTTTGGACTTTATTGAGAAAATTACTTAGTAAATTAAAGAAAAGAGGGTTTTGAGTTGTGCGATCGTCACGGGAGTTGTATCGTGCCGATATTTTGTTGGCACAATACATTACAGTGGATACAGACCGTGCCGATAGATACTTAAATCCTTGCTCAAAGGCCACTGACTGCATAAACCGTGGTCACTGTCACAACTAAAACTATATTTTTAGAGTTTCAGTTTTGCAATTCTTGAGCATTAAATTAAGTATTAAAACCTTCAATCCCCACCAACAAGATGAGTGTTATGCTCTCAAATTTCAACAATCACTGTACATAAAGGTTATAGTTATTCTAAATGAGTTTAAATTGAAAAGGAAAACAAGGCCAGGAAAGAACTTAGTTGTAAGTAATACATGCTTTAGCAGTCATAAAATGTTGCACCTCCATCTTAAGTATTGCATGAGTTTAAATATTCTTTATGATGCTAATGTGCTTTTAAAATCATTAAGCCATGAATTTTATTGAAACATTAATCAAAACTGCTTAATTAGATGCTTCCTGAGTGACTAATATCATGAACTTCTAAGAGCATTAGTTCCCTGTTCTCCCATCTTCTTTGCTCGCATGTTTTCTGATGAGTAATAATGGTTACAAATGAATCTTCAGGTAACTTCAGTATATGTTCAGGATTTTGTTAGAGCTTGAACGACCATTTTAAGCAAGCCTCAAGAGACTAAACAAATGTTGCTTCAAAAAGTGATATCAGCACCTTGTATGAATAGAAAATTCCAGTTGTTTCCAGTTGTTGCCACTAATGGAAATATTTTGCCAGCTATGGTGTTATGTCACGTTAATTCGTTTCAGATCAATAAATGGCTAAAAAGCGTTGGCAAATGTAAACGGACCGAAATAGAATATGCGAGCTTTGGGTGTAGTATTTCTACATATATAAAAATGAAGAACAAATTTCTTCCTAGGAAAAGCTTAATATAAGTGGCATTCGGAAATTTCAAAGAGCTGTGTCCTGCATTTATGCCACTACAGTTTGTTTGACATGTTGATACAGAGGAAAAAAGGATAACCACAAGATCATGCAGGACAAGCTGTCAACCGCTGGAGCCCTTTATGAACAAAAATTAACATCATCAGCATAGAAACTTTACAAATAAGAAATGCTAAAATAGTTGATAATTACCTATTGGTCAATACAAGGGCCTTGGAAATATTGCAGCGGAATTGGGTGACAACAAGGGAAACCACCTAGTAAAAGACCAAGAGAAAGTTAGAACAAGACGAATACTTTCTTTTGTAGTTCAAATTGATGATGTAACTAGAGAACTAGCATTCACCTGATTCATGGGAACATAAGCAAAACCTTTTAGGATAAATACTCTGCGGCTGCCAACGAGGTCTGGAACTTCTTCAAAAGGGACCTAGTAATTTTTAATCCAGATGAACAAAAGGTTAGGTGACATTTTACCAAGGAAAATGACAATAACACAAGAAAAAGAGGCAAAAGATGTTTAACAAACCTTGAAAAAAATAATGTCATCTGCAAAACAGTTAAACTGAGTCAGGTTGCTTGATGAAATAGAAGAAAATTTTCTTTTGTTGAGGGGAAAGAACTAGAAATATTTAATAGCCCAAAAGTATATGAAAGAAGGAACTAAATTCTATGCCTCCAAACACAAATAGAGATTTTAAAGTCCTGTGAACAATAAAATTAGGCATTCCCATCTATACAACATTTGAAATCTATCTTATGGGAAAAGTACTGCTTTTCAGAAGTAATTCATGTAATAAATGAAGACAAGAAGAAACGTCAATTGTGTTTTATGGATCCAGATTAGCTAGACCAACTAAAAGCTCCCCTGTTCCAGAGGCCCAGAAAGAATTGTTACAAATTGCATAAGTCAACCTCTTAGCTACCAAAGTATTATCACCACAAAAGAAGAGTGATCAATTGTTCAGTAAGCTGCATTAAATTAACTCACTAAGTCTTATTAGACAACTAGCACATAATAGGTAACCATAATTAAAGGAGAAAAAAACTGATAATGGAGATAAGTGTTGGAATAATTAGTCTCTTACGCATATTGCAATTGTAACACTAACTTACCTAGTTAGATTTGGCACATAGTGGTCAAGTTTCTATCTAACTGATACAAGTCAGTGCAGGACTTCCAAACAGCAAGGTCATAGTCATTTATCTAAACTTTCACAGCTCTACTAGGACTAATAAAATAGCAGATGGTGGATTATCAGGACATACTGTTTGAAGATTGACCAATTGAACGTGCAACTTGCGCCAATTTGTCCTTCACAGTCTATAAAATGCAAACAAAAAGAAGCACACATTTAGCTAGAAAGAAACAGAAAGAGAACAAGTACATAAACCTCGATGAGGCATCAGTGTGCTTCAGCTTATAAGGAAATAGTTCAATCAAATTGAAAGGTTCATTTCACCTCATATTCTGCATGACTTAGAGCTTTGTAAGGGAGCTGAAACTCGGTCATGAGCAACCTCTACAGTGTTAAAGAAACACATTTAGCCTAACCAATCAGAAGTTCTCCCAATTATTCCTCATCAGAAGATAGAGAGGGCCAACCTGGGATTCGAAGCTTTCAAGGCGAAAACGGTAGCGGAAAAGAGTGGTCTCCATGGAAAGGAACCATTTCCTCAGCTCCTCACTACGAATCCATTACAAAGCCGAGATCAATACCACAAAATTGAGATATTTATATCTGAATGGTTTATAAATGGCTTTAAATGCGGTACTTACGTTCTACAATACACAAGGCGAAGCACAAAGTGCGATATTATGTCCTTATTCATAACCTCGGCCGGATCCTGATGCCGCATGTTCGTCTTCCACAGCTCACTGACCTAATTTTCGCACAAAAATCAAACCTTGCAATCCGCCAATGATCCTAATCAATTCGATTAGAGCTAAACTGTAATTAAATTTACCAAATTTTGCATTTCTTCGGGCTTCTTCCCCCGAGCCAAGCCATCCGAGATCCCCTTCAGAACTATAACATACCACACAAAAAATACTCCAACTTCAAAGCAAAACCCTAAACCATTTCCACTCGAATAAGGGGGCGAATGAACCTAATTAGGTAAAAATTTGGGAGAAGGGAGATGGGGGATGCTAGGGTTTACCGCGGAGGCGATCGATGGCGTAGAGCTCGAAATCCTCGAGGCGCACCTCGAGGGGAGGAGCGGAGCGGTAGAGGGAGAGGGTCGGGGTCGGGGACGTGTCGATGGAGGGTTTCCTCTGAGATCGCACGATCTCCATTGTCGCGGGACGAGGGTGCGGGAGCGGCGAGGAAGGAGACGACGGATTTTATATACGGAGACGACGGTTTGGCGGGAAACGATTCCGGTCCGATTCGACCAGTCGGAGTCAAAACGAGTCGACTCGGACCTGAGTGGGCTTTTTTGTGAATTTGGCCCTAACACAAAAGTTAATTACAAAATTGACCCATCTGAAAGAACATAAAATAACTATTATTTTTAAAAACTCAAACTACTAAACAATATTGTTATTTTTAATATTTTATATTTAACGGACATCATCCGATAAAAAAAAAATATCAAAATTTGTTTACCACGTGTTTGACCCATGACAAATTATATACTTAATGACCCACTAAAAGAATTAATTGATTATTTGTGGACTAATGTGGCGCCCACATGATTCTCGTTTGTAAATTGGATGGAGCTAGTTTTTTTAATTAAAATATTTATAAAAGGCAAATTCGAAGAAAGCCAAGCGAGCTTAGCTAATAGGCCGTTTGAAAACAGAAATTAAGTTTGAGGGTGATAAATTTGTGAGTTTTATAAGCTCAGCTTCAAACCCCATACACTAAAATCGAAGGGTCAATCTCTGTATAACTATGAATAGAAGTTCATATAATCTCGCGATTTCAGTGTTGAAATAAATATTGGTACCGACGATTTTTCTAGAATCACGAGTTCAATCTTCCAAATGCACAAAAATAAATCAATCTTAAGTCGAGCTTGTCTCGTTTAATCACCGAGCCAAGCTCTAACCAGTTTATTTAATTTTAATGAATGGTTTGTGATTTATTCTGTTTAATGTTTAATATGTTGTCCAAAGAAAATTTTTGCACATTAGAGGTGTAAAAATTTGGATACATGTTTATCATTGTAACAGATAGTTAAATTGCCTATTTGTGGAAAATTTTTGTATTCCTAGAGTGCAGAATATCCTCATACCAAGAGTAACATACTTCATCAAGTATTGTCAGTATTAGCTTTTTTTCTTTTTGAAATTACAAAATGTTGTTACTCTAATCTTACCATATGATATGATACTGTATTATTGGAATTAGAGGGCAGCGAAAACTTACAAACTGGATAACTAATATATTCAGAAACCAAAATCGGATCAGATAACTTGTTTTACTAGCCTTCTTGGATCGTCTTGTCTTGATGATTCTTGATCTTCCATGTATCTCCTACGAATTGCGGATCGGATGCGCAAATCGGATCGGATGCGAAAAGGGCTACCATAGTCCTCCTTCTATGTCCACACTCCAAACCCCGGGAACATCCAAACCCCAGGGCTACCATAGTCCTCTTCTATGTCCACACTCCAAACCCCGAGAACATCCAAACCCTAGGGCTACCATAGTCCTCTTCATGTCCACACTCCAAACCCCGGGAACGTTCAAACCCTGAGAATATCCAAACCCCGGGGCTACCATAGTCCTCTTCTATGTCCACACTCCAAACCCCGGAAACGTAGGTGGAAATACATAGAAAACGTAGAGAGAGAATAAGGGGGGGGAGAGAAGTCTCTTTTTCTTCTTATCTATTGTATCGTATCATGTATAGAGAAAGGGGTTCTATTTATAGATTATTAGTACCTCTTAGGATATTCTGTTTCTCACATAGAGATAAAAGAATATCGGTTAAGATATGGGTTAAAATATATTTCTTAACTAATAAAAAAAATATATAAAACCTATAAGGATAAATCCTAACCTTATCCTTAACATATAAGAATAAATCTCGATCTTATCCTTAACACAAAAAAGATAAATCTTTGAGTCAAATTAGAACCGGCCAATATGGACACACCACATGGCAACAATCTGTAACAACTACAGAGTAGAGGGGAGTAGAGAGGATACAGAGGAGAATAGTAGAAGGGAGATAGAGGAAGTAGAGAAGAGTCTCTGGAGAAGAGAGTGGAACCAGGGTGAAGAGGCGAGCAGCTGAGGAGGTATGGTTGAGTTAAGGCGTCGTACGGGGGTAGGTGAGAAATGACCGAAGCGTCAGGGTTCTGGAGAATTCCGAGCGGAGCGGGCGCAGGAAGGCGAAGGAGGAGGATCCGATTGGCTAGCAGTGAAGGGGAGTGACACTGTAGAGAGAGGAGGCCCAGCTGAGGCCCAGTCATAACAAACACTTATGTTACTCAATACCTAAAGTAGGAATTATTACAGATTAGTCCAAGTAAACAAGTAGTATAAATAGGCCATTGTATTACAAACTACCTATGCATATTTTGAATCAGAGCTTCAATTCTCTTCTCCTTCATCTTCCTCCCTCCAAATCTCTCTACCTCTATCTCCCAACTTCTCTCAATTCCCCAGATCCAAACTCCAATTCCCAGATTTGATCACCAAGATCGATTCAGAGCATTGGACCATCATCCTCACCGCCTAGCTGATCTCAGAGCAATCTCATCCCGGACGGCTGCGGATCGTCCAGGTCATTACAAAGTGGTATCAGAGCAGTTCCGATCCCAGGGATCATGAGGAACTGTACCACAGAGCGAGGCAACAAAGCAACAAGCAACATCAGATCGAGGCCATCAGGCAACAAGCAACAACAGATCGAGGCAACAAGCAACATCAAATCGAGGCCATCAGGCAACAAGCAACAACAGATCGAGGCAACAAAGCAACAAGCAACATCAGATCGAGGCGACAGGCAACAAGCCACAATAGATCGAGGCAACAGGCAACAAATCGAGCAAATTACCAACCAAATCCCACAACTGATCAATAGGCAACCAGGAAACCTCTGCATTGGAGGTATTGAGTTCCTTCCAAATTGCTTCGACTCATATACCAATTACATTGCTGCAATAGTTTGAATCTGGATAAGAAAGGAAGAAGAAGCATCAGTAGCACTCAAATTCAAGATAGAAAAATCTAAATAAACAGATTCCACTATAACACTAAAGAACCATACCTGATAGAGATGGCTGAGGGAACAAGACTCAAAGAGATAAGTGAGCAGATCAAAACCCTAGAAGAGATGATGCAAACGATTTCCACTAAGTGCCATAGTATCATAGAAGATAAGTTGCAACAGTTTGGAACCGATTACAATCAGAGATTGGGGGCCCTAGTGCACTAGTTAGATGAAATCCAACTGGGGGGCCAGCAGAGGCATGAAGCACAGCAGATTAAAGCTGCAAGAAGACATGACCAACTGATGAAGCTATTTGGGTCCCAGGCCAATTCCCTCAGAACTGACCCCATGCCATCAATCCAGATTAGAGAAGGTAGAGCAGGAGGTGCAGAATTCCCAGGCAGCAGCACCAAAATGCCATAGAGAGATGATAGGGGTAAAGGGGTGTTGCCCAATCCACATATGGGTACAGAGAATTATGCCACTCAGCCAGGTCATAGGCAACACCACTATGTTCCATATCCCAAGCTAGACTACCCACTTTTGGAGGAGAAGAGCCAAGAGAATGGCTAAGCAAGAGTGAGCAGTTTTTCAAGCTGTACCAAATCCCAGAAGAGCAATGGGTTGAAGTAGCCACTATGCACTTCACTGGTAAGGCACATAGGTGGAAAGAGGGATATATGATTGATAAACCAGAGCTAGACTGGGCAGAGCTAGCAGAAGCTATCTGCAGGAGGTTTGATGGAGCTTCCATGAAGAAGTTAGTCAGGGAGTTCAATAAGTTAGAACAAACCACAAATGTAGAATCATACCAGGAGAAGTTTGAAGAGTTGAGAGCTAGAATGCTATATCTGAATCCCACATTAAGTGAAGATCACTTCATCCAGAGCTATATCAGTGGGCTCAAAGAGGAACTGTGGTGTCCCGATTTTTTAGTACGACCTGTCTGGGTGGTCGACGGTGAGAAAACACCTATTATTGGTGTATCGAGCCCATGGTGCGTCAAACAGATGTCAAAGAAGGACTCAGCGCGCGAAAACGTTGAAAATCGGCTATTTTCGGGCTAAACGGGCCAAACGGGCCGATTTCTCGGGTGGCCCGGTCCACGGCCCACTTGGCGTGCACCGGGAGCAGCCAACGTAGAGCGCTGCCACGTGGCGCGCGCCGATTGGCGAGTCAATGCACGTGCGATAGCGCGCAGATCGCGCTGAGCATGGCGCACGATGGACCCCGCCGGGCCACGTGTCGCCTGCTCATTGGCGAGCGCAGTGACCCGGGCGGCCCGCCGTGAACCGCGGCCCACGGTCCCCACCGTGGACCGCGCAGCCACGCGGCGCGCCGCGATTGGCGGGCGCGCGTGCGCCGGGCGCGAGGGGCGCGGAGGGGACACGTGGCGGCCCGTGGGAGTTTCAGGCGCGGTTGGCGGGCCGGGCAGGGGGGCTTTTTCAGGCTACTGTAGCAGCCCGAAACCCCCGGGCGCCCGGAAATTGGGCCCAAAAGCCCAATAAAGGAGATTTTTCGAGTTTCTTTGGTGGAGACCTATAAATAGCCCTCTTCCTTGGGCTCTTGGACCTTTTTCCCGAGCCCAAATCCTCTGGAGTCCTCTAGCAACTTTGTTGATCATACTCCTTACCATGTCCATAAGTGTTCTATTCCTCCTTTCGGCAACGCCATTTTGTTGGGGCGTGCCAGGCATCGTATATTGTGCAATGATGCCTTCACTTTTGAGAAATTGAGCAAATGGACCGGTCATTTGACCCTTATCCGTATGTCTTTCATAGTACTCACCCCATCTGTCGGACCTCACAATCTTGATTTTCCTTTCAAATTGTTTCTCTACCTCAACCTTATAAGTTTTGAAAGCATTGAGTGCTTCAGCTTTTTCAAATAAGAGATAGAGATACATATATCTAGTGTCACGCCCCGGGTGTGAACCAGAACCCGGGCCCGCCAACAGATCCGCCGTGCACACGGAATTTTCCATGTACACGAAGCGCTGGTAACCTGCTCAGATAGATAATATACAATAAAAGAGCATAAACAGAGCTGAACTACTAGAACTAAAAGTAATTTCAGACTGAAATAAACTACAAGCTGACATATAAGTACAATATACTCCCAGCTCACCATAAATATACAACCAGCTGGCTAAAGCCAGTCCCAAAAGTAAACTAATATAGTCTGAGATACAAAAGGGGTACAATAAAAGTCCAGCTACTCTCATAGTCGGGGTAGATGATCTAGCTAGTCCGCAATCCTCTTACCTCGATCCGCCGCTGAAGGCCCAGCAACTCCCGCAGACGACTCTGCAAAACACAGGGAAAAAGGACAGAAAACAATAATGGGGGGGGGGGGGGTGAGAACTACTAGATAAACCAGTAGCCTCCCCCTAGTGGGTAAAACCTCAAATGCTGACACACCCACTAGGACTATAAGAGGCAAAAGGAAAGAACAGTGGTATACAATAAAGACTGCTGAAAAAGGAAACTACCACTACTATGCCTCTGGATGCAGTGCCAAAAGGTAACTGTATATATATATGCAACTGTAAAACTAACTGCCCAAAGAAACCCAATCAAAGGGCCAAGAAATACTGGCACTGCCTGCTCTGTCATCAATCGCAACTCATCAAGGTGCCCGGCGCTCGGCACGGTGTAAAGCCTACTCCGGAGTGGCACTCGAGGGGAGCGACCCACACGAGTAAAGTATGTAAAGTATCCCTGTATCAAGTATCTCTGTATCAAGCATCTCTGTAACCAATGTCTCACAATAGCAGGACTGGATCATGACTATGATCAAAGTGGGAAATATCCATCCACTAAAGTAACCCTGATCCCCAATCAGATGCAATAGTAATCACAAGTGGGAAACACCGTCCACTAGGAAAATCTGAAACCCAATCTGATGCATAAGTGAACATCCGGTCAACCGCCTAATATCCACGGTCGCCATAACACCCTATAAGTCCAAAATCTGATAGAGTAATCAACAGCTGGCTAACCGCCTCAAGTCCGCGGTGACTACCATGCCCCACAATATATCATCGAGTCAAACCTGTCCCAGACCCAAGCCTTAACCACACTATCCCAAACCCTGCTCAAACCGAGCAACATATATCCGAATTTGAAGGAGAATAGTGAAACATAATTTCTCCTAAGTCAAGTCCCAAAGATAGTGTAGCAATAAATAGTAGCCTATCTAGATGTCCAAACAAGCATGCAAAGGTTCGCATTTAGAAACAGAAGGAAAGTATTAAATATTTATTTAGAAAAGATGGTTTTATGATAATACTTTAGCATGCGATGATAGTTTACAGCATATGTCCAACAACAGTGTCCCAGTTTACCATAAATGAGCTGTCATATTATTTGTGGGGTTTACTTATGCATTTCATGAGTACAAGTACCGATTATCTGTTTAAAGTCGGGAATCTCTAATGCTCCTAGTGAGATAGTCAGTAATGAGGTAAGCAACAACCACCCACCTCGAAAAGCGTGCACAATACTCCAAGAAAATACCCGCTGTCCTCTATGCACACCGTCAGCTGAAACAATATCCTACAAAATCACATAAGTGTACACGGTGTAAAAACTACAAGTCTCAAAACAGATTTGCTATTTTTATAATCAGCACACAAAACGAGGAATTTCACCTCTTTCCCGAGCTCCTAAAATCTCAGAAAAATCACGGTTGCGTTCCTCGCGAAAATTAGCCCAAAATCGACTCTTGAATCGCCTCGATCTGATATTCCTACGCGGAGAAACAATTCGTCGAAGTCGTCGCTGTTCAAAAACCCAAACAGCAAAAGAGGGGGTCAAAACACCTCGGGAATCGTGCCAAGGAATCTGAATCCAGAGAAACAACCAACACGGAAAACGAAGCCCTACCTCTTAGGAACACATTGGCGAAGAAATCGTCGAAAAAGGACTCCTGTACTGCGCAGGGGACTCCTCGGACTGAAATGCGACGATAACGGGCCAAGATTGGGGAAAAACGAGGCACACTGTAAAATCCGGATCGCCGCTGTTGAACCTCCAGAAAATCTGGGAACGCACCGCGAGGTAGAAAAATCAGTGAGGAACAACTTCTCTTCAATGACCTCTCTCTGATTCTCTCTCTTTCTCTCGGAAAATAGAGAAAAAGAAGGGAGGGGAAGGGCTATTTATAGGCCCAATAAAATAATTGGGAAAATGACCTTCATGTCCCAACTTTCGGGCTGCTACAGTACGGCCCGGCCCATTTCGGGCGTGAACAGTGCGGCCCAGCCCGGGATTTTCCGGGCGCGCACAGTGCGGCCCGGCCCAGCCCAGCCCGCACACGGGATCCCTTCCCGTCCAACCGGCCGTCCGACCCGGCCCAGGGTCCGCCACGTGTCCGCCAAACAGGCGGCAGCCGTGCGGCCCAACGGGAATACACCACGTGTCCCCCGTGATTGGCGGCGCGGTGGGCGCGCCAGCCAACGGCGTGGCGACACGTGGCCCCGGCCCGACACGGCTGTCGGCGGCCGCCGCCGCCACGTGCCCCCATGTGCGCCCATGTGCGCGTACGGCCGCCGCCGCGCGGTGTTCCGTGCGCCACGCGCACATGGACCAGCCAATCCGGGGCCGCCACGTGGCGCGCCCCGGTCCACCGTGCACCGCGCCTCCCTCCTCGCCTGCCCGGCCTGCCCGCGCACCCTCCCGTGCGCCGCGCGCCTTGCACCGGCCCAACCGCGTGCCGCCACGTGGCCCGCCGGTCCACCGTGCACCGGCGGCCCTTTCCGTGGACCGGGAGGCGTGCGCCGGCCCAATCAGAGGCCGCCACGTGTCCCCGGCCGGTCCACAGCTCCCCCCATGCACTATTTTGCGCAGAAAACTTTCGGGGGTCCGTTTTTGGGCATCCGGACTCCAAAATAAATAAGTAAATAGCCGTTTTCAAGCGTTTTTCCGCATTGAATCCAATTACGGCCTCTGTTTGGCCCAAAACTTTTTCTAAAATTCGGCAAATACCTCCGAAGGCCAAACCAACAGTAAATACCACACTGTGTCCATCCGTAGCATCCCTTTGATGCACTATGGACCTAATACACCAATGATAGGTGTTTCACACCAAGGATTCACGGAAAAACTATACGGAATCCTAGACCACTACATCCTCCCCCATTAACAAAAGTTTCGTCCTCGAAACGAAAATCATACCTCAATCCTGAGCCTCGAATAGGTAAGGGTAGGCGTTCATCATCTCTGACTCGAGCTCCCACGTCGCCTCGCGCTCATCATGATTGTTCCAAAGGATCTTCACATAGGGAATGGTCCGATTGCGTAATTCTTTCACCTCCCGATCTAGAATCCGCAGTGGGCGCTCTTCATATCTCAAATCCTCGCTGATCTCGAGAGGCGCAAAGTCGATGACGTGCGACGGGTCGAAGACGTATCTCCTCAGTGTGGAAACATGAAACACATCATGGACACCAGCAAGTCTCGGGGGAAGTGCAAGTCGGTAAGCAACTGGCCCGATACGCTCCAATACCTCAAAGGGTCCAATGTATCGGGGACTGAGTTTCCCACGAATGCCAAACCTCCTTATCCCTTTGGACGGCGAGACTTTTAGAAATACATGATCTCCCACCTGAAACTCTAAGTCTCGTCGCCGAACATCAGCATAGCTCCTCTGTCGACTTTGAGCGATCTGAAGGTGCTGTCGGATCACTCTGACCTTTTCTTCTGCCTCTAGCAACAAATCTGGTCCCAGAGTCCTTCTCTCCCCCACATCACTCCAATATAGCGGTGATCGACATTTGCGTCCGTACAACGCTTCAAACGGAGCCATTTGGATGCTCGCTTGAAAGCTGTTGTTGTACGCAAACTCAGCCAGTGATAAGTGTCGAATCCATCCACCGCCAAAATCTAGGATACAAGCCCTCAGCATATCCTCAAGGATCTGAATCGTCCGCTCTGGCTGTCCATCAGTCTGTGGGTGGAAAGCTGTACTAAATCTGAGCTGAGTCCCCAAGGTAGTCTGTAAACTCCCCCAGAATCACGAAACAAACCTCGGGTCTCTATCTGACACTATGGAAGCTGGCACCCCATGTAACCTCACTATCTCATCCAAGTATAACTGGGCTAGTCGTTCGAGTGGCCAAGTAGTCTGTATAGGCAAAAAGTGCGCTGACTTGGTAAGTCGATCCACCACTACCCAGATAGCATCTGCACCTCCTTGTGCCCTCGGTAATCCGACCACAAAATCCATCGTGATGTGGTCCCATTTCCACTCGGGAATTGGAAGACTTTGTAACTTGCCAGCTGGCACACGATGCTCGGCTTTTACCTGCTGACAAGTTAAACACTGAGACACAAACCTCCCAATATCCCTTTTCATGCCATTCCACCAGAAGTGTGTCTTGAGGTCCTTATACATCTTAGTCCCCCCAGGATGAAGGGTATAAGGTGTATAATGGGCCTCTCTCAATATCTGCTCTCTGATCTCAGCATCCACTGGCACACATGCTCGATCCCTGTACCTCAGTTGTCACGCCCCGGGTGTAAACCAGAACCCGGGCCCGTCTACAGATCCGCCGTGCATGCGGTATTTCCCACATACACGAAGCGTCGGTAACCTGCTCAGATAAGAAATAATAATAAAAGAGCATAATAATCAGAGCTAAACTAAAACTACTGTATCTCAGACAGAAGCTGGAAGTAAAAGAGTACAACAGTGGAATAAAATACAGATGTCTCTCCCAGCTCACCACTAAATACAAACAGCTGGCAATAGCCAGACCCAAAAAAAAATAAACAAAAGCTGTCTGAGAAGACCAGGTACCCAAAAGCTCCAGCTACAACCCTCGGGAGGCTCTCTATCTAGTCCGCGATGCGCTTGCCCCGATCAGTTGCTGACGGCCCAGCAACTCCCACTGAGGACTCTGCAAAACAAGGGGAAAGAAAAAAAACAAGAAAAATAATGGGGGTAAGTACTACAATAAACAGTAGCCTCCCCTAGTGGGTAAAGCCTCAGCTCAGATATGCCCACCAGGTGATCAGAGGCAAAAGGGAAAGGAAAAGAAATGGGGTGTAGATAGAGAGAGCAACTGATAAAATGCTATCCCTAATATGCCTCTACACGATAACTCAACACGGATGGGAAAAGGAATGCATCAGTATAAAGAAGTCTGTCCAAAGAACCCAATCTGACCGCCAGTGGACACTGGCACTGCCTGCTCTGCCGCGACGGGTATGCCAGCCTACGCATAACACCGAAGCACAAGGAGTCCCCAGGACTCAAGTCTGTCTGCCGCGCACTCCGGAGTCGCACTCGTGGGGAGCGACCCACACGAGGAAAGTAAGTAACCACAAGTAACCTGATATAGCAGGACTGGATCGAGACTCAATGAAGTGGGAAAAACCCTCCACTAAAGAAAGCCCGATCCCCAAACACCCAATCCGATGCAATAGTATAAGACGGTCGACCACCCAAGATCCGTGGTCGCCGCAACACCCTGACATAAACCCAACCTGTCCCAAATCCCCAATATCCGACTACACTGTCCAACACACGCTCGAACCTGAGCGACTAAGCCGCAAGTGTCAATACAAGGAGGAGAAAAGAGTAAATGCATGGTTTCTCCTAAGTCAAGTCCCAAAAATAGTATAGCAGTAAATGATGACATAATCATGTGACCAATTTAATCATGCATTGTCTCAATAATTTTGTCCAGTTTCCGAGAATAGCAGTTTAGAGTGACATAAGCTAGGGTGACAGTCCCATAAGAATAATCATCAGTTTTGCAGTCCTCAATTATTATCACTTGTCTCTAAGCATACAGTCCAGAAATTAAGCGATTAAAACAAGTAATCAGTCTAACAATAATTTTTCATGGATTAGATAACCAATAATTTGCTCCCTAAAGCATGCGAGTCTACCAATTAACGCATTTAGCAACATCAAAACAGGGGTACTCTGATATTCCTAGTGGGCATAACAAAGGAGAGGAGTACAACAACCACCCACCTGGTGCAAACTGTCCAAGTCCGTACAGCTAGAAAATACCAAAACTCCAAATCCTTGCTCCCACAATTTTAGCGCACCCGAAATATTCCTGGTACAATACAAAGCTCACTAATTACACTTAGGCTCCCAATTATTGCTCTCATAACCATCTACAACCTCGGATTCACAACTGTTAAATTATCACCTGTAGAAAGTGCCCAGAAAATTCCAAGAAAAATACCACAGCGATCCTCGCGTCGATAGCTTCGCAACGGTACCTTGCACGCCCAAATCCGAGTTCGGTAAGTCAAGATAAAAATTCGGCAAGGGGGTACACCCATACAAAAATCTGTGCTAAAAACTGTGCACTGTTCACTGAGAAAACAGTAATTTCACCTCGAAATAAATCTCACAAAAATCCAATAAAAATACGAGCGTGTTCCTTGCGATCCGTAGATGAAAAAGTTGTATAAGCTCGTTTCCGTCTGATACTCGTGCGCGAAGATATGGTCAAAATACCCCGCTGCTGTCAAGGAAGTCCACACAGAAAAAGGGGTCACTGTTTGCCTCGGGATCCGTGCCAAAACCTCGAAACGAGAAAGCGTGACCAAAACGAAAGATGAAGTCCTACCTCTTAGGAGTCTACCGGCACAAGAATCACAGCAAAATGATCTCGGGGTAGCCCAGGGGAGCTAAAACACTGTCGCTGCGCCGAAGAAGAACCCAGGAATGCAACGTCGCGCCGCGCCGTAAAATGGGGAACCTCGGGATTCGAGCCTCCAAAAATCCTAGAACTTGGCAGGAAGATCAAGGATTAAGAGGGGAAAATTTCACCAAGAGGAAGCTCGGGGAGATCTTGCACAGACAGAGAGAAAAAAGGCAGCAAAGAGGGCTCGGGCTGGCTATTTATAGGCTGAAGAAATCTTTTGGGAAAATACCCATCAGGTCCCAACTTTCGGGCACCCGAAAGTTTTCGGGCGCACACAGTGCGGCCCGGCCCAGAACTTTCGGGCGCGCACAGTGCGGCCCAGCCCAAAATGCTCCGTCGGACGGGATCCTGGCTTCGTCCGACCCGCCCCGGCGCCCGCCACGTGTCGCCCGAACAGGCGGCAGCCATGCAAGCTGCCGCGGAGTGTGCCACGTGTCGCCCGCCCGCGTCAACGCGGTAGGTGGCGCCCGCGAATCAGCGGGCGCCACGTGGCGCCCCCCACGACGCCGTACCTGCCCCGCGTACGGCCACCTGCCCGCGACCTGCCCCGCGCGCTGCGTGGACCGCGCGCACATGCGCCCGCCAACCGGGTGCTGCCACATGGCACGCCCCCGGTCCACGCCTCCCCGCGCTCGCCCGTGGACCAAGCGCGCGTGGGCCGCCCAATCAGGCGCTGCCACGTGGACACCCGCCGGTCCACGCGCCCCGCGGTGCACCCCGGTCACAGCCCAGACCTTCCGTGGACCCAGCCGCGTGCGCCGGCCAATCCGAGCCTGCCACGTGGCACCCCCGCCGGTCCACGGCTCCCCCATGCACCAAAAATCCAGTAAAACTTTCGGGAGTCCGTTTTTGGGCATCCGGACTCAGAATTTAGCAAACAAAAAGTCGTTTTCAAGCGTTTTTCCATACTGAATCCAAATCCACCCTCTATTTGGCCAAATTCCTTTCCTAAAATTCGGCAAAAGCAGCCGAAGGCCAATACAGCCAACCAAAGCTCACAGGGTCCATCTGTGGCATCCCTTTGATGCACCATGGGCCAGATACACCATCAACAGGAGTTTGCACAGTGGATTCATGGGAAAAGCTGCAAGGGGGGGGTTCAGGGGTCCTACATCAGTACTCCCGCAGTATCAACTGAAAAATCCCCTGATCGATCACTCGGAATCTGATCTCTAATCCTGGTCAAATAGGGGTCCTCACTCTGTCTCTCCTTGATTCTGTCCAGCAGAGTGGGCTGCACGACTAATGACATCAGTCTAGCAGAGACCCCAGGGGCCACAACCTCTAACTCGAGTCGTCTCATCTCCTCTAACAATAGCGCCTGATCTGTAATCAACATAGACAAGCTCTGCACTGCTCTCCTGCTCAATGCATCAGCGACCACGTTAGCCTTGCCTGGGTGGTAGAGAATGTCCACGTCATAATCCTTTAATAGCTCTAACCACCTACGTTGCCTCAAGTTCAGCTCCTTCTGCGTGAACAGGTACTTTAGGCTCTTGTGGTCGGTGTAGATCTCACAGTGCTCCCCATATAGGTAATGGCGCCAAAGCTTCAGTGCAAACACCACGGCAGCAAGCTCCAAGTCATGGGTAGGGTAATTCTGTGATAACCGCGGGTTTATTTGTCTTTCTAGACTTTCCTTTGAATTCTTTTTGAACCGCTTTTCGACTAAGGGGTCCGGGGGTAAATTATTTTTCTTTATCTCTGGGCAGACCGTCGGGGCTCGCGGGTATTTTTGGCTAATAAAGCTCGCGAAACGGAGACCGGCGGCGCGATCGGTGTTGGATTCCGACTCCAGAATCTCCCGAAATAAATTCCGGAAGTTTTAGTACGGTTCAGGCGACTTACACAATTACTGAGGCAGACCCGACCCTAGTTCACACCCAAATCGACTATTCTTTCTGTTTGAGGTATGGGATTTACCCACCCCATTTCACTTTCGCCGATCGGTTATTTTCTATTTTGGGTTTAATTTCCACTTGTGCCTAAACGACTAATTAATTGGCTTTGGGGAATTAGGTTTCGAACCCCTTCCCTTTCTCTTACCTTGGCGTATGATACCCCGAGCGCGGACGAGGAACGCTTTCCCCAAACCCTCTTCTTCCCACTGATCGGCGTGGAGCAACGCGGCGGAGCGACCGAGGAGAGGGAAGAACACCGCACATCTTTTCTTCCCCGGAACCGGGCACGCAAGAACGGGACGATCCCTCCTCCCCCAACCACCGTCGTCGTAACCGAGGTAGGACGGAGGTTTTACAGTTCTTGGTTTCTTCTTGATTGTTGAAATCGGTAAGGGGAGGCACAGGCGACGGATTCCCCGGAATCCGGCGCATGTGCGAAACCCCCCCCCCCCCCCCCCAAAGGGCGGCGTACCCGTGTGAGCCGCACGGGGCTGGGCACGCACCCAGCCCCGCATGCGGGCGGTGACCCGCACGGGGCCGGGCACGCGCCCAGCCTCACGTGCGGGGGTGAACCCGCACGGGGCCGGGCCCGTGCCCAGCCCCGCGTGCGGGGGTGACCCGCACGGGGCCGGGCATGCGCCCAGCCTCGCGTGCGGGGGTGGACCCGCACAGGGCCGGGCACGCGCCCAGCCTCGCGTGCGGGGGTGAACCCGCACGGGGCCGGGCCCGTGCCCAGCCCCGCGTGCGGGGGTGAACCGGCATGGGGTTGGGCCCGTGCCCAGCCTCGCATGCGGGGGTGAACCCGCACGGGGCTGGGCACGCGCACAGCCCCGTGTGCGGTCGGGGGGGGGGGGGGGGCGTCCGTGCCTTTGGCCTCAACCGGGGACACCGCCGCCGCCGGATCGGCGGGCCATGCCGTGTGACCGACCGGGGGAGGCGGGTTGATCGTGATAATTATTCGAGTCTGAGTGCTGACTTCTCCTTGCGGCAGGTGTGTGAGGGTCCGGGCGAGCGTGCCGGGACGCGAGGAAGGTCGAGCATCGATCGTTACGAGTAACAGGTGGGTTTTTATTCTTAAGTCTTAGAATTTAATTCTATCATGTTGGACGGGGTCAACTTTATGTGTACTTGGGTTAAACATGATAGGGAGGCATCAATTATTCGTTATGGCTTTACGGTTCTTATGATTAGATATACATATTGTTTCATATGGTTCTCATGCATGGATAGGTGTATGTTGTGAATATATACTGTTTCATATGGTTCTCATGCACGGATATGTATATATTATTTCATACGGTTCTCATACATTGATATATATATATTGTCTCACATGGTTCGCATACATGCACATATATATATTGTTCACGGTTACTATGCTCGGCTGCAACACGCGCACCCGCGGTTTGGCCACCGCGAAGGGTGCGCTTTTCCGGAAAAGTGGTCCATGACCCGTGTATACCCACAGGACGGCGTGGGGCCTCTTTAGTTGTGGGGCTTGGATGCGCCAAGGTGTGAGCGGTGCGACCCGTCGGTTTAGTTGTCCGACGTGGGAGCGGTGCGACCCATTCGGTTTAGTTGTCCGACTTGGGCGCGGTGCGATCCGTCGGTTTAGTTGTCCGACGGGATCGGGTATTGCAGGTTTACAGGTGTTTGATTTTACTTTTCCCTTGCGAGGGTGGTTGCTCCGGATAGGCTACGGTTGGACGTTTTCTTTACCTGCTTTACTATTATCACTTTTGTTTAGTCGCTGACTTCCCACTTTGCGACAGGGTCCTACAGGGGGGAGAGTTAGGCGACGGTGAGGCCGCGGCTAGAGGTTTTGGGTCCCAGGAGACCGGAACAGTACTTTACCTCTTACTTTCGCATTCCATTTATTATTTGTAGACTGTGGATGGTTCTCGATACCCTTGTGGGGTCGGTGTGGATGTCGATACGGTGACAAATGAATTGATTAGTTTTCTTTACATCTCTGTGGGCCGCTTTGGAGAAAAATAAAACAGCAAATAAAAGAACAGATTGCGAAAACTACTATTTCAAAACTCGGGTGCCGTGTGGGCACAGTTTTCAAAACCTTGTGGATTTATGGTTTGCGAAAATGGATTTCAAAACCTAAGTGTCGTGTGGGCACTGTTTTCCAAACCCCTGAGTTTATGTGCTTTCGAAAAAAAGGTTTTTAAAATATGGGTGCCGGGTGGGCGCCGTTTCAACAACTGTGGATTTTATCCTTTCAAACTAATCGGCCGTGAGTTTATTCGCATATTGTGAATGGTTGTATGTTTGGATTGTTGTGATTGAATGTTTACCCGCTATTGAACATTGTACAAACCGCGACGCCGTGCATATACAGGGGAGACTCTGTCCGTTTGTAGAGTGATCCTGTATATGCGGCGGATCTGGGCACGCGCCGGGGAAGAAGGTTTTCAAGAAAAAAATAAATACATACCTTTTGTAATCCGTTTCCGCTAAATTAATCCCCCGGGGCGTGACAGATTAAGATGGTATCAGAGCCTTGCTTTCAATCACAACAATTGGTGCCGACGTCCACAGGAATACCCCACTTAACTACAAAGGAATGGAATAGATAGGTCGTAGGAGAGTAGGACGCGAGTGATCGAGGGGGGGAAACGAGTCTGAGTCCTCTTCTCTCGACAGGTGGTTCGTTGTTTGTTAGTGGAGTCTAGAGCTGACTTGTGTTTTTGTGTACAGCAATGGCCCGTACTAGATCATCGGCCGAGGATGCAGGGGCAGACGCGACGACGTCGGCGGCCGCAGAGAACCAGCTCCTGCGTCAACAACTGAGGGACATGGCAGGGCAGCTGGCGACTCTCACGTCTCACGTGCGTCAGTTGACGCAGCAACAACCGGCCGCGACGGTGACGGTCGCCACCGCCCCTCCGCAGGGGCCAGGCGCGCCGACGACGGGGGTCCGCGCAGGAGTGGCCCCTACAGCGACTACCGCAAACGAGGTACCTCCACCCCAGACGACGACACCAGCGGCGGTAACCGCGACAGCAACTGCGGGACCGGCGCCGGGAAGCACCGGCGGGGGTGCCTCGGGGGAGACCGTGGTCAACCCTTCCCCTTCTGTGGCTGCCGCCGCCACGGGGGAGGGGTCAGTTCCGCTGACTGAGCGGGACCGCGTGCGGGCCAACCTGGCCGACTTTAAGAAGTACGACCCACCCACGTTTGACGGGGAGACGACTGATCCCTGGGTCGTCGAGAAGTGGGTGGGATCGATGGAGAAGTTATTCGAGGACTTACTCATGGAGGATGGCGAGCGGGTTCCCCTGGCGGTTCACTTCCTGGAGGGGAACGCCCGCTTATGGCGGAAGACGGTACGCCTTGATCCCACAAAGGGCATCGCCGTACTTCCGTCATGGACAACGTTCAAACAGGAGCTGTTTGGAGCCTTTTTCACAAGCAGCGTTAAAAAGAAGTTGGAGGATGACTTGAACCACATCCAGCAGGGGAGTAAGACAGTGATGGCATATCAGCGCGAATTTGTACGACTGGCCAACTGCGTCCCTTTCGTGATAAGGGACGAGTCCCATAGGGCGCAACTCTTCGTGGATGGACTGCGGAGTGATATTTTCCAAGTGGTGCAAGCAGCAGATTTGCACACTTTTCAGAAAGTGGTCGACAGGGCCACGGTGGTGGAGCGCGGGTTCGCCGTTACTCGCGCCAGGAGGGAGGGCCCGGCGCACCATGAGGAAAGGAAACGACCGCAGCAATACTCCGGGGGAGGCTCTTCTAGTGGAAGCCGACCCCCCAAGCGGTGGAGGCCACAGTCGGGATCTCGGAGCGCACCGGCAGGAGGACCGAGGACAGGAGACCGACCTTGCGTTATTTATGGGGGAGGACACCGAGCGGGGGACTGCCCCCAAAGAGGAGACCATTGCTTCCGATGCGGCAAACTGGGGTACTTTCGCCGCAACTGCCCCTTAGCCGGGGGATCTGCGTCCTCAGCAGCTTCTACACCCTCGCCACAACTGTCGGGGCAGGGGAAAGCTCCGGTGGGGTCGACGTCTAGGCCCCCTGTACCACGGCGAGAAGAGGATAGGCGGCCACAACCCGGCGGGCGGGTTTTCTCGATGACCCGCCAAGAGGCGGACCCGCCGGAGGACGCTCTTGCAGGTATTACTTCTGTTTCAAATACTCGCGCTAGAACTCTTTTCGATACCGGAGCAACGCACTCTTTCATTTCTCGTGACTTCGTTTTTATGCATGGTCTTGGGGAGGTACCCCTCCAAAATCGGTTGACGGTCCAAACGGCGGGAGGGGTGTTGGAGGCGGTCAGCTTTGTGGCCGCCTGCCCGATCAAACTTGGGCGACTGGCTTGCCCTGGGGATTTGGCGGTAATTCCCCTGAAGGAGTACGACGTAGTGTTGGGCATGGATTGGCTCTCAACGTACCAAGTGCTCATCGACTGCGAGAAGCGAATGGTGCAACTACAAGAACCAAGTTTCCCTGAGAATGTGTACCTGGCGTGTAAGAGCATTTCCTTCCCAGCAATCATCTCATCGACACGGGCTAGAAGATTGGTGGAGGGTGGGTGTGTGGCCTACTTGGCATCGGTGGATTTGGTTACCCGACCCTCGGCGACACCTTCAGACATCCCAGTGGTGAGGGATTTTCCCGATGTCTTTCCGACGGAACTGCCCCGGATACCCCTTGAACGAGAGGTGGTGTTCCCTATCGAACTATTACCGGGTACTCAACCTATCACGAAGGCGCCCTACCGAATGGCCTTCGCGAAGTTGAAGGAGCTTAAGGCGCAACTGGAGGACCTCTTGGACAAAGGGTTTATCAGACCGAGTGTGTCACCCTGGGGCGCACCAGTACTCTTTGTACGGAAGAAAGACGGAAGCCTGCGCCTCTGCATCGACTACAGGGGGATAAACAAAGTTACAGTGAAGAATAAGTACCCCCTGCCCAGAATAGACGACCTCTTCGACCAGCTGCGAGGAGCAACGGTGTTCTCAAAGATCGATCTGCAATCGGGCTACCATCAGCTCCGGGTTCGGAACGAAGATATCCCAAGGACCGCCTTCCGGACACGGTACGGCCACTACGAGTTCACGGTTATGCCGTTCGGACTTACGAACGCCCCCGCCGTCTTCATGGATATGATGAACCGGATCTTCAGACCTTTCTTGGACCGGTTCGTAGTGGTCTTCATCGACGACATCCTGATCTATTCAACCACCGACGAGGAGCACGAGGACCATTTGCGAATGATTCTCCAAACCCTCAGGGAGCAGAAGCTGTTCGCTAAGCTCAAAAAGTGCGAATTCTGGCTACGCGAGGTGGGGTTCCTAGGGCACGTGATTTCGGCGAAAGGAATCGCCGTGGACCCCAAGAAGGTGGAATCGGTGATCGACTGGCAGCCGCCGACGACAGTGACGGAGATCCGCAGTTTCCTGGGCCTGGCAGGATATTACAAACGCTTCGTCGAAGGTTTCGCAAAAATTGCTACCCCTTTGAACCGGTTGACCAGAAAAGGGGAGAAGTTCATATGGACAGCTAAATGCCAGGAGAGCTTTGAGGAACTAAAAAGAAGGGCTGACCAGGGCCCCAATTCTTGTACTACCAATACCCGGGGAGGACTATGAAGTGTACTGCGACGCATCGAGGATCGGCCTTGGGGGTGTATTGATGCAACAGGGGAAAGTAATAGCCTATGCATCCAGGCAGCTGAAGGATTATGAAAGGAACTACCCGATACACGATTTGGAGCTGGCTGCAGTGGTCTTTGTTCTAAAGTTATGGAGACACTATCTCTTTGGTGTCCACTGTAACGTCTTTTCAGACCACCAAAGCCTTAAGTATCTGTTCACCCAAAAGGAGCTAAATTTGCGGCAGAGGCGGTGGCTTGAGTTATTGAAGGATTACGATCTAACAATTCAATACCACCCCGGGAAGGCAAACGTGGTGGCGGACGCGTTGAGCAGAAATTGGCAACCGAAAGAGGCGTCGGCACGTGCGATAACTGAGCAGAGCACCTTGATCGCGGAATTCTCTCGACTGAGGTTGGATGTGGTACCAGCGGGCACAGTTGCACAACTGACAGCGTTGGTGGTCAAGCCGACGCTTTTGAGAAAAATCCGAGAAGGGCAACAGACGGACTCACACTTACAGCACGTGCGAGACAAGACCTCCCCGGACCAGGAGAACGACTTTGCAGTGGGGGACGACGGCATCATGCGTTTCCGCGGGCGGCTTTGCATGTCGGATTCGTCGGAATTGAAAGAGGAGATTCTGGCGAAGCACACCGCGACTCCTTTAGCGGCGCATCCGGGGGGCACGAAGATGGACAGGGACTCAAGCAGACCTTCTGGTGGCCCAAACTGAAGGGGGATGTGACACGACATGTAGCCACTGCCTGGTATGTCAGCAAAATAAGGCAGAACATCAGCGACCGGCGAGAAGTTACAGCCCTTATCGGTGCCCGAGTGGAAGTGGATCAGATCACCATGGACTTCGTCACTGGATTCCCACGTTCACCGCAGGGGCACGACGCGATTTGGGTCATTGTGGACCGGCTAACCAAGTCAGCACATTTCTGCCCATCCACACAACCTGGACCAGAGAGCGATTGGCTCAGGCCTACCTCGGCGAGATCGTGAGACTGCATGGAGTGCCGCATCGATCACCTCGAACAAGACACCCGCTTCGTCTCGAAGTTTTGGCAGAGCCTACAGCAAGCCCTGGGACCGAACTACATTTCAGCACAGCCTTTCACCCTCAGACGGACGGACAGTCGAGCAAGTGATTCAGACCCTCGAGGACCTGCTTCGGCGCCTGTGTACTTGACTGGGGAGTCGTTGGGCACGCTACCTACCCCTCGTGGAATTCGCCAACAACAATAGCTACCAGGCCAGCATCCAGATGGCGCCCTACGAAGCCCTATACGGGAGACGCTGCCGATCCCATATGTTGGGACGACTGGGTGAACGAAATTCCTAGGACCGACTTGGTGAAGAGACTGAAGAGAAGGTACGCCTCATCAGGCAGCGTTTACTGACCGCCCAAAGACGACAGAAGAGCTACGCAGACCGACGGCGCCGCGATTTGGAATTCAAGTGGGGAGAGCACGTGTTCTTACGGGTCTCACCATCCAGAGGGATCAGGCATTTCGGGCTGAGGGGCAAGTTGAGTCCACGTATGTAGGGCCTTTTGAGATCTTGGAGCGCATTGGCCAAGTGGCGTACCGCTTGCCCTACCGCCTAACCTCGACCGGGTCCACAATGTTTTCCACGTGTCCTGCTCCGAAAATCTTTTTCCGACCCGTCACACGTGTTGGACGTCTCCACACTCGAGCTCAATGAGGACCTAAGCTTCGAGGAACCCCGTGCGCATCCTAGCAAGAGAAAACAAGCGCTGCGGAACCGAGTCATCCCCTACGTGAAGGTGCTCTGGAGCAACCAGGAGGAACGAGAAGCAACTTGGGAGCTGGAATCTAAAATGAGGGAGAGCTACCCCGACCTCTTCACCACCACCCGGGTTTGAGTTTCGAGGACGAAACTCGTTTTTAAGAGGTGAGTGGTGTGATAACCGCGGGTTTATTTGTCTTTCTAGACTTTCCTTTGAATTCTTTTTGAACCGCTTTTTCGACTAAGGGGTCCGGGGGTGAATTATTTTTCTTTATCTCTGGGCAGATCGTCGGGGCTCGCGAGGTATTTTGGCTAATAAAGCTCGCGAAACGGAGACCGGCGGCACGATCGGTGTTGGATTCCGACTCCAGAATCTCCCGAAATAATTCCGGAAGTTTAGTACGGTTCAGGCGACTTACACAATTACCAAGGCAGACCGGACCCTAGTTCACACCCAAATCGCTATTCTTTCTGTTGAGGTATGGGATTTACCCACCCCATTTCACTTTCGCCGATCGGTTATTTCTATTTGGGTTAATTTCCACTTTTGCCTAAACCTAATTAATTGGCTTTGGGGAATTAGGTTTCGAACCCCTTCCCTTTCTCTTACCATGGCGTATGATACCCCGAGCGCGGACTAGGAACGCTTTCCCCAACCCTCTTCTTCTCACTGATCGGCGTGGAGCAACGCGGCGGAGCGACCGAGGAGAGGGAAGAACACCGCACATC
>CM055073.1:6081888-6208433 GCA_029204045.2 Tillandsia leiboldiana
GGTGGTATGTTTGGATTGTTGTGATTGAATGTTTACCCGCTATTGAACATTGTACAAACCGCGACGCCGTGCATATACAGGGGAGACTCTGTCCGTTTTGTAGAGTGATCTGTATATGCGGCGGATCTGGGCACGCGCCGGGGAAGAAGGTTTTCAAGAAAAAATAAATACATACCTTTTGTAATCCGTTTCCGCTAAATTAATCCCCCGGGGCGTGACAGATTAAGATGGTATCAGAGCCTTGCTTTCAATCACAACAATTGGTGCCGACGTCCACAGGAATACCCCACTTAACTACAAAGGAATGGAATAGATAGGTCGTAGGAGAGTAGGACGCGAGTGATCGAGGGGGGGAAACGAGTCTGAGTCCTCTTCTCTCGACAGGTGGTTCGTTGTTTGTTAGTGGAGTCTAGAGCTGACTTGTGTTTTTGTGTACAGCAATGGCCCGTACTAGATCATCGGCCGAGGATGCAGGGGCAGACGCGACGACGTCGGCGGCCGCAGAGAACCAGCTCCTGCGTCAACAACTGAGGGACATGGCAGGGCAGCTGGCGACTCTCACGTCTCACGTGCGTCAGTTGACGCAGCAACAACCGGCCGCGACGGTGACGGTCGCCACCCGCCCCTCCGCAGGGGCCAGGCGCGCCGACGACGGGGGTCCGCGCAGGAGTGGCCCCTACAGCGACTACCGCAAACGAGGTACCTCCACCCCAGACGACGACACCAGCGGCGGTAACCGCGACAGCAACTGCGGGACCGGCGCCGGGAAGCACCGGCGGGGGTGCCTCGGGGGAGACCGTGGTCAACCCTTCCCCTTCTGTGGCTGCCGCCGCCACGGGGGAGGGGTCAGTTCCGCTGACTGAGCGGGACCGCGTGCGGGCCAACCTGGCCGACTTTAAGAAGTACGACCCACCCACGTTTGACGGGGAGACGACTGATCCCTGGGTCGTCGAGAAGTGGGTGGGATCGATGGAGAAGTTATTCGAGGACTTACTCATGGAGGATGGCGAGCGGGTTCCCCTGGCGGTTCACTTCCTGGAGGGGAACGCCCGCTTATGGCGGAAGACGGTACGCCTTGATCCCACAAAGGGCATCGCCGTACTTCCGTCATGGACAACGTTCAAACAGGAGCTGTTTGGAGCCTTTTTCACAAGCAGCGTTAAAAAGAAGTTGGAGGATGACTTGAACCACATCCAGCAGGGGAGTAAGACAGTGATGGCATATCAGCGCGAATTTGTACGACTGGCCAACTGCGTCCCTTTCGTGATAAGGGACGAGTCCCATAGGGCGCAACTCTTCGTGGATGGACTGCGGAGTGATATTTTCCAAGTGGTGCAAGCAGCAGATTTGCACACTTTTCAGAAAGTGGTCGACAGGGCCACGGTGGTGGAGCGCGGGTTCGCCGTTACTCGCGCCAGGAGGGAGGGCCCGGCGCACCATGAGGAAAGGAAACGACCGCAGCAATACTCCGGGGGAGGCTCTTCTAGTGGAAGCCGACCCCCCCAAGCGGTGGAGGCCACAGTCGGGATCTCGGAGCGCACCGGCAGGAGGACCGAGGACAGGAGACCGACCTTGCGTTATTTATGGGGGAGGACACCGAGCGGGGGACTGCCCCCAAAGAGGAGACCATTGCTTCCGATGCGGCAAACTGGGGTACTTTCGCCGCAACTGCCCCTTAGCCGGGGGATCTGCGTCCTCAGCAGCTTCTACACCCTCGCCACAACTGTCGGGGCAGGGGAAAGCTCCGGTGGGGTCGACGTCTAGGCCCCCTGTACCACGGCGAGAAGAGGATAGGCGGCCACAACCCGGCGGGCGGGTTTTCTCGATGACCCGCCAAGAGGCGGACCCGCCGGAGGACGCTCTTGCAGGTATTACTTCTGTTTCAAATACTCGCGCTAGAACTCTTTTCGATACCGGAGCAACGCACTCTTTCATTTCTCGTGACTTCGTTTTTATGCATGGTCTTGGGGAGGTACCCCTCCAAAATCGGTTGACGGTCCAAACGGCGGGAGGGGTGTTGGAGGCGGTCAGCTTTGTGGCCGCCTGCCCGATCAAACTTGGGCGACTGGCTTGCCCTGGGGATTTGGCGGTAATTCCCCTGAAGGAGTACGACGTAGTGTTGGGCATGGATTGGCTCTCAACGTACCAAGTGCTCATCGACTGCGAGAAGCGAATGGTGCAACTACAAGAACCAAGTTTCCCTGAGAATGTGTACCTGGCGTGTAAGAGCATTTCCTTCCCAGCAATCATCTCATCGACACGGGCTAGAAGATTGGTGGAGGGTGGGTGTGTGGCCTACTTGGCATCGGTGGATTTGGTTACCCGACCCTCGGCGACACCTTCAGACATCCCAGTGGTGAGGGATTTTCCCGATGTCTTTCCGACGGAACTGCCCCGGATACCCCTTGAACGAGAGGTGGTGTTCCCTATCGAACTATTACCGGGTACTCAACCTATCACGAAGGCGCCCTACCGAATGGCCTTCGCGAAGTTGAAGGAGCTTAAGGCGCAACTGGAGGACCTCTTGGACAAAGGGTTTATCAGACCGAGTGTGTCACCCTGGGGCGCACCAGTACTCTTTGTACGGAAGAAAGACGGAAGCCTGCGCCTCTGCATCGACTACAGGGGGATAAACAAAGTTACAGTGAAGAATAAGTACCCCCTGCCCAGAATAGACGACCTCTTCGACCAGCTGCGAGGAGCAACGGTGTTCTCAAAGATCGATCTGCAATCGGGCTACCATCAGCTCCGGGTTCGGAACGAAGATATCCCAAGGACCGCCTTCCGGACACGGTACGGCCACTACGAGTTCACGGTTATGCCGTTCGGACTTACGAACGCCCCCGCCGTCTTCATGGATATGATGAACCGGATCTTCAGACCTTTCTTGGACCGGTTCGTAGTGGTCTTCATCGACGACATCCTGATCTATTCAACCACCGACGAGGAGCACGAGGACCATTTGCGAATGATTCTCCAAACCCTCAGGGAGCAGAAGCTGTTCGCTAAGCTCAAAAAGTGCGAATTCTGGCTACGCGAGGTGGGGTTCCTAGGGCACGTGATTTCGGCGAAAGGAATCGCCGTGGACCCCAAGAAGGTGGAATCGGTGATCGACTGGCAGCCGCCGACGACAGTGACGGAGATCCGCAGTTTCCTGGGCCTGGCAGGATATTACAAACGCTTCGTCGAAGGTTTCGCAAAAATTGCTACCCCTTTGAACCGGTTGACCAGAAAAGGGGAGAAGTTCATATGGACAGCTAAATGCCAGGAGAGCTTTGAGGAACTAAAAAGAAGGCTGACCAGGGCCCCAATTCTTGTACTACCAATACCCGGGGAGGACTATGAAGTGTACTGCGACGCATCGAGGATCGGCCTTGGGGGTGTATTGATGCAACAGGGGAAAGTAATAGCCTATGCATCCAGGCAGCTGAAGGATTATGAAAGGAACTACCCGATACACGATTTGGAGCTGGCTGCAGTGGTCTTTGTTCTAAAGTTATGGAGACACTATCTCTTTGGTGTCCACTGTAACGTCTTTTCAGACCACCAAAGCCTTAAGTATCTGTTCACCCAAAAGGAGCTAAATTTGCGGCAGAGGCGGTGGCTTGAGTTATTGAAGGATTACGATCTAACAATTCAATACCACCCCGGGAAGGCAAACGTGGTGGCGGACGCTTTGAGCAGAAATGGGCAACCGAAAGAGGCGTCGGCACGTGCGATAACTGAGCAGAGCACCTTGATCGCGGAATTCTCTCGACTGAGGTTGGATGTGGTACCAGCGGGCACAGTTGCACAACTGACAGCGTTGGTGGTCAAGCCGACGCTTTTTGAGAAAATCCGAGAAGGGCAACAGACGGACTCACACTTACAGCACGTGCGAGACAAGACCTCCCCGGACCAGGAGAACGACTTTGCAGTGGGGGACGACGGCATCATGCGTTTCCGCGGGCGGCTTTGCATGTCGGATTCGTCGGAATTGAAAGAGGAGATTCTGGCGGAAGCACACCGCGCTCCTTATGCGGCGCATCCGGGGGGCACGAAGATGTACAGGGACCTCAAGCAGACCTTCTGGTGGCCCAAACTGAAGGGGGATGTGACACGACATGTAGCCCACTGCCTGGTATGTCAGCAAATTAAGGCAGAACATCAGCGACCGGCGAGAAAGTTACAGCCCTTATCGGTGCCCGAGTGGAAGTGGATCAGATCACCATGGACTTCGTCACTGGATTCCCACGTTCACCGCAGGGGCACGACGCGATTTGGGTCATTGTGGACCGGCTAACCAAGTCAGCACATTTCCTGCCCATCCACACAACCTGGACCAGAGAGCGATTGGCTCAGGCCTACCTCGGCGAGATCGTGAGACTGCATGGAGTGCCGGCATCGATCACCTCGAACAGAGACACCCGCTTCGTCTCGAAGTTTTGGCAGAGCCTACAGCAAGCCCTGGGGACCGAACTACATTTCAGCACAGCCTTTCACCCTCAGACGGACGGACAGTCGGAGCAAGTGATTCAGACCCTCGAGGACCTGCTTCGCGCCTGTGTACTTGACTGGGGAGTCGGTTGGGCACGCTACCTACCCCTCGTGGAATTCGCCAACAACAATAGCTACCAGGCCAGCATCCAGATGGCGCCCTACGAAGCCCTATACGGGAGACGCTGCCGATCCCCGATATGTTGGGACGACTTGGGTGAACGAAAATTCCTAGGACCTGACTTGGTGGAAGAGACTGAAGAGAAGGTACGCCTCATCAGGCAGCGTTTACTGACCGCCCAAAGACGACAGAAGAGCTACGCAGACCGACGGCGCCGCGATTTGGAATTTCAAGTGGGAGAGCACGTGTTCTTACGGGTCTCACCATCCAGAGGGATCAGGCATTTCGGGCTGAGGGGCAAGTTGAGTCCACGGTATGTAGGGCCTTTTGAGATCTTGGAGCGCATTGGCCAAGTGGCGTACCGCTTGCCCTACCGCCTAACCTCGACCGGGTCCACAATGTTTTCCACGTGTCCATGCTCCGAAAATATCTTTCCGACCCGTCACACGTGTTGGACGTCTCCACACTCGAGCTCAATGAGGACCTAAGCTTCGAGGAAACCCCCGTGCGCATCCTAGCAAGAGAAAACAAAGCGCTGCGGAACCGAGTCATCCCCTACGTGAAGGTGCTCTGGAGCAACCAGGAGGAACGAGAAGCAACTTGGGAGCTGGAATCTAAAATGAGGGAGAGCTACCCCGACCTCTTCACCACCACCCGGGTTTGAGTTTCGAGGACGAAACTCGTTTTTAAGAGGTGAGTGGTGTGATAACCGCGGGTTTATTTGTCTTTCTAGACTTTCCTTTGAATTCTTTTTGAACCGCTTTTCGACTAAGGGGTCCGGGGGTGAATTATTTTTCTTTATCTCTGGGCAGATCGTCGGGGCTCGCGGGTATTTTTGGCTAATAAAGCTCGCGAAACGGAGACCGGCGGCACGATCGGTGTTGGATTCCGACTCCAGAATCTCCCGAAATAAATTCCGGAAGTTTTAGTACGGTTCAGGCGACTTACACAATTACCAAGGCAGACCGGACCCTAGTTCACACCCAAATCGACTATTCTTTCTGTTTGAGGTATGGGATTTACCCACCCCATTTCACTTTCGCCGATCGGTTATTTTCTATTTTGGGTTTAATTTCCACTTTTGCCTAAACGACTAATTAATTGGCTTTGGGGAATTAGGTTTCGAACCCCTTCCCTTTCTCTTACCATGGCGTATGATACCCCGAGCGCGGACTAGGAACGCTTTCCCCAAACCCTCTTCTTCTCACTGATCGGCGTGGAGCAACGCGGCGGAGCGACCGAGGAGAGGGAAGAACACCGCACATCTTTTCTTCCCCGGAACCGGGCACGCAAGAACGGGACGATCCCTCCTCCCCCAACCACCGTCGTCGTAACCGAGGTAGGACGGAGGTTTTACAGTTCTTGGTTTCTTCTTGATTGTTGAAATCGGTAAGGGGAGGCACAGGCGACGGATTCCCCAGAATCCGGCGCATGTGCGAAACCCCCCCCCCCCCCCCCCCCCCAATGGGCGGCGTACCCGTGTGAGCCGCACGGGGCTGGGCACGCACCCAGCCCCGTATGCGGGCGGTGACCGCACGGGGCCGGGCACGAGCCCAGCCTCACGTGCGGGGGTGAACCCGCACGGGGCCGGGCCCGGGCCCAGCCCAGCGTGCGGGGGTGACCCGCACGGGGCCGGGCACGCGCCCAGCCTCGCGTGCGGGGGTGGACCCGCACGGGGCCGGGCACGCGCCCAGCCTCGCGTGCGGGGGTGAACCCGCACGGGGCCGGGCCCGTGCCCAGCCCCGCGTGCGGGGGGAACCGGCACGGGGTTGGGCCCGTGCCCAGCCTCGCATGCGGGGGTGAACCCGCACGGGGCTGGGCACGCGCACAACCCCGTGTGCGGGCGGGGGGGGAGGGGGGGGGGAGGGGGGGGGCGTCCGTGCCTTTGGCCTCAACCGGGGACACCGCCACCGCCGGATCGGTGGGCCATGCCGCGTGACCGACCGGGGGAGGTGGGTTGATCGTGATAATTATTCGAGTCTGAGTGCTGACTTCTCCTTGCGGCAGGTGTGTGAGGGTCCGGGCGAGCGTGCCGGGACGCGAGGAAGGTCGAGCATCGATCGTTACGAGTAACAGGTGGGTTTTTATTCTTAAGTCTTAGCATTTAGTTCTATCATGTTGGACGGAGTCAACCTTATGTGTACTTGGGTTAAACATGGTAGGGAGGCATCAATTATTCGTTATGGCTTTACGGTTCTTATGATTAGATATACATATTGTTTCATATGGTTCTCATGCATGGATAGGTGTATGTTGTGAATATATACTGTTTCATATGGTTCTCATGCACGGATATGTATATATTATTTCATACGGTTCTCATACATTGATATATATATATTGTCTCACATGGTTCGCATACATTCACATATATATATATTGTTCACGGTTACTATGCTCGGCTGCAACACGCGCACCCGCGGTTTGGCCACCGCAAAGGGTGCGCTTTTCCGGAAAAGTGGTCCATGACCCGTGTATACCCACAGGACGGCGTGGGGCCTCTTTAGTTGTGGGGCTTGGATGCGCCAAGGTGTGAGCGGTGCGACCCGTCGGTTTAGTTGTCCGACGTGGGAGCGGTGCGACCCATTCGGTTTAGTTGTCCGACTTGGGCGCGGTGCGATCCATCGGTTTAGTTGTCCGACGGGATCGGGTATTGCAGGTTTACAGGTGTTTGATTTTACTTTTCCCTTGCGAGGGTGGTTGCTCCGGATAGGCTACGGTTGGACGTTTTCTTTACCTGCTTTACTATTATCACTTTTGTTTAGTTGCTGACTTCCCACTTTGCGACAGGGTCCTACAGGGGGGAGAGTTAGGCGATGGTGAGGCCGCGGCTAGAGGTTTTGGGTCCCAGGAGACCGGAACAGTACTTTACCTCTTACTTTCGCATTCCATTTATTATTTGTAGACTGTGGATGGTTCTCGATACCCTTGTGGGGTCGGTGTGGATGTCGGTACGGTGACAAATGAATTGATTAGTTTTCTTTACATCTCTGTGGGCCGCTTTGGAGAAAAATAAAACAGCAAATAAAAGAATAGATTGCGAAAACTACTATTTCAAAACTCGGGTGCCGTGTGGGCACAATTTTCAAAACCTTGTGGATTTATGGTTTGCGAAAATGGATTTCAAAACCTAAGTGTCGTGTGGGCACTGTTTTCCAAACCCCTGAGTTTATGTGCTTTCGAAAAAAAGGTTTTCAAAATATGGGTGCCGGGTGGGCGCCGTTTCAACAACTGTGGATTTTATCCTTTCAAACTAATCGGCCGTGAGTTTATTCGCATATTGTGAATGGTTGTATGTTTGGATTGTTGTGATTGAATGTTTACCCGCTATTGAACATTGTACAAACCGCGACGCCGTGCATATACAGGGGAGACTCTGTCCGTTTGTAGAGTGATCCTGTATATGCGGCGGATCTGGGCACGCGCCGGGGAAGAAGGTTTTCAAAAAAAAAATAAATACATACCTTTTGTAATCCGTTTTCGCTAAATTAATCCCCCGGGGCGTGACAAATTCTTCTCGTAATCCTTAAGCTGTCTCGATGCATAAGCAATTACCCTCCCTTCCTGCATCAGCACGCATCCAAGTCCACTGTGCGTTGCATCACTGTAGATCACATATCCTTTCCCCATAATAGGGAGGGAAAGGATAGGAGCGGTCATCAATCTATCCTTTAGCTCCTCAAAGCTCCTCTGGCAGTCCTCACTCCAGATAAACTTAACTACTTTACGCGTCAACCGAGTGAGGGGTGTGGAGAGCTTCGCAAAGCCTTCCACAAACCGACGATAATAACCAGCTAATCCCATGAAGCTGCGCACCTCTAATACCGTCGTCGGTCGGGGCCAATCACGAACTGCCTCAATCTTCGCCGGGTCTACAGCTACACCTGCGGCGGAAATCACATGGCCCAAGAAAGCTACCTCCCGAAGCCAAAACTCGCACTTTGCCAGCTTGGCATACAACTTCTTATCTCGTAGAAGTTGTAGCACAGTCCTCAAGTGTTCCTCATGCTCGGCCTCGCTTCGGGAGTAAATAAGGATATCATCAATGAACACCACCACAAAACGATCAAGAAAGGGCCGAAATATCTTGTTCATCAAGTCCATAAAGGCGGCAGGGGCATTAGTCAATCCAAACGGCATAACTGTAAACTTATAATGCCCATACCGTGATCTGAAAGCAGTCTTAGGAATATCCTCGGCCTTCACCTTCAATTGGTGGTAGCCGGACTGTAGATCAATCTTGGAAAATACACAAGACCCTTGCAGCTGATCAAAGAGATCATCGATGCGCGGCAAAGGGTACTTGTTCTTAATGGTCACTTTGTTCAATTCCCTATAGTCCACACACAACCGAAGTGACCCATCCTTCTTCTTCACGAATAGCACTGGCGCTCCCCAAGGCGACACACTTGGTCTAATAAAGCCCTTATCCATCAGATCTTGCAGCTGTGCTTTAAGCTCTCGCAGCTCAGCCGGTGCCATCCGATAAGGAGCCTTAGAGATTGGCGCAGTTCCTGGAACTACGTCAATCACAAACTCAATCTCTCTGTCTGGCGGCATACGCGTCAACTCAGGTGGAAAAACATCCGAAAACTCGCGGGCAATAGGAATATCCCCGAGTCCCAGTGCCGTCGTAGGCCCCTCAACAACACTAGCCAAAAAGGCTACACATCCTCGATGAATCATCCGCCTCGCTCGGGAAGTCGAAACCATAGAGGCAAAGAAAGCACTCTGACATCCCCGATATACAAACATCTCCTGGCCTGGCTCTCTAAAAGTGACAGTCCTCGCGGCACAATCAATAGTCGCGAAATACCGAGCCAGCCAGTCTATCACAAGAATCACATCAAAGTCCCTCAGCTGTCTCAAGATCAACAGGTCTGCTGGCATAATCCAGGACTCGATCTGCATCGGGCAGGACCAACAACACTCCTCCACGTGCAAAGTGTGATCGGGAATCTGAACCTCTCATGCATGTGGCAAAAGTCCTACCTCTAACCCATGTAATGATGCAAAAGATCTGCTAATGAAAGAATGGGATGCTCCAGTATCAAATAAAGTACGAGTCCTAATGCCAGAGAGTAAGGTGATACCTGCCACCACATGGTCTGCTGCTGAAGGATCCTCTACCTGTGCAGCATACACGCGCCCACTATGAGCTGGAGGGCGATAGTCAGTAGGATGGGAAGAAGAGGGCCTGCTCGCTGGAGCATAAGGCCGCTGAGCCGTCGACCGCTGCTATGATGATGATGGGGCAGATGCTGAAGAAGGGGCGACTGAGGTCGAAAAGGGGCACGAAGCTCGAATGTGCCCTGGCTGCCCACATCCGTAACAACGACCCCACCGCTGGTCGCAGATGCCGGAGAAGTGCGGACCTCCACAAAAGATACAACTACTGGGAGCCCGTGACTGTCGGGATTGCTGCTGCTGTGACTGCCTCTGTCGCTGTGGCTGCCGCTGCGATCCACGCTGCGATGACTGCGATCTCCGCTGCTGCTGCTGATGCTGGGGCCTCTGGGATCCACCAGGCCCTCACCGCTCGGACCGCCCTTGGCTGGAAAACTGTGGCTGAGGCGGTCGTGGCGGTCTCCACGAACTAGCCTATCCCCCTGCCCCCGGTGCTGGTCGCTTCACCCCCGGGATCACTTCGGGAGCTGGAGATACTTCATCCATCACTACCTCCCCGCACTCTACATATAGCGCCTGCTCCATCGAGGCCTCCAAGGTCTGCAACCTGCGTGAACGAACCAGCTGAAAAATATCCCGGCGCAACCCTCGCTCAAACATGTAAATCCTGTGCGCCTCATCTCGAGCTACGTGTGGTACACATGCCAACAACTGATTGAAATCCACAATATACTCATGCACTGGACGATCGCCCTGTCGAAGGTTCTTCATCCGCTCCTCCAGCCTCTGCCGGACGCTCTCTGGGAAGAAGGCCCCAAGAAGAAGACTGCGGAACTCCACCCAGGATAAGAGATGAACCCCAGGCGGACCAGCCGGTCGCACACGCCGCCACCAAGCCTCGGCGTTGCGCTCCAAGAAATTCGTCGCCAAAAGCACCTGGTACCTCTCCTCAATAAACAGCGTCTCAAAGCGTCGCTCCATCGCCGTGATCCATGACTCTGCCTCCCACGGCTCGGTACTCTGCCCCGAGAAACGGGGCGGGTCAAACTGGCGGAACCTCATCAGTAAGTCAACCATCTCCCGCTGCTCAGTCAGGGTCAGCGGTCTTATCAATCCAGAGGGTTGTCCCCCAGTGCCCCGAGCAATAGGGGATGCTGGGGTCACTGGTACAGTCGGGGGAGCCACAGCAGGGGAAGATGGTACAGGAGAACTCTCCGGGGGTGCTACTGCTGGCTGCACCCTTTGCTCTAACAGCTGTGTCAGCCGACCCACGGCCTCCTCCTGACGCCTAACAACCTCTGCCATCTGGGCCATCTGTGCCTGTAGCTCCTGCACCTCGCTCTGCTGGCCCTGCCCGAACTCCTGCTGCTCGGGCTCCGAGGAAGAAGGCTGCGAACGCGTCATCATCCTGCGTCGCGGAGGCATCCTGCCACGAGAAACCACAATCAGCATCAGAACCCCACACGACCTAATTAAACGAAAGTCAAAGACATCCCTCTATTTCTGTGGCTTTATGTTGTCTGCAGCCAACATAACTGTCTACCAGAAATTGGGTATGTCGATCCCTCTTCACTCACTGGAAGAGTCTAATAAATAAATCAACGACTTTCGCAAAGTGTCACGTCTCTCACGCCCTATCATCCTAGGGTCTGCCAAAAGCCTAGGGTTTCCTAAGTCCCAACTGACCTATCCCTGAGCTCTGATACCAACTTAATCTGTCACGCCCCGGGTGTGAACCAGAACCCGGGCCCGCCAACAGATCCGCCGTGCACACGGAATTTTCCATGTACACGAAGCGCTGGTAACCTGCTCAGATAGATAATATACAATAAAAGAGCATAAACAGAGCTGAACTACTAGAACTAAAAGTAATTTCAGACTGAAATAAACTACAAGCTGACATATAAGTACAATATACTCCCAGCTCACCATAAATATACAACCAGCTGGCTAAAGCCAGTCCCAAAAGTAAACTAATATAGTCTGAGATACAAAAGGGGTACAATAAAAGTCCAGCTACTCTCACAGTCGGGGTAGATGATCTAGCTAGTCCGCAATCCTCTTACCTCGATCCGCCGCTGAAGGCCCAGCAACTCCCGCAGACGACTCTGCAAAACACAGGGAAAAAGGATAGAAAACAACAATGGGGGGGTGAGAACTACTAGATAAACTAGTAGCCTCCCCCTAGTAGGTAAAACCTCAAATGCTGACACACCCACTAGGACTATAAGAGACAACAGGAAAGAACAGTGGTATACAATAAAGACTGCTGAAAAATGAAACTACCACTACTATTGTCACGCCCCGGCGTCGAAACTGCGACCCGGGCTCGCCAACAGATCCGCCGCCCATACGGGAAACCCCGTATAGACGAAGCGACTAACCTGCAAAAGAGCATCTATACTATGCAGATATCAGAGCTGAAAGTAAAACTGCTAGAAATAAAAACTATATACAACACAAGTCCTCACCAAAAGTACAAAAGTCTCTCGAGCAGTAGAAAATAAATACAACTCTATACCTCACTACAAAGTTCTCTCAACAGGAACTCTCAAAAGTAATAAGGGTACATCTACTCTCTGGATGACGACTGGTGGGGAACTATCTCGCGACTCCCTTACCTCGATCAGAAGAAGCAGCAACAGGAGCAGCAGGAACCGGAGTAGAAGTCCCTGTGGGAAAAATACACCACGACGGGTGTGAGAACTACGTCCCAAGTAGTTCTCAGTGGGTGCCGCCAACAAGCCCGACGGTCTGCCCACTAAGTCTACTAGAGGCATAAAGTAACGATATAATACAGAAATGAAATGGCTGGAAAAGTAACTCTACAGCTACTATGCCTCTATCTAGATGCTCAAGAAAATGGAACAGATGGAACATGATGCATCTACTAATACCCACAGTACTCACCAAATCTATACTGACTGCCGCAAGGGGTCCAGTCAAACCTGCGCCCACCTACTGCCGCACATCCTCAACAGGACGGGTCTACCGTAGGGTGTCCGTGACTGCCACTAACTGAGCCAGTCAGAGGGACGGCGTCGACAAGTCGCGATAGCAAGTAACAGGCCCAACTCCGGAGTGGCTCTCGAGGGGAGCGACCCCACCGAGGAAAGTATCCGCGTATCTCTGTCGAGCTCAAATATGGCTCATGCAGGCTATAGTCCAAACCACGATCAACAAGATCGACCAACAACACCAACTCTCAACCACAAGCTGGAAGTCACACAGCTGGGGCCACCGTCCACCAGACGGCTCCCACAACAGAACACTAAACTCTCCAGAAAGACCGACACCATAAGGGTTCGGAAACCCGATAGACCGGTGCTAAGAACCCTATCAAACAAGAACAGACTCTAGGCTCCGACTATCGAAGTTCCCGATCCCTTATAGTTCGGGAAAGCAATAATCACAGTACAACTCGCAGAAGACACCAACAGGGCCCGAAAGTCCCGGGAGACCTACACCTACAACCCTATCAAACAAGAACAGGTTCCAGGCTCGGCCCCCGTGGCTTTCGTCCCGACAGAGGAACGACCCCTAGAACCCAGACCACTCGAATCCTTTCGAGTGGGGAGATTTACAGGAAAAAGGTGACATTTGTTATTGAAAACTAATTTGATCTGGAAGAAATCCGTATTTAATGATTTTAGTTCTTTTTAGAAAAACAGTTAGAAAACAAGTGTTTTACCCAAACCCCGAAGGGCTGATGCCTTTGTCCAATCAAACAAGAACAGACTCTAGCGGCCCTTCGATGTTTGGAAGAAAACATTGGTAGACTAAAATCATGTGTATGTCGAAAAGGGTTCTGGGTTCTAGGTCCGGCTATCACTAGAAAACTACCGCCACTAACACAGTGGCGACAACCCAACAGGGGAAAACCAGATCTCCCGGGTCCACGGTTTACCCCAAACGGTTCCCGGTACAGACAAGCGAACCACTGCATCTACCAGACTCCACTCTGCTCCCAAGCACGAGTGCAATTGCATCCCACACTAAAAAGAAGTTCCAACCGCTCGGCCCACTACCCGGGCGAGGATAACACTAAGTCCAGGAATGAAGCATAAAGTGTGGATGTCTAAACATAAATAACCCTAGCCCAAGTGAGGGTTTTCTACTGGTCTGGTTACACATGCAACATATGACGGGGGTGCTAGGTCAGGTTCCAACATAACAAATATTTAACATGTGGTAGGAAGCAGAAGAGATCATACGATCATCAGATAATTACAAGAATAATAACATTCGAATTCTAGCATGCTACCCAAGTCCAATCACTATCATGCATGATTCTATATCAATAGAATTAGAGCACAGTCCATAGATCTTGAAAACAAGCCACCCACCTGAAGACGCTAACTGTCCGGAGTTGTACAGTTGAGAAAACCAGGAAAATGACAACTCTAGGTCCAACAGGTCTAGCACAGTCCACAATCCCCCCCCTGGGCACAATATAAGGCTACAGTTATACTTTAAATCCAATAAAATCCAGGTTTTACAAATCTGTTGGGAACAGTCCACTTAATACGAAATTTTCACCTATAAAACGAACTCCAAAAATTCTGATAAAAATACCACAGCAATCCTCGCGTCGATAGCTTCGAAACGGGTACCTGCACGTCCAATTCCGAGCACCGTAGGCCAAGTTACAAATTCCACAGTATCGGTGCGCACAATCCCAAAACCATTCAACTGTAAACTCTTGTACAGATAAAAGGAAAAGTATATACCTTCGGGAAGGTCTCCAAAAATTCCAAGAAAATCCACGATGATCCTCGCGTCGAGTAGATGAAAAAAGTCTATAAGCACGTCTTGATCCGAGACTCGTGCGCGAAGATCTCCTCAAAAGAAGGTGCTGCCCTCACCAAAATCTCACAGCAAAAAGGGTCCCAATGAGCATGAGAAAACACCTCGAAAAACATGAAATCTAAAAATGTGCGAGAAACCCAAAATCGTAGCCTCACCTGTTACGAATCCAGCAGCGAAGAAATCGCTCGAAACGATGGTCGGAGTAGGTCGGGGGAGCTCGTACACCGAAGAGCGACGGAAGAAACACCGAAGAAAGAGCGTCGCGCCGCGCCAAGAAAAAATCTGAAACCTCGGGATGCGTGCCTATAAAATCCCAAAACTTTGCAGGTGGATCCAGAGCTTGAAGATGAAGAAATCTTCTTAAGGGTGCTCGGGCAGAGGAGGCTCGAAAAGAGGAGAAAAGGGGAGAAGAAAGAGGCTCGGGCTGCTATTTAAAGGCCCCAAAAAAACAATTGAATAAATACCGAATGGGTCCCCAGAATCGGGCGCCGGAAAAATTCGGGCTGCTACAGTAATGGGCCCGGCCCATTACTGTGCAGGCCCGAATTCACCACGGCCCGCCACGTGGCCCGCCACGCGGCCCACCCGTGCCCCGTGCGCCCGGTGCACGAGCGCCCGCCAATGGCGGCGCGCCACGTGGCCCCGGCAATCCGTGCACCGCGCACGTCGCCGCCTGCACCGCGCATGTACGACCACCTGCCCGCCGTACGGCCACCTGCCCCCGGTCAACCACTCCACAGCTTGCGTGGACCGGGAGCACAACACCGAACCAGTAATACCTTGCCACGTGTCACCCCTCGGTCCACCGTGCACCCGACGAAATTCCGTGGACCGCGCCTCCAGAACCAACCAACCACAATCCGCCACGTGGCACCGCCCTGGTGCACGCCCGCAGCCGTGGACCGCGCGCCTGCCCGCGCACCCGGGCGCCTGCCCGCGCCCTGCCCGCGCACCCGGGCGCCTGCCCGCGCCCTGCCCGCGCCGCGTGCCGCCTGCCCGAGGCTGCGCCGCCGCTCGCCGGCGCTGCCCGCCGCCGCCGGCGATCGCCGGAGACACTGTTCCGGCGTGAACAGTAACCGCAAGCTCAAAACTAACAAGTAAATAGCCCATCTTGACCGTTTTCGCGCGCTGATTCCAAAAACGGTGTCCATTTTGCCAAATTCCACTCCTATAAATTGCCGGAGGCTCCCGAAAAGGTATTTTTGATCCGAATTTCGCGCCGAGTCCAAATTTGATATCCAAATTGCGCGGAAACACCACAAAACATCCGACGGGGTCTCCCGGTTACCCACATGATCCATTTGAAGCCCCGAGTTCATTACTTGTGTCCAAATTGGCGCACGAACACCGCCGGGATGCCCCATAGGCCTCTAGAAGCTGCTGGTGACACTGTAGAAGCCCTGCAAAGATCCGGGTCACCACAACTATGCCTCTGGATGCAGTGCCAAAAGGTAACTGTATATATATATGCAACTGTAAAACTAACTGCCCAAAGAAACCCAATCAAAGGGCCAGGAAATACTGGCACTGCCTGCTCTGTCATCAATCGCAACTCATCAAGGTGCCCGGCGCTCAGCACGGTGTAAAGCCTACTCCGGAGTGGCACTCGAGGGGAGCGACCCACACGAGTAAAGTATGTAAAGTATCCCTGTATCAAGTATCTCTGTATCAAGCATCTCTGTAACCAATGTCTCACAATAGCAGGACTGGATCATGACTATGATCAAAGTGGGAAATATCCATCCACTAAAGTAACCCTGATCCCCAATCAGATGCAATAGTAATCACAAATGGGAAACACCGTCCACTAGGAAAATCTGAAACCCAATCTGATGCATAAGTGAACATCCGGTCAACCGCCTAATATCCACGGTCGCCATAACACCCTATAAGTCCAAAATCTGATAGAGTAATCAACAGCTGGCTAACCGCCTCAAGTCCGCGGTGACTACCATGCCCCACAATATATCATCGAGTCAAACCTGTCCCAGACCCAAGCCTTAACCACACTATCCCAAACCCTGCTCAAACCGAGCAACATATATCCAAATTCGAAGGAGAATAGTGAAACATAATTTCTCCTAAGTCAAGTCCCAAAGATAGTGTAGCAATAAATAGTAGCCTATCTAGATGTCCAAACAAGCATGCAAAGGTTCGCATTTAGAAACAGAAGGAAAGTATTAAATATTTATTTAGAAAAGATGGTTTTATGATAATACTTTAGCATGCGATGATAGTTTACAGCATATGTCCAACAACAGTGTCCCAGTTTACCATAAATGAGCTGTCATATTATTTGTGGGGTTTACTTATGCATTTCATGAGTACAAGTACCGATTATCTATTTAAAGTTGGGAATCTCTAATACTCCTAGTGAGATAGTCAGTAATGAGGTAAGCAACAACCACCCACCTCAAAAAGCGTGCATAATACTCCAAGAAAATACCCGCTGTCCTCTATGCACACCGTCAGCTGAAACAGTATCTTACAACATCACATAAGTGTACACGGTGTAAAAACTACAAGTCTCAAAATAGATTTTCTGTTTTTATAATCAGCACGCAAAACGAGGAATTTCACCTCTGTCCCGAGCTCCTAAAATCTCAGAAAAATCACAGTTGCGTTCCTCGCGAAAATTAGCCCAAAATCGACTCTTGAATCTCCTCGATCTGATATTCCTACGCGGAGAAACAATTCATCGAAGTCGCCGCTGTCCAAAAACCCAAACAGCAAAAGAGGGGGTCAAAACACCTCAGGAATCATGCCAGGTAATCTGAATCCAGAGAAACAACCAACACGGAAAACGAAGACCTACCTCTTAGAAACACATTGGCGAAGAAATCGTCGAAAAAGGACTCCTGTACTGCGCAGGGGACTCCTCGGACTGAAATGCGACGATAACGGGCCAAGATTGGGGAAAAACGAGGCACACTGTAAAATCCGGATCGCCGCTGTCGAACCTCCAAAAAATCTAGGAACGCACCACGAGGTAGAAAAATCAGTGAGGAACAACTTCTCTTCAATGACCTCTCTCTGATTCTCTATCTTTCTCTCGGAAAACAGAGAAAAAAAAGGGAGGGGAATGGCTATTTATAGGCCCAATAAAACAATTGGTAAAATGACCTTCATGTCCCAACTTTCGGGCTGCTACAGTGCGGCCCGGCCCATTTCGGGCGTGAACAGTGCGGCCCGGCCCGGGATTTTCCGGGCGCGCACAGTGCGGCCCGGCCCAGCCCAGCCCGCACACGGGATCCCTTCCCGTCCAACCGGCCGTCCGACCCGGCCCAGGGTCCGCCACGTGTCCGCCAAACAGGCGGCAGCCGTGCGGCCCAACGGGAATACGCCACGTGTCCCCCGTGATTGGCGGCGCGGTGGGCGCGCCAGCCAACGGCGTGGCGACACGTGGCCCCGCCCGACACGGCTGTCGGCGGCCGCCGCCGCCACGTGCCCCCATGTGGGCCCATGTGCGCGTACGGCCGCCGCCGCGCGGTGTTCCGTGCGCCACGCGCACATGGACCAGCCAATCCGGGGCCGCCACGTGGCGCGCCCCGGTCCACCGTGCACCGCGCCCCCCTCCGCGCCTGCCCGGCCTGCCCGCGCACCCTCCCGTGCGCCGCGCGCCTTGCACCGGCCCAACCGCGTGCCGCCATGTGGCCCGCCGGTCCACCGTGCACCGGCGGCCCTTTCCGTGGACCGGGAGGCGTGCGCCGGCCCAATCAGAGGCCGCCACGTGTCCCCGGCCGGTCCACAGCTCCCCCCATGCACCATTTTGCACATAAAACTTTTTGGGGTCCGTTTTTGGGCATCCGGACTCCAAAATAAATAAGTAAATAGCCGTTTTCAAGCGTTTTTCCGCGCTGAATCCAATTACGGCCTCTGTTTGGCCCAAAACTTTCTCTAAAATTTGGCAAATACCTCCGAAGGCCAAACCAACAGTAAATACCACACTGTGTCCATCCGTAGCATCCCTTTGATGCACTGTGGACCTAATACACCAATGATAGGTGTTTCACACCAAGGATTCACGTAAAAACTATACGGAATCCTGGACCACTACATCTAGAGTGGTCATCAATGGACGAGATAAAATATCTCTGACCATTGAAACAAGGAATAGGAAAAGATCCACAGATATCTGTATGTATGATCTCAAGAATTTCAGAACTCCTTCTAGCACCTTTAGTGGTATTTGTGTTGGTATGCTTTTCCTTTATGCATTCCACATAAGTACCAAAATTGGTAAGGTCAAGATCTTTTAGGATATTTTCGTTCACCAATCGCTTTATTCTCTATAAAGAAATATGAGCTAAACGTTTGTGCCACAATGAAGAGGAGCTTTCCTTAAGAATGTTCCTTTTAACACCAATGCTATGATTAACATTAAAATTATTCTCAAAATATTGACTCAAATTAAATTTGTACAAATCATCTACCAAACAACCATTGCCAATAATAACATTATCAGAGAAGATAGTAAAAGATTTATTTTCAAATAAAAATTTAAAACTTTTATTTCTCAGTTTAGAAATAGAAACTAAATTTCTAGAAAATCTAGGAACATAAAAAGTATCCTCAAGTTCAAGTACAAAACCAGTGCTAAGTTCTAAAATATAGTTTCCTACAGCTTCAACTTGAGATTTATTTCCTTCTTCACTAAGTAAAATCCTTTCATTTGGCTTCAGCATCTTTAGGTTGTGAAAATCCTGCATAGTATTTGAGATATGTACAGTAGTGCCAGAGTCAATCCACCATGTGTTTTTAGGAACATTAACTAAATGAGATTCATAACAAATATAGATAGTTTCAATACCTTTCTTCTCGAGCCAAGCTTTATACTTCAAGCAGTCCTTTTTCATGTGTCGCTTTTTCTTACAGAAGTAACATTGATCATTCTTACCAGAATTCTTTATTGGCAATTGTGTTGGCTTTTTAGAATTGGAGGCACTTTTTCCTTTTCCCCTTTTGCGCTGAGTAGCCAAATTGACAGATTCTGTCATAATTGTTGGCTTCTCCTGCTTAAGTCTCTCATCTTCTTGAACACATATAGTCAGTAATTCATTTATTGACCATTCATCTTTATGTGTGTTGTAGGAGATCTTAAAGGGGTCAAACTCAGACGGTAATGAGTTTAGAATCAGATGGACTAAGAAAGCGTCGGAGATCTCAACTTTTAAAGCTTTTAGTTGACCTGCTATGTTCCGCATCTCCATGATATGCTCACGCACACCCTTGGTTCGATCGTATTTGATGCCCGAAAGTCGCTTCATCAGCGCGCTAACCAAAGCTTTATCGAAACTAACAAATTGCTCCTCAATGGCCTTTAGGTAATCCTTGGCTTTATCACATTATGGAATTGATCCCCTTATGCTTTTTGGCACTCTAGATTTTATGAGCATCAAGCTTAAGCGGTTGGATCGCTCCTATTTATCCTGCGCAAATTCCTGCTGTTGAGTTATTGGCCCTACTACCTTAGGGGGTTCCTCAATGCGCAGAGCCAAGTCAAGATCCATATAACCCAAAGTAAAAAAGAATACTTTCTTTCCAATCAGAATAGTTGTCCCCAGTAAGCATAGGAATACGAGAAACATCACTAAAAAATGCAGTAGAGGAAGAAGCTGCAACAATAAAATAAATATTGAACTTTATCGCATACTATGAGACAATAATCTTTAATTAGATAAATTCAACCTTCCTGTGGGTAGAAGCGCTACATGCATAGAATTTACCTACTTTAATAATAAGACTAGCGGAAAACTAATTCCTAAATAACTAAATTTCTGTACCTGTGGGTATAAGAAAACTTGTTATCTAGAAATTCATTCCACTATCCTATTCCAGTCAAAATAAAAATAAAAGAAAATTATAATTTTATTTGACTGCAATAAATAGTTAAACTTTAATTCAATGTCAAAAATCCTTATGTGTTCTTCTTTATTTGCAGGATGCTGTGGCTAGTCCCAAATATAATGAAAAACACAAATAACTTTATATGACATTGAATAACTATTAAAAATAAATTAGGAATCTATATGAATTTTCGGGTTAACTTTAAATTCAATGTCATTCTATGAAAATATCATAAACGATCATATACTATGACTAGAATGCTGTGGCTACTTCTAAACATAGTTGATCTCAAAAAACTTTATATGACATCGAATGACCCAATATTTCATATTATTTCTAAACACAGCGGAAAGTATATAAAAAAATTATACAACTTTATGTGACTCAAAATTTATAAACTGTATGAAGTCTATATAAACACTACTCTAAATTTTTATGATCACCGTATGTGTGTTTAAAATAAAAAATAATAATAATAATAATAATAATAATAATAAACTAAACACGCCACTTTATAGTCATGAATAAATAAATAAATGAGTAGTACAAAATCATATATAACAAAAACCATACGTTATACATAATTTTGATATAGATTTCTTTTATAATAATGAGTCACAATACAAAAGATATATTCACTTTTTCCTTTAATAATAATAATATCAACAAGAATATTTTTTTCGGGTTGAAGCCCCAACAAGTGCTACCACGTGTAGCCCCAAAATGCTGCACTAAACGACACCTTGTGGGGCGCCTAATGCGGTCGCGGTGACAGTGGCGCCTTTCTCCGAATGCCGGTTCCGATGGGACCGGTCAACGCCACCACTTTTGCTCCCTTATTATTATTATTATTTTAAATGAAAAGGAAAAACAAACAAATTCTAAAAAAAATGAAAAAATGGCAAAAGGTTTGGCTCCGATACCACATGTAATACCAAATAAAACTTTAGATCGTACCTTCTGCTATGATTTTCAATTTCCTATACTTGATTGTAGACAACGGTTCTTCCTTTCGATTCATCCTCGTGCGCAATCTGCAAAAAACGAAAAGTTTCCTGTCTATTCCCTTATCCCCGGAGATGGAGTCGTCACAGAAAATTCGGATTAGGGTTGGACCAGGACTCCCGTTATGTCATATATATATATATATATATATATATATATATATATATATATATATATATATATATATATATATATATATATATATATATATATATATATATATATATATATATATATATATATATATATATATATATATATATATATATATAACCGAATGTAAGGATGTTTTAATCACGTCCGTCCATCAAGGATATGTCCAGATACATCCTAACCGATTGGATTGATTGTATCTTTAAAGATCGCCTTGAATAAATTACGTAGGTCACATCCAACATATCTATGTGAATCTTGAAAGGGCTAAGAAATGTATAGCATCAAACCTAGCTTGAAACCTAAGGTGAAAACATAGAGATATGTGAATTCTAGGTTGAATGTAAACAAGAGAGCGAGTTAGCATCCTTGGGGCATTACATTAACCTCGACTCTTAAACTTAAGGTAAAAGTGAAAGGAAAATGCAAAAAGAGCTCCTGAATTTTAGACTTTTTAATTAGGAGGGTTGCGCATATGTCGACTCCCAGGATATGGTCCATCAGACGACATACTTCCGGAAGGGTTATAAAGTGGAAAGAAAATGTAAAAAAAGCCTCCGAATTTGAGACTCGTCAATTGGGAGGGTCACGCATATGTCGACTCCTAAGGCAGGGCCCATCAGACGAGATTCTTTCGGAAGGGTTATAAAGTAGAAAAAATGTAAAACAAGCCTCTAGATTTGAGACTCATCAATTATGAGGGCTATGCATATGTCGACTCCCAGGGCAGGGCCCATCAGACGAGATTGTCACGCTCCGGAATCGCCGATTTAATCGATTCGGGTGTGCGCACAAACTTCCCGCCGAATGAGTAAGCTACGCTTGACCTAAATGAAACGGTCAACCACATCCACATACTTCAATTGGAAGTGAAAGGATATGCAATGTCAGAGTACAAGGGGAAAACACAACAAAAGGAGAACTCTTATTCTAATATATCGGTTTGGTTATAAAAAAAAAGAACAACAACCGAGCCCACAGCTCAACAACACAACAACCGAACAACAGGTGATACTACGGATGGTTATTTAGACTCCTAGCACAGCTACTCGATCACGCTCTTGCCGCAGTCCCGCACCTCACCAACTGATCCGACACCTAAAAGGATGTAAACCACAAGATGTGGAACTAATTAAAGTCCTCAGTGGGTTCAACCATCGAGAAAAAATATTCTATATTTACTTGGTCTACATGAGGCAACTACAACAGAAAAGAAGCAGCATACAGTAAGGAAGCTCATAAGAGAAGGTTAAAACAAATACCCCAGAAGTCTTACCCATAATCGACCCAACCAAGCACCTACCACGGATCTCGGCTCAAGTCTGCCGAGCACAGCTCACCAACGCAGGAACCGAAGAGGAATCACACATTTTCCAATTCGGTTGACCTGTACGAACCCCAAGTGGAGGTCCAATCATTGAACTGCACTCCCATCGACAACCCGTACATTCATTTGGGTGAAGTCGACTGTCCGTACACTCCCCAAATTAGTACTGGGTGCCAAGTGGGGCGCTGAAGGAACTTGTGCTCGCCACCACCTTGTTAAACAATCCTACCGCCAAGCGAGCCAGGACACCACCCTTGTCGCTCTCAATGAGTTTTTCACCACAACTACGCGACGTCTGGAAGATCAGGACGTACCCCCACGTCATCCTCTAGTGGACTATACCCACAACACCGTATGGGAGGCTAGGATTCTACCACCATCACTACGCCCATCGTTAGCTCTGTACATCCATTTTCAGAGGACTTGAAAGTATCGACCTGCTCCTCAGTCAAGCACTCTCTCGTCACAATAGCCCGAAGGGCAGCTGTGGGTTATGGATTATATGGATCTGAATAGGGGAAAAACCACCTAGAGGGGGGGTGAATAGGTGTAAACAATAAACACACCAAATCTTTGCGTAAAAATAACCCAATGCGGAAAAGTAAAAATAACCCACGCACAGATTTTACGTGGAAAAACTCCAATCCAGGAGTAAAAAACCACGGGAACGATAACACGGCGAAATCCACTAGAATTAAAACACGTACAAGGTGATTTACCGTAAACCTACGACTCAACATTTTCCATACGCTCCTAGTTGATCTTCTCCGCTCGCCCCGCAACGCGCCTCGAATCCACGATTTGCGTCCAACGCCGAATCCACAGCGTCCAACGTCGAATCCACGATGTCCAACCGAATCCACGGTCTCCACCAAGTAGTACGTCTCGAATCTACGAATGCACCTCGTTTCGAATCCACGAAACGGTAGCACCTTGAGTCCACAAGGCCACGCGAATCCACGCGCCGATTTTTGGCAAAATCGTTGTTTGTTGGTGGTGAAAATCCGCCGAATACTTAGATCAAAGATAGATCGGAAATACCATCTAAGTATTCATTAAGTTGATTCTACAAGATATATGAGCTTTGAAACCTTAGAATCAAATTAATCAATATAGATGAAGAAACATAAAATAGATCTAGTTTTTCCTTTCTTCTCTATATGGGGATTTTTCTAAGTTTTTCTAGTTTTCTCCGTTTATTTTGGATTCTAAAATCTTCTACCCTAAAAGATGAATCAAAAGATTTATTTATAGGTTAGAAACCTTTGGAAAGAGATAAGAATAAAAAACTATCTTATCTGGAATTTTTCGGGTCGACGGTCCGGACTGGAATAAGTTGGGTCCGGACTGTCGTCATTAAACAGAACTTTTCCAGAAAAACATGTTCGGGGTCCGGACTGAAATGTGGGCAGTCCGGACTGTTCATGCGATTTCTGCAAAATCCATGTTCGGGATCCGGACTGAACCAGGGGAGGTCTGGACTGAAATTCCGCATGAACTAAACTATGTTCGGGGTCCGGACTGGAATGCCCTGATCCAGATCCTGAACATATAATATGTCCAGTTTTTGATTTTTATGCAATTAAAAATCCATCCAAGTGTTTCTACACTATAAGAAGTATTCGGATCACCACAATTATTTAGTTAAACGTATCTGATCCTTTTGAATTCTTCTTTCTTGAGATTGAGGTATATGATCCAAACATCTTCATCTTCAATCTTCAAGTCTTAACCACTTTCACGAAATACGCCAATACAAATTCCTTAACAACAGCTACCCGGCTTACCATCACTAGAGTTCACCTTTAGGCTCTTCTTAGGCTATATCTAAGACATAAACTATAAGCCACTTACATACTCAACTGAACCCATGATTCCACAACCCACTCGGTTCTATTCTGAGATCCACAAAGCAAAAACACACAAACACAAAGATCGCTAGACTTGTTAGGACATAACCTCAAAACTCAAGGGCTCAAAACAACTCCCTACAACTCCCTACCCAACTCTACGGCTAGAAAGAAGACTAACAAGCCAACCAACCTATTGAGACCAAAAATTTTGCCACTCGAGGAAATGACACGTGGCTTATACCATCGGCTAAAGATATTAGCTGACAGAAGACTGAGTCAACGAAGAGGGACCCACATCTTGACTAAGTACGACCTTAGTCGTGTGGTTGTGCAGCACGCGACATACAACATCGGCTAAAGGCATCAACCGATAAGAGAAGCGGCCGACAAGGGAGATCATCTTATCCGAAACCGACCTCGGCCGAAGGCAAATATTAAACCATATCAGTCGTACGATGAAAAAGGCAGAGTCAGGATCAATTCTCGGTTAATCGAGCCACAGAAGAAAAGACCTTGGAATGAGAGAGTACGAGATTTGGGCGCGAATCTTGTAAGAGTTTCCGGGACAACAAACGGCGCCCAGCATTGGAAAGCACCGAAGATCACGCTTCAGCGCGTCGATTGGGGGATGAACCTAGACAGAAAAAAGGCTACTATCCTACTGAGGAGAATCGACTCAAAAGAAAGTAGTCGAGGAATTTATGATGACTCCCCTTAGATCACGCCGATTTCTAAAAATCAGCGGTTATACACATGATTCGTAAATGTATAAATAAGCGAACCATCAAAGAAAAATAGGTCCTGCAATCTCGTAAGCCAGTGACCAGTCCTATTTTTTCATACCTTTCATATCTGCATTTACTGCTTTCCTAGATAACCTTTACCGCATTTTCTAAAAGTAGTTAACTTGCAATCGGTTCCCTGTTACTCTTTTAACCCCACTCCAATCAATACAAATTCTTAATCAGCTTCTTAGCCGTGTCAACTCCTTGTCTCGGAATCCTAGTTCGGCTATTTTAGGATGAACTCTGCTTCCCTCACAGCCTCAGTTTGGATAATCTAAGCCGAGCTCGTTCGAGAGTTGATTGAGAAAAACCCAGCCGAGTGGATCCCTCATCGGCCCGATCACTTGATCCATTGGCACGCGGCGCATCACACTCAGAAGGCCACCCCCATAGGCCAATCGGTACCAGTAACTTTTTGGCCCAATAATCTTCTTGGCACACCCTGTAAGACGCTCAGGTAACTCTTACCTTCCTCTACCATTATGATGTCAGACAACAATAGCTTGGCTCTCAAAAATAGAGTCGTTCCCAGACTTGTAGGGAACGATCAGGCTAGTAGCGTCGGACACGCGGTTGACTCGCCACCGGCGCTACCAAAGGTTCTTGAGAAGAAAGGGAGGTCGGCACCTAAGGAGCCGACCCTCGCTCAGTTGTTCGGGCAAATAACTCGAATGTTGGATAATATCGAGAGGACATAAGCGTTCCTCGAAAAAAATAGCCAAGCACAAGGTGCCTGACTGGATTCGATGTTGGTCGCAGTAGTGGCCTCGAGTGAAAATGCGGCTCGAATAGGCCAAGCATTGGCCCCAAATAAGCCGTATGATGGAGGGTTTATCTCCACGCTACCCCAGTAATTACCGATGCAATCGGTTCTGACGGCGCCGGCAATGCCGACAATGCAACTGCAAGGACTTGCACCGCCAGCGGCTACTTATCAAGCATCGGAGCTGCTTGGGGCAGTATAGCCGCAAGAGGCCCCGTAAAAGACGGGGGCGAGGCCGTGGGGGCAGAACATCGGCCATCAACAAGAGATCTACTGGGAGACTCCTCTACCTTCCCCGCAGTCGTTCGTCTAGCCTCAGGCTTGGAGCAGGAACGGTGAGCAGGTCCCTCCACAGGGACCACCTCAGAACCAGGCCGGCCCTCACGGGCCGCCGCCTCCACCAGCACAGTCGGCGGCTCTGGTACCTCAGACCGGGCTCGCCGAAAGGGCTGGGGGCAGGAATGCCAGACAGGTCCCTCCGCAGGGACTACCTCAGAACCAGGCTGGCCCTCAGAGCCGCCACCTCCACCAGCACAGCCGGCGGCTCCGGTACCTCAGGCCGGGCTCGTTGAAAATGATAGGGGCAGGAATGCCGGGCAGGTCCCTCCGCAGGGACAGCCTTAGAATCAGGCCGGCCACTGTGGGCCGCTACCTCCACCGGCGCAACCGGCGGCCCCAACACCTCCAGTAGGGCTTGCCGACATCTACGTCGACGTGGAGGACATCATCTGGAAGACCTTCGGCATAGTGGCCAGGCCGACAATTCAGCTAGTGTCCAGGTCTCCATATCCCGCTCATATTTATAAGAACTACCCGTACTCGGCCAATTGGAAGATGCCGAAGTTCAACAAGTTCTCAGGCGAGGAGAATAAGAACACGATCGAGCACATTGCTCGATTCACGGTCTAGTGTCGAGAGACGGGCGTTAGCCCATTCTTAAAGATGAGGCTCTTCAACACGTCATTGACAAAGACAGCGTTCTCGTGGTACACCAGTCTGCCTCACAACTCCGTCTGGGATTGGAACGAGCTCGAGGCGAAGTTCCATGAACAATTTTATCGGGTCGTGCCTGAATTATCGGTTGCCGATATTGCATCGTATCGGCAGAATGCCGGGGAAACGATCGAGGAATATCTTAACCATTTTAAGATGGCGAGAAACCGGTGTTTCGTAAAGATGACCGAGTCCAAATTCGCGAAAATCGTGTTCAACGGGCTCCACTTTAAGATGCGCGATCATTTTGAGGATCGTCAGTTTGCCAACCTCTTCGATCTTGGTGTCCAGATTGCTCAATATGAGCAATTCTGCAAAAAATAATAATAACGACAATCGGCCATACTGGGGCTGAGGCAAAGATTGGAAAAAGGCGAGAGAAAACGACATCGCCTTGGTTGAAAAACATTCGGCACATGAAGAGTCGAATAACGAAAACAGAAATTCGGTTGACGAGGCCGAAATTTACATGACTGAATGGTTAAAGGACAACCAACCGTACAAGTGTCAGTTGCTGGAGCCGGCAAGAATTCGGGAGTACAAAGCCCTAGCATCGGCTAACGCATACACGTTCGAGACTTCCAAGGCCGATTAGATTTTCGCTCGGTTGCTCCGAGATAGAAGGATCTGACTTCAGGAGGACCAGACAATTCCTCCATACGATGAACTCCCGAAGCGAAAGTACTGCAAGTGGCACCATTCAGGGAGCCACTGAACAGGCGATTACACCGCCTGGAAGAAGCAAATCCAAAGACGAGGGTCGGCTCATTTTTGCCGACCACGAAAGTAATAATGAAATGAAAACTAATCTCTCTCCCCCGCAGGTAAACACGGTGGACACAAAGGGAAAGAAGACGACATCAAAATTTGAGTCCCCTGAAAAAGGGGTGCCGGTGAACAGCATTCCTCGACTCTGCACGCACTGCAAAGCCGAGATGACCAGCGAAGAATGGGGCGTGTTTTTCCTCGACATGCCCGAGAAAGTCAAGAAATGGTTCGTCTTTCTCAACTTGGGAAAAGGCGAGGTTTGGCGTGACCCGGCACCGAATCAACATTCAGCCAAGGGGTCCAACGAACAACCTCCCAAGAAGGAGGACGAGAAGGACGAACAGGACGGAGCTATCCAGCGGGCCCTAGGTGATCTTTACGGCCTAAGAAGGCAGAGGCCGCGAGCAGACGGCCACGGAGGGCTAGGAACCCCAGTACGACAGCAAGGCCCCCCTCTACGGCTATCAAAAAAGCCGAAGCCAGGGGGCATCCCGAAGAGCCTTTGGCCGAGAGACTGAAGATGGACGAAGGTATGGGTCACAACCGCGCCCATATCAAGGCAGGCCCCGCGAGAGGCTTGGCCCAGTGGCCAGTTATCCGCGTTCGGGGCCAAAGCCCCGAGTCTCTTATCACGGAGACGACGGGCTGGGGGCACAAGCTACCCCCCTTTGCGCCAGATGCTGAGTTCCCCTGGCTGACGATAGGGGAGGTGGACGCCCTGGCCATTCGCTTAGTGGAATAGCTCCAAATCCAGCCATGGCCGAAACCATGGTAGAGGCGAGAGATCCTAAGGAAACACCTTAGGAAAGTGGACCCGCCGGCCGAAGGGCCAGCCGAACATCAGCCACTTTACATAGGCCGAGCTTATGGTACGGTTCGGTCATGATAAGGACGCAGAAACGTCGGCAGCAGCGAGCTCAAGCTGACGCAATAAAGGAGACTACGACGGCTCGTGGGCTGTGGCCTGGGCCGGGCGAAGCACGCTCCATGCTTCACACCTTGTTTCAGCTAAGGCGGAACAATTACGAGGTCGGGAGGTCGAGTGCACCACCTCGAAGTAGGTCAACTGTGTAGCAATCGGCGGCCAAAGAGCCGACGAGCGTCCGTCGAGAGCTGGACGCCCGAATTCGAGCTCTCGAGGCAACGATCTGGCACAAAGCCAACGCCTCGGGAAATCACGGCAGGCGATTCCCAAAGGAGCGAGACGCGGAGGTCTCGACTACCACCTCTTCGGTCGGAGAGACCGAAGACAAGAAGCCTCAGGCCGACGATGATTCAGCCGAGATAGGCCTAACAGGGGCCTATCGAATAAATTATTGAGTTGGGCTCTACGTGAGCCCAAAAAAAGAAGGCCAGCTAAAAGGAGGCGGTCGGAAGAATTCTTTCGGCTACCGTGAGTTCAAATACAAAAATAGGTGTAAGGCTATGATCAGCCAGAAAGGCCCAAAATAAGTAGTGCAGCCGGAGCTGTTATGCTAGAACTCTTCGATGAAAATGCGCCGAAAAACGGCAAAAACCTTTTATATTAACAGCTGATAATCAAAACTGATTATTTGAATTAAAGACATGATGTAAACTCAATTCCAAAAAATTAATAATATTACAATCGTTGTCAACTGTTTACAAAAAGAAGGATTTCAGGTGAAATTCCTTGGTGAAACTAGCCGAATGATAGCAGACGACGGACCCCCGTCGTAGAAAAAGGGGCACATTGGGAGCCAGTAAGCGAGGCCGCAACGGGGCCTCCGAAGAAAGGGCCGGCGTAATAAGCTGGCGACAAGTTAACCTCGGCTATTGCGACATAGGCCGAGGACTCGGCCAACGAGGCCGAGAAAGAAATTACAGGAGACTACTTCAGGGATTCGTCGATAAAGAACGACGAGAAGATTTTAGAAGTGCAAGGTCTCATAGTCGAAGTTTATTTGGAATGATCGAAAAACAGTAAGCCGATAAATGAAAAATATCTGAAACATCACTATCGGTCTAAGAGAATGTGGAGCAAAAATAAAAAAAAAAACTTCACATTTAATAAACTGATACATATGCAACTCGAAAAAGAGCAAATATAAAAGTGTTTCAGAAAAGAAAAAGTCGTGGTCAGAGCCCTCAGTTATGGGGTTGAAATATATGGCCACCATCAAGCTGCCAGCGATAAGAAGAGATCCAAAGCTGTAGGATCAAACACTGCCTTTTGAAAATTGAGACACCCGACCACCACTGGAGTCGACAGGAGTGGGAGAAAGAGAATATAAAGTCACAATTAGCTCCTCGAATACCTACATCAAACGGGAGAAGATCATGTAGTTCCTCCTCGAGAAGAAGGCACCTGACCGCGCAGAGAAGAAGTGTCACGCCCCGGGGGTTTCGTTCAGTGGAAACCATCGACGAGAGAGGGATTTGTTTGGCGTATGAATTTTTTTTTGAAATTCTTTCTTTCCCGGCGCGTGCCCGGACCCGACGCATACACAGATTCACTCTGCAAACGGACAGAGTCTCCTCTGTATATGCACGGCGTCGCGGCTAATACAACATCCAATCACAGTCGTTTATTTAATCACAATAGTTTCTAAGCATACATACACATACAGAACTGAATAACTCTTAAGGCCGATCAACTTGAAAGGATAAATCCACAGTTTTGAAAGCGGTGCCCACCCGGCACCTAGTTTTCTAAAACAGTTTCGAAAGCCATAAATTCACAGAGTTTTTAAAACAGTGCCCACACGACACTCAGGTTTTGAAATCCGTTTTTAGAAATCCATAAATCCACAAGGTTTTGAAAACGGTGCCCACACGACACTCAGATTTTGAAAACGATTTTCACAATTCTTTTTTTCTTGTTTTTCTTTTTGAAAACGGCCAAACCACGGAAGGAAATAGAATCCAACATCCTCATAACTAGAGAGTAATATGCCGACATCCACACCGACCCCACGAGGGTATCGAGAACCACACAATAGTCTACTACTAGCAAATGAAATGCAAAGTAAAGGAGTAGATACAGTCTGGGGCCTCCATGGACCCAAAAGCTCCTGTCCCGGCCTCACCAACCGAGCACCTACCTCGGTAACCTGCATAACCAAATCCGGGCACCTGCCCCGGCACACCCCACCGAGCACCTACCTCGGTAAACCACGTCGGGCACCTACCCCGACGGGTCGCACCGCTCGCACCTCGGCGCCTCAAACCCCCCACCTGCGGGGGCCCCCACTACATCCCCTCGTGGGTTTACACGGGTCATAGACCACTTTTCCGAAAAAGCGCACCCTTTGCGGTGGCCAAACCGCGGGTGCGCGTGCTGCAGCCTCGAGCATAGTAACCAAGTACACCAGATAAAACCGATAGTAATGAACCATAAAGATCACCAAATATACAAAGTATAACTCAATAGCAAGGATCATAAAGACTATCCACGTTAGCACAGTTAAACGTATAATCAAAAGTAGTTGCAACCGTCGGAAGCCCGACACTAAGTCTTAAAATAAAAACCCACCTCGAAGTCAGTCGGACGAGCCCCCTGAACGTAGGCCGATCCCGAACTCCCGCTAGACTAGACTGGTGCTGAACTGCTGGGCCCTGAACAGAAACTGTGGTCAGAACTAGACTCACTCATGCTCATCCCGATAACACTACAATAACATGTCGCTAATACGGGCACTTAGCCGACACTAGGCTTAAACCGAAGTTCCCGAAAAATCCACTGAACCGCCAATCATGACCCGCCAACGTTCTAAAAATATCCAAATATCGTCCAACTACACCTGCTATCCCTAAACCTCATAATTTTGATGTTTGGGCAGACTGGGACCAAATCATAATTTCCTCTATTGAATTATTGCTATAAATACACCTTTTTAACCATTGTTTCGACTCGTTCTTCCAAACCAGGAAGCCAAAGACAGCGCCGTAAGTTTCAGCGTGTCCGAAACGACGAGACGAAGCTCGTGCTCACAAACTTGGATCGGCACGAGACCCGAGGACAAGGTTGGCCTATAAAAGCCTAGGCTCACCATGTAACCCATGCTACTTGATGCTAGAATGAACTATACACTATATCAACACGAGATCTACTGTGAGCATGGTGTTTACCTTGGACAGAGGAGTGAGATGCTCATCGAAGATCGGCTGGAGGATGGCCGAAAGATTGCCGGAACTGCACCCTCAACGAAGCTAAGCTCGGGTTGCACAAAACCGAGGATCAACCAAACTTATCCCTAAACAAAGTTGATCACGAGTTAAAGGGACTTCCCAGAGAGACTCTGGGCCAAGTCCGACCAATTGCCGGCGGCCAGGGGCGGCGGCGGCCGGAACAAACCCAACTATTCTCATTAACCAACATGGTTGGAACAACTCGACTCACAGAGGTTTTTGGCCTAAACTAAATTGATGGAAACCTATATTACAAGGTTTAGAGCCTACCTAGGTGAAAGGCCGAAGCCCGGAGACGTCGGCGGCGGCCGGAGCTCAAGCTCGGACCAAATACCAACTTCCGGTAAAGAAGTGCTCCCGCCGGCGATGGGGTCGACGGCTGTGGCCCAGACTCCACAAGGAGAATCCCCTCGGTGCCAGGAAATGCATGCACGGGTCTACAAGCCAAAATAAAAGAAAGACTTCCAACCCCTTACCTCACCGGAAGACTTGAAGAAGAAGAGGACGGCCGCGGCGGCGCACGGCGGCGGCTGGGGCCGGGTTCACCTCAGCCCGGTTGCGGCTCCACGGGGGACTCTGCAGGAAAGGGACTTGATCGACTTAGTCCCTCCCGAGCACCTTCCTCCCAAAGCACCCGAGATCAAGATGGTTTCTTGATCCTTCTTCTCCGGCGACGGGTGGCGGCGGCCGGTGCGCGACCTCCTATGGGTGCGGCAGAGGGAGAGGAGTTTGTTGGGAGGTGCGTCTGGGGGAAGCAGCTACGCGTTTTGGGTTCCTCAGGAACCCTAACCGAGTATACACGTATGTAGTGTATATGGCACAATTGCTCCCAAGTCCCTCAATTCTTCATATTTGGAGCTCAGTCCCTCACAGCACTTTAGTCTCACACTTAAGTCCCTCTCCAAGCAGTGGCACGCAAAACGGAGCATAAAATATAGGGTGCATTGCGAAAAACGTCGCATTTTCACTGTATTTCACGCTTCTCGAGGTGTTTCGCTCGTCGAAACGAAAAACGGATTTCGCCACGGCACCCGGCACGTCGAAATCCAGAAGGTAGCGATTTTCGTTTTTCGACGTGAGGCCCCGATAAAATCTCGGTCCATGGACACTGTATAATTATACAGTATGGCATGCTTCTCGAGACTCTAGGATCGTCAGACAAAGATTTCGTCAGCGCCATTGCGCTCAGAACGTCCAAATTAGCTAGAATCGTCTACTCATACTGCTAGGTTTGGATTTTGGACAGTGAAATGGCCAACGACCGGTCAAGAGGGGACCGAAAACAGGGGTTACTATTCATTTTACTATTCACTTAAGTCGTGGGTCCCACTAGTTTTCTTGCTGATTTCCGGACGATCCGACCATCGGATCAGCAAACGGTCTATACCATTTCCACTCGATTCGACGAGACGGTCGCACTGGCGACCTCAGATTTTCGAGATCAGACTCGGATCGAAAAGGCGAAATTTGTGCTTCGGCAACTTTGCCTTCCGTACACCGGTACACACCACTAAGGTTAATTTTGTTTCCTCGCACACATTCGCACCTGAAAAACACTCTTTACACTAACACAATATTTCCGAGTATTACAAGAAGGTCGAAGAGTGATAAGGCGTCTCCCCGGCAAAGACCGGACGTTCGAGTGGTTCGAACTCCTCCAGCTCCTAGAGATAGAGGCAAAAGGCCAGCCTTCACTCCGAAGGACCTTCTTAGTAACAACCAGCTGTAAGGAGCCGAAAATCGGCTAGACCACCGAACGTAAGAGCATGGATCGATGGGTCACGAATAAGGGTTTCCATAAAAGGACCCTATTAGGACTACCAGGTGAGAAGAAACCTCTATCGTCTGGCGTCGAAACGCCGCCGGATTCAGATTGAGAAGTTGCCTTGAAAATACTCTCAAAGATGAAAAAGCTACGACCGGAACACGGATATAGTAAGGGCATGAGAGTCATCGCGGAAGAAGAAGACGTTACGTAAAATGCTGCAAGTGATGCCTTTTTATAAACCGATGAGAATGAGCGAAATGATGACAGACGCCTATCGAAAAATAGCAGCATTCAATGAGGAAGCGACGAAGGACATATTCGCTGAAAACCAAGAAAGATCTACACCTGGTCGCGAATCCCTCGGACAATGAGCAAAGATCTTGCCAGGATACGGAGATGATCGTGGACACCGCTATGCACCCAGGTAATTGACTCAACTTCGACAATCGCTCGATCGGCACTTCAGGCGATTGCCGATGGGGCATTGTTGAGACCAAAATTTACGCCACTCGAGGAAGTGATACGTGGCTTATACCATCGGCTAAAGACATTAGCCGACAGAAGACTTAGTCAACGAAAAGGGACCCGCATCTTGACTAAGTCTGATCTCAGTCGCGTGGGAGTGCGGCATGCGACATACAACATTGGCTGAAGTCATCAGCCGATAAGATAAGCGAACCACAAGGGAGATCGTCTCATCCGGAACCGACCTCGGCCGAAGGCAAATATTAAACCGTCTCAGTCGAACGACGAAAAAGATAGAATCAGGGTCAATTTCCGATTAATCGAGCTGCAGAAGGAAAGACCTTGAAAGAAGAGAGTATGAGATTTGGGCACGAATCTCGTAACAGCTTCCGAAACGACAAGCGGTGCCCAGCATTGGAGAGTGTCGAAGATCATGCTTCGACGCGTCGATTGGGGGATGAACCAGAAGGAAAAAGGCTACCATTCTACTGAGAAGAATTGACTCAAAAGGAAGTAGTTGAGGAATTTACAATGACTCCCCTTAGATCACGCCGATTTCTAAAAATCGACAGTTATACACATGGTTCGTAAATGTATAAATAAGCGAACCATCGAAGAAAAATGGGTCCTGCAACCACGTAAGCTAGTGACCATCCCTACTTTTTCATACATTTCATATCTGCATTTACTGCTTTCCTAGATGACATTTACCGCATTTCCTAGGAATAGATTAACATGTAATCGGTTCCCTGTTACTCTTGTAACCCCACTTCAATCAATACAAATTCTTAATCGGCTTCTTAGCTGTGTCAATTCCTTCTCTCCGAATCCTAGTTCGGCTATTTTAGGATGAACTCTGCTTTCCTCACAGCCTCAGTTTGGCTGATCTAAGCCGAACTCGTTCGAGAGTTGATTGAGAAGAACCCGACCGAGCGGATCTCTCCTCAGCCCGATCGCTTGATCCATTGGTACGCGGCGCATCACACTCAGAGGGTCATCCTCACGGGCCGATCGGTACCAGCAACTTTTCGACTTAACACAACCAAACAAAATCAGTAGAGAAGATAAGATATTACCCCTACTCGGTGATATCCCCCACCTCTAGCTGAAGTGTTCAGAGAAGAGTAGCGATTGGTTGCTGGATCCACCAAGGATCTTTCTTCCCCGCTGGCTCAATCCGAAGAAAAATTTCTCAAGCTCTCCCGACTCCTAAAAACTCACGTCTCTCTATCTCTCGGCTCAAATATATCTCTCACCAAAATACAGGGTTCTCTTCTGGTAAACTCGTTCCCATCACTATATACAAAGAAACTAGCTGGCAGCCAGGGGACAGATGTAACCGCTCGGCGCTGACCAGGCGGCGCGGTAAATCCTAGTGTGCACGGCACGTCGCCCCCTATAACGATCCAGTCCACTGATAATAATAACTCATTGGGCCCAAACCACAATCCAAAATGATTAAGCCTAGTTATTATTACTAGTGTCCATATCTTTTATATACCCAATCATAACTTCATTTCCATCCAATGTGAGACTATTGGGGTGTCACAGACTCCCCCCATTTAGGCATGACGTCCTCGTCAGCCCAAACACACGCAGTCCAAGATCACCAGGTGATGTGAGACTTGTCTCGTTAGTCCTGTCATCTAGACCCAGGCTCGGCTAAGACTTATCACACACTTTCAGCTGGTGATTGGCTCTAATACCAAATGTAACGATCTAACCCGCTAATAATAATAACTCGTTGGGTTCAAACCATAATCCAAAATGCTTAATCTTAGTTATTATTATTAGTGTTCATGTTTCTTATATACCTAATCACAACTCCATTCCCATCTAATGTGGGACTATTGGGGTGTCACACCCCCGCCCACACTACTCATAATTACCGCCGCCGCGTCAGCCCTATCCCATCAAGCTATTCCATCAACTACAGGACTCGTTGACTTTCATAAACCGACCCCGCCCAATTAGGGGCCGAGATGGTGCTTCTCCTTTGCCTGAAGCATTCGGCTCATTCCAGACAAATTCGGCTCCAGAGATATTTCCAGTAAGGTTATAAAGTAGATCAAAATTAAATTTTAATTTTTGAATTAAACATGAATTAAGATTTTGTTATTTCTAGTTTTATTAAATTCAAAAGATATCTCATCTAAAAATATTTAATAAAATTCATTAGAGAAAATGAGGAAATAAAATTTTGTTTCATTACGTTATTTATTTTGAGTAAGAAAAAAGAGAGCCAAAATTCTTTTCCCGCCAAAAAAATCCAAATTTGAAATACGTGGTTGAGATACTCGACTTTTACAAATAGCAAAGTTGCAGTATGGTGGGCCAGTCAGCGTATTGGAGGAATGTTGGGCCGAGTCGAGATTGTTTTAGCACAAATCGACACGAGAAACGGAGCCCAGACTATGTTTTTAGATAGTTTTGTGGTTTTGGGCGCAAATTCGGAATTTCCACTGTGGCTGCTCAAAATAGGCACGTGTGGCGTGAGGTGGCGCGTCGTGGCACGGGGCACGAGGTGAGCGATGTGTGGTGCCGCGCTATTGGTCGCGGGCACATGGGGAAGCGGTGGGGGCGCGATGTGACCCGTCGCTGCGCTACGTGCGTGGGGCGTCTGGCGCGGGGGACACGCAGTAGCGACGCAGTAATCCGGGCATGATTTCGGGTGCAATTTTGAGCGCTCGGATGCGGTACTATGTGCGCTCAAAAGTTAGGTGGTTAAGGTGACATGTGCATCAACGTCAGTCAACGCAACGTGACGCGCGCAGTCGAGGTAGCTGGCAGACACGTGTCAATGTGGTGGCGATTTTGGTGTACTTTCGGGTGCCCGAAAGTAGCCACCGTAGCAGCCCCAAAGTTTCGGGCCGCCTTTTTTGGTTTGGGCCACTCGATTGGCTAGGTCCCGGACACTCGGAAGTGGTTTCGAGCACCTGAAACCCCTTTTTAGGCCTATTTAGCGCGTGGAGTGCTTCTCTTTCCTTCATTTTCTTCCTTCTGTTCATTTTGTGGGGTTTTAGAAAGAGAAAAGGAGAGCAAGGGAGAGAGAGAGAGAGAGAGAGAGAGAGAGAGAGAGAGAGTGAGAGAGGTTATGAGCTTGCGGGGTGTGCAGGGAAGTCACGGATCGTTTCGAGGAGCCGAGCTTGGGCGCACGCGCATGAGAATTTACGGTGCGTTGACTTTGGGGTAGGTTTTACTTATTTTATATTATTTATTTGGGTTTTTTTAGATGGTTTTTTGTTGTTATAGGTTTAGCTCATTAGTATTTTTGGATTTTAGTTTTGTGCCTTTTTGTCGGACTATTAGGACCTAGGCTTTCTGTGTCATGTGGTTGAAACAGAGTGTTGCCAGACTTTCGGGGTGAAGTCGTTCACGTGTGATGATCACCGTTGAGCGTGTAGTCCTTTCGCTGACTGTGTTTTGTCTGGATTTGTGATCTAGATGGGTTCTGTATCATCGAGAATGGTGGAGTACTAATTATATCCGCTTACTAGATGTAGGAATTTTTACTGCTTTTACATTGTTTATTAGATGTAGAACTATGCATGTGAATGATTGGTTGATACTTTATTAGTGTTTGGACGATTAGGGTTGGGGCTAAAGAATATTATTATTTTATTACTTGTGAGCCTATATGGGTTATTTGATTGCACGGATACTGGGATATGTGCTATTTATAACATGATAGGGTTTTATTCTAATTATCAAGTGATCCATATTGTCGACCCTGGTTGACCTTTCGTTTTGTGTAATTGGTTGTTAGAGATGGGTGGTATCTAGATAGTGATATTTGTGCTACGTCTTATTGACATAGAGATTACATTTGTCTTGAGGTTTTGTGGGCCGGGGGGGCAGTGTGTGAGAGAGTGTGTGCCTGGGCCACTATGCTCGAGATGTGTGGCGCTTATAGTGTTGGGAGCTCGGTAGTTGACCTTGGGGTTTCTATTTTGTGTCGTCGGTGATATGAGAGATCATCATTTAATCGTAGTCTATATGCCACATTAAGTTTTAGTGGGATTTACCGGTGTGATATCGGAGAGAGAGACAGATTGATGATGGGAGGTTACCGGTCGGCGAGCGCATCGACAGTAGTGTGGCCCGAACGATAAAGAGAGGTAGGATGGCGTCTACTGCTGACAGGGCACCAGCGGATGTGTTACCTGAGCAGTAGGGAGAGAGTGACAGTGGCCTATCTGTTGCCGAGCGCACCAACGGCCATATAGTCTAGGCAGTAGGTGGCGTAAGTTCAACCGCCGGGCTGTTGAGACGGTCAGTTCAAGATTGGGTTCAGTGTACTGATGAGTTGGATAGTATTGGGTTTACTGTGCGAGTTGGGTTGGTGAGTCATTTCGTGTTCGTTGGGCTTTCTGTTGATTTCTGTTTGGGGATAGAGTTGTCTTGGTTTCGGTTTAGAGGCATAATAGTGTTGCGTTGCGTAAGTTTTATTTTATTATATTATGTTATATTATATTATATTACTTGCTTCTTCTTTTTTTGTAGTTTCTTCTATTTTGTCTCTGGTAGACCTAATGGGTAGGTTGTGAATGTCGCCGACCATACCCATTAGGAACTACTATTTTGTATTTTTCACGCCCGCTTATGATTTACTTTTCAGGACCTTACGAGCTAGTTTCAGTTCGAGATAATGGGTTATGCTGTAGATAGCAGCTCCTACCCAGTATTACTTTTTGTAGAGGTAGACCACCAGTTTATAGTTTTGTTTAGCTATACTGTACTCGGGACCGGCCAGATCAGGAGCCTTTACTTGTATTTTTTTTAGGAAGGTGGATCTGTATGTATTTTTGTATAATGATATATGTTAGTTTAGTTTTTGCTTATACTCTCATATATATTTAGTTATAAATTATAGTTATTTTGCAGGATAATTTTGAATACTTTGCGTGTGTAGGGTACATCCTTCCCAGGGGCTTCACATTTAATTAAATTAAATTTATATTTATATTTTGAATTTAAATGATTGTTGATATTATGAATCCATTTATCAAATATTTTTTTTTCTAACTTTAATTTATCTTCAAATAAGTTTTATATATTTTCAGTTTAGTTATACTATAAATGCTTTTCATATGTGTTGCATAATTTACAAATTTTCTTTTAATGCGTACCTAAATTTTAAAAAATTGAATTAATTCTAAATTGTAAATTAATGAATTTAGATTTAAATTTATAAACAAAACACAAAACATGAAGCTAATTTTGAATTCATAATTTAAATATAAATAGTTATTGGAGACGCAAATTTATTTATCAACCATCTATTATTCAAATTTGATTTATTTCTAAGTTAGTTAGATATTTTCAATTTGAAACAATCTATTTATAGATCCAAATATTAAAATTTTATATTAATTTTAAATTTTGAATTAAAATATGGATTAATATTTGAAATTATAAACCAAATTTAAAATTTAAAATCGATTTGATAGGCTTATTTTTAAATCATTCTACTTTTCTAACCTAATTTACTTTTAATTAGTTAATTGAGAAATAGTTATATGTATTTGGAAGAGATTTTCTCTTTTTAATGACCATGAAATATTCTTTTTTTAGAAAGAATAGTTTCTATATTTTAAAATGTACATTAATTGGTTGGCAGAAATTTGGATATGTATGATTTTTTTTTAAAAAAAATAGAAGACTATATTTTATTTCCGCTAAAAAATTGGGCATGTCAACAACTATTTTAATATTTATCTCAAGTCAATAAAAATTTGTGAATCATATTTATCCAAAAAAAAATAAATTTTTAAAAATAAATTTATCTGTTATATTTTATTCGAAAATATCTCATATCCTAATTCAAATTTAAATTCAAATAGTTTTTGCCGATAATAATTATATATTTCTATTTTTTCTTTTGATATAAATTGGATATTATATATATATATATATATATATATATATATATATATATATATATATATATATATATTGAATTTTGAAGAACCTAAAACTCAAGTATATGTTTTAAACTAAAAATATCAAAATTTTAATTCATGTTTAATTCAAAATTTTAAATTTAATTTTGATCCATGTTAATTATAATTTTTAATTATTAATTCAAATTTAATATCCAAAATTAAAATTAATTTACGATTTAAAATCAAATTTTAATTTTAATTTATAAATTCATAAATTTAAATTAAAATTATATAATTAAATTTCAAATTTAAATTTTGGATGAAACAAAAATTAAAATTTATATTTATATTTATATTTGAAATTAAATTTAAATTTAATTATTGTTTGTAATCAATAAAAAAGTGATATAAAAACAAACTATTAGTAGATATTATTGAGATAATCGTTAAATTAAATTTTCATATTAAAAAAAAAATATTGAATGATATTATAATATTTAATAAAAAAATATTATCTGTTAGAGAAAAAGAGTAATTAAAAATTTGTTTTATTAAGTTATTTATTTTGAGTAAGGAAAAAGAATATCTAAAAAAATTTCCCGCCAAAAAATAGGTTTGTCGATAAACAAATTTAAAATACGTGCTTCAATATATTTAAGGGATAATTGCATGTGTACCCCTGAAATATGAAGAAATATCTGATTTACCCCTTTTATTTTTTTCTTTCCAATATACCCTTCATACGTTCCACCGTTATTAAAAATACCTCTACCGTTTCCCTTTGTTAAGTTAACTAGGGTTAAACTAGAGTTAAATAATAATCGGAGTTGAAAACTATCAGATATACCTATTTTGCCCGGGTTTAGGGTTTAGGATTTTTTAGGGTTTTAGGGTTTAGGGTTTAGGATTTTAGGGTTTAGAGTTTAGGATTTTTTAGGGTTCTAGGGTTTAGGGTTTAGGGTTTTAGGGTTTAGAGTTTAGGATTTTTTAAGGTTTTAGAGTTTAGGGTTTAGGATTTTAGGGTTTAGGGTTTAGGGTTTTAGGGTTTAGGGGTTTAGGGTTTAGGGTATATTTGAAAGGGCAAAATAGTAATTACACACAGATAACGGCAGTTCCAAACGGCACACTAATAGAGTTTAACTTCAGGGGTATTTTGGAAAGAAATTGGAACGTAAGAAGGGTAGTTTTAATATTAGCCTTCTAAGAAGGGTAAATTTGAAAACAGAGAAATTTTTAGGGGTATGTAGGAAATTGCCCCTATATTTAATATAGATATAGATAAATATGTTATTATATAATATATTATTTTATTATTATATATATATATATATATATATATATATATATATATATATATATATATATATATATATATATATATATATATATATATATATATATATATATATATATATATATATATTGAATATATTTAATTTTTATATATAGATGATGATAATGATGATGATAATAATAATAATATATAAATTTTAAGAGATTTTACTTATTTATTCTTGATTACTATTCAAAATTTTTTAATTTAATTTTTAAAATTTACCCTAAAATTATTAAAATATCTTTCTAAATCTCAAATTCCATTAGTAAATCCAGGGTTTAGGAATATTTGAAAAACAATTTGAAAATCAATAGATGCATTTTGGTGGACTAAGGAGTATATTAAATACTTTTGAAGTTTTGGAGGATATATTTTGATATTATTACTAAATTTTTTTATTATAATATATATAATATGGTAATTATTTATATAAATAATATATAATACATAATAAAAATATATATAAAAATATTTTTAATTTATTTTTTTTTTTCAATCAAACAATTATGGCTGTAAAATTATTTTTCTCTTTCTACAAACCAACAACCATTTAAGAGGTAAAATCTTATTTTCCACCGAAAACTCTTTTTCACCAAATATATATATATATATATATATATATATATATATATATATATATATATATATATATATATATATATATATATATATATATATAGGTAGGCTGAAATACTATTAATAATACCAAGTTATTGGTGCTATTAAGTTTTTAATTCTAGATTAAAAAAATAGGGGCAATTTCTTATATACCCCTAAAAATGAAACTTCTAAGTTGTCGTTATCTGTGTAAAATTACTATTTTGCCCTTTCAAATATACCCTAAGATCCTAAAAAATCATAAACCGTAAACCCTAAACCCTAAAACCCTAAACTCTAAACCCGGGCAAAATAGGTATATCTGATAGTTTTCAACTCCGATTATTATTTAACTCTAGTTTAACCCTAGTTAACTTAACAAAGGAAAACGGTAGGAGTATTTTTAATAACGGTGGAACGTATGAGGGGTATATTGAAAAGAAAAAAATAAGAGGAGTAAATTAAATATTTATTCAGATTTCAGGGATACACAGGCAATTATTTCAAAAAAATATGTGGTTGAGATGATGGTGTGCCCCTTGGGTTTAATAGGTGGTTGGAAAAATAATAAAATCTAACGGATGAAAATGATCAAAGGGATTGATCTAAGGGTAGAAAATTTAATAGAACCAATAACTTCATACTATTATTAATATAGTAGTTGTACTATATATATATATATATTTATTTATTTATTTATTTTTCATAGTTATCCGTGAAACTACACCAGCTTTTTTATATTGGAATAGGATTAAAGAGTTAATTCTCTTTCCTTTCACGACTAGTGGCCTTTTTATCTTCCTTCCTTTTTGGAAACTCAACTAGAAGCTAAGTTAATATAGTTAGAATTAAATTACACAATTGAGGGCTACAAATACATATTAACAAGAGGATCAATTTGTAATTACATTTCAATCCTAATTACATCTATCTCCATTTCTCGTCTCCATGAAAGAAGGCTTGCCCAAGAAAACACCGGTGGTCGCCGGCTTACCGCACCTCCTCCCCCCCGAAGATTATAACAAACACGTCGTTGCTCGCTTTCGCAGGTACTTTAATACTTAATCCCATATTATTAGATTGTTTATTTCGTTTCTTAAACTTTGTTTCCACCATTAGTTTGTATTAGATCATTAAGACGTGTATAGAATAAGTTATCAGATCGGATCTTAGTGTTTGTTTGGCTCAGTTTTGAAATAAAATAAGTTATCTGTTTAGATATATATATACTTAGTTTATTTGTTTCATTTTCACTCCCCTTCGTTGTTGTTACTATATATCTTTTGTTTTCTTATATTTTACCTGGGATTTGATGCACGAAAAGAATTCAATTAAATTCAATTCATTTAGAAATAAAAATTTTAGTTTGAAGATGAGAAACCATTTTACCAAATATTTCCAAATGAATTAAATTCTCATTAACTTATAATAATATATTAATACCAAACAGAAGATTTACAAAGACCAGAATTTAACTCCAGAATTATCAAAATTAAAAAATTTATAAGATTATTTTCAAATAAAAAAATTCCTATCACACTTTAAAATCATTTTGGTGGACATTGTTTTTACTAAATCTTTTTAATTTGTCAAATTATTCTTTCAAAATTATATTTTACCAACTAACCATCTTTTTGCCGGAGGATTTTTTTTTAAGATTATTGTTGATTATTAAAATTTTGGTTTGATTGTTAGAATTGTATGGATTGATTGTGAGGATTTTTTTTTTGAGAATGTGAGGATTTTATTTTATGTGTATTATTAGAATTTTGATTTGATTGTTAGAATTGTTTAGAAAGATTATTAGGATTTTTTAGACTATTTGATTGCTTATGTATTGAAATTTTTATATGGTTGCTTGGATTATATGAAAGAGAAAAAAAAAAAAAAAATCATTCAACATTTTTTTATTAAGAGAAAGACGATAAATTATTTGTTATTTTTAAAATTTTATTAAAAATAATAAATAATTCACTTCTTCCAATTGATTTGATTAATAATCAGCAAAGGCATGCCTACTCGGGTTTATTTGGTAGAAGTAAATAAATAAATAAAGCTGGAAAAAAAATTAATAATTACATAAAAATATAAAAGAAAAGGCTAAAGAATGAAAAAAAAATAAAAAAAATAGAAGAAGCTGGAGAAGAAGAAACTTTGAAATAAAAGTGTAAGGCAAAATCATAAGAATAATAAATTATTTTTATAATAATAATTATTATTATAATAATATTATAAGAAGAATAAAAAAAAAAGAAATAAAAAAAGAAAAAAGAGAGCCGGTATAAGCAACAACAATAATAAAGTCATTAGGAGATGAAAAAACTCTATTATACACATGGACTGCGTTTGGTTCGGGTATAAAAAAATTTTTGTTATATCGGGGATGGTTCGGGTATAAAAAAATTTTTGTTATATCGGGGATAGGTATAAGTTATGGTATTAGCACGAACTAACATAAATTTCTGTTTGGTTGGGTTTAAGAGTTATATCGGGTATAAAGAAAATTGTGTTTGATAAATTATATACGAATAAGAAGAATGGAGAGGATTAAAATTTTAATTTAAGATAAAAAATTTACTGATATGATTTTAAATATTTAATTTAAAATATTTATTATAAAATTTATTAAAATTTATATTTTACTTATATAAAAAATAAATTATTAAAAAAAAATTGGTTTTTGAAAATTTATAATTTTTTAAAAATTCAAAAAGTTGTATATAAAAATATGTATAAATTTAAAAATTTTAAACATTTGGTATAAATTTGTATAGATTAATAAATTATAAAAAATTTAAAAAATATAAATTTTTAAATTTATTAGAAAATAAAATTTTTAATTTTTAAAATTTATTAAAACATAAAAATAACTATTATAAAATTTTAAACTCTATAAATATTTATATATAGATTTTTTATGTAGCATAGATTGTGTTTATAAGATTTTATTACAATTTTATGATATTAATTTTTAAAAACTAAGTTTAGTAGATGTGATGTACCAATAGGCCGGATTGTCAGGGATACAAAATTTTAGCCCACGTTTCTGACCCAACTTCGCTAAATAAAGCGGATTGTAGGAAAGCCTAAATCCAACACCGTTGATAAGAGATGAAAAAACTTACAATCGCTGTCGTTAATGCTTTTAAAATTTTCAATGAATGTCAAGATCATGAATAACTCACAAAGTTATAGTGGATTTAATGAGTATTTAATGTAGAAATTAGTGGTTATAGGCTTAGTTAGTTAGTTTATATAGCGTATAAATAGTGTGGTTAGAGAGAGAGAGTGTGTGTGTATTTTATAATTTTTGTTCTAAGTAGTAGAGTATTTAAATTTTTCAGAATCTCTATCCCTCTATCTTGTTTTTTCTTTCTTGCACTTAATTTTTGAGGGTGGGGAGATTCAGACTAGCAAAATTGAGGTAGACTTGTTTATTTTCGAGAAGGAATGCGGACGATGCACGAACTTTTGCGAGTCAAAAACTTTTAAGCCGGTAACATAGTGTTGCCAATTAAGAAGAAAAAAATAGTATGGTACCGAGAAAAATATTATATGAATTGGGTGTAAAAAAAATTTTATACATAGTTTTTTTATATAATTTAAATTATATATACAAAATTAAATTTTAATTTTATAATGATTATTATTTAAACATAAATTGTATAATAAAAAAAAAAAAAAAAAGGAGAGATTTACCGAAAGTAAGGGAAAGAGTCTCAAATGCCAAGAGAACGTGGTGGCTCCCACCACGTATTATATATATAAAATTAAATTTTCATATTTTTTAAAATATAAAATTATTAATATTTATAAATTTTTAATTCTCGGATGAAAAGATGTGTTGTTAGGATGATAGTGAGTTCCTTGGATTTAGTGGGTGGTTGGTGGAATAGTACGATCTAAGAAGTGAAATTAGTCAAAGGAATAGATTTAACGGTAGAAAATTTATAAGCACCAATTGTTTTATACTTTTACAAGCATAGTAACCAAATTATATATATATATATATATATATATATATATATATATATATATATATATATATATATAGCTAGGGTGGAATACTATTAATAGTACCAAATTATTGGTACTATCAAGTTTTTAACCATTGTATTAAAAGATGTGTGGTTGCATAGATGATATTGAGCCCCTTGGGTTTAACGGATGCAAATGATCAAAAGGATTGATCTAAGGGTAGAAAACTTGATAGCACCAATAACTTGATACTATTAATAGTATAGTAGTCGGACTATATATATATATATATATATATATATATATATATATATATATATATATATATATATATATATATATATATATATATATATATATATATATATATATATATATATATATAGAGAGAGAGAGAGAGAGAGAGAGAGAGAGAGAGTAGAGCTTATATACTTTCAAAAGTACAAACCAAATTATGATTATAAATTTTTTACTATTGAATTTATATTAAGATTTGTATAATTGTAAAGTCAACTAAAAAGAGAGAAAGAGAAAGTATAATTATACAAATCTCAATACAAATTCAATGATAAAAAATTTACAAGCATGATTTGATTTGTGCTTTTAAAAGTATATAAGCTCTACTCTCTCTCTCTCTCTCTCTCTCTTTCTCTATATATAGCTTTTATGCTTTCAAAAGTATGCACCTAATTATACTTGTGAATTTTTTATCATTAAATTTGTATTGAAATTTGTGCTATTGTAAAGTCAACTAAAGAGAAAGAAAGAAAAAATATAATACACAAATCTCAATGCAAATCTAGTAATAAAAAAATCACAAACATATTTAGACTTATATTTTTAAAAGTATATAAGCTCTACTATATATATATATATATATATATATATATATATATATATATATATATATATCGGCTATTATATTTTTAAAAGTATTAAGTAATTAGTGTTTGTAAATTTTCTGCCATTAAATCTATTCTTTTGACTAATTTTATTTTTTAAATTACACTATTTTATCAACCACCCATTAAATTAAAAAAATTCACTATTATTCTAACCACACATCTTTTCGTATAAGAATTAAAAGCTTATTAGTACCAACGACTTAGTACTTTTAAAATGGGTATATATAAATATACACCCCTTTAGGGGTGTATATCTTACACCCCATCCTATTCTGGAATGAGTATTATTCCACTCGTGATGTGACGAGTAAAATAATATTCATTTCAGAATAAAATAGGATGTAGGATGTACACCCCTAAAGGGGTGTACACCTAGCATCTCTTTTTTAAAATATAGGAGCCCAATTTAGCTATGTCATGCTGATCCTAACTCCTATTCGTCACATAACATATGCAAAAATTTCAAACTAAAAAATTTATATCGTATTAGGCTAGTTTATTAAGCAAGTGAACGAAAAGTGATGTAGATTGCTATTCCTACTGACATACGTGTACAAATTACAAACTTTTGGTAGACTAGTCAATCCTGTGGGGGTAACCTCACCGGAGGTTGTCGGTTATCTCAAAGTGCGAGAGCGAGAGCGAGAGAGAAAGAGAATCCTAAACCCCCAATCTCTCTCTCCTCCCCCTTCGTACTCCCCCCAAATCCCTAGCTTGTTGCTCCTCCTCAACCCCTTCCCCTTTCCTAGGGTTTCAAATTCCCCACTCCCTTCACCAATTCACCCCTTCTCCTCGCAGCTTACGGATCGACATGGACGAGGAGGAGCTCACCGCACAGGAAACGGCGCTCTACGATCGCCAGATCCGAGTGTGGGGCGTCGATGCGCAGAAGAGGTAGTGCTCCCGTCTCCTTGAGCTCTTTTTCTCTCGATTTGATGTGGTTTGAGTGTATTTGGTTTGTTTGTGTAGATTAAGCAGGGCTCACGTACTGGTTAGCGGTTTGAGTGGCACAACTGCTGAGGTAGTTTACCTTTTGTTAATATTTGAACTATTTGTTGTTAAAAAACTCTTCTTTGGCGTGTAAAGTTTGTATTTTTTTCCTTACTAAGTAGCTAGTTAAGTATATTGTTTCAACTTAATTTAGTATAGTAGGTTAAATGTATTACCTACGTCCAATTTGGTCTCACAATTTGATTGTGCTGTCCAATTCACTTAATCGAAAATATTTCATTGGTTCTAAAGAGGAATTGATAGATTACTATGGAGCAGTGATTTATAATTTGATGAATATTTGTTACTTTGAGTAAATACTATTGTTTCTCGTTCAAGGGACTGTTTGGCCAGGGTGAAGCTTTTGGCATAGTGCTTCTTAAAGAAGCACTAACAATTTTTTCATTAAAGTTTGCAGAACTTGCAGAACTTGACCCTTAGCTTTTGGGTCCTAGAAGTTCAGTTCTACTTGCTGCCGCAACCAAAGCTTTCGGATTTAGATAGCCAACAAGGCAAACGATAGAGAAGTTGTTCCACAAGCCAAACCAACCGGCACAAATGTTTGATTAGCTTGGTTGAGATTTTATCTATTTGCTAATTGCTTTTTCTTTTTTCTTTTTTCTTTTCTTGTTGATTGAAATATTTATGTTCGACCATTTTGCAGCAATTTTATTTATTATGTTACTAATTAAGATCTTGTGATAAGTTATAATTAGTATGATTTGATACCAAAGTGTAATTTAGTAGGAAGCATTCTTCAGAAGTGGCTTATTTGTTTCCTTCTTCTATTGTAGCTGTGCAAGAACATTGTTCTGGCAGGAGTTGGGAGTTTGACATTAGTGGATCCTCGTCCTGTTACAGAGGATGCTTGTAATGCAAACTTTCTTATTCTTCCTGAGAACATAAACAGAGGTAGATCGCTGGCTGATGTCTGCTGTGAGTCTCTAAAAGATTTCAATCCAATGGTTCGGGTTTCAGCCGAAAAAGGTGAGTAGAAAGATACATGGGGTGTTACTTCTGAGCAACTAAACCAGTTAGCTTTTCTGAATTTCAGTATTCTGGACTATAACAATCTATCCTTATTTATTTGGGACAACAATAAATAATTCAATACTTTGATCTGAAAATTCTGAAACCATATTGAAGTTAAGTACTTTTTTTGTTTTTTTTTTGTTGTTTTTTTTCATGGAGAAGGAATTGGATGAGAGTCCGTCTTGTAATCGTCATGGAAACTTTTTCTCCCCAGTGGAATTTAAATATGCTTTCTAATTGAATTCTTTCTTACTTTACTATAGTTGGTACTTGGTAATTATATTAAATGTGAATCATCTGGATACATTTCATTAGTTACTTATTCCCTGTGTAACTTGGTGAATGCTAGTTGGCCAATGAAGTTCGGCATGTTTCCTTATTGTATGTTGAATTCTTGCAACTGGTTGCTAATAAATTGAGATAACAAAAGTGTCAGCTTATTGCATGAAATTGCTAAAAAGAAGGTACTAGCAGAATTTTGAAATTCTGTAAAATAAACCTTTAAGATGAAATTCCATTGTGTCAAGTACAACTTTGCTAATAATCAAAATGGACATTAAGGCCTAGTAGAACTGTTGAAGGATGCATTCTATATTGCGACAAAAAGGAGAGACACGTTAATTTTATATTTTTTTAAAGTGGGATGCGATCTGATATTCAGATACTCCAAGCTACCACAGTGATTAACACTCAGGAAGTTGAAAATTTTGTTGCAATAGCCATTAATAATTAGCACTCTTATCAACTGTTCCTAGCGCGAGTGGCAAAGGGCTTGGCGCCTTGGCGGTTGATACCCGAGGTTCTGAGTTCGAAGCCTAGTTGCTTCACATTTACAGCTAAGTTTATTTCAAAAATAAATGAAGCGGATAGCATGCTACCTTTCTCTCAAAAAAAAATAATAATTAGCACTCTTTTCAAACTTTAACTTCCCTATTTGAGTAATGTTTTGTTTCTTTTGTTTCTTACAGGTGACTTATTGCAGTTTGATGGGGAATTTTTCAACAAGTTTGATGTTGTAGTTATTAGTTGCTGCTCTTCTAAAGCCAAGGTTGTAATGTTTCTTTCTATAATTAGAGTCTCCTAGATGTTATAGTTGTAGCAATTGTATTTTACACTCAATTTTGTGAAGTTTTAGGTTAACTTCATCATAGGATGGCATATTCGTTTCCACACCGGGTTAAATTGTTTGTATTATATTTATTACACTGATAAGCTTGATGTTGTAGTTATTAGTTGCTGCTCTTCTAAAGCTAAGGTTGTAATGTTTCTTTCTATAATTACAGTCTCCTAGATGTTATAGTTGTAGCAATTGTATTTTACACTCAATTTTGTGAAGTTTTATGTTAACTTCCTCATAGGGTGGCATATTTATTTCCACACCTGGTTAAATTGATTGTGCTATATTTATTACACTGATAGTTGATTTTATCTCAGAAATTGATTAATGAGAAATGTCGCAAAAGGTCAAGGCGCATGGCATTCTATACAGTAGAATGTAGAGATTCTTGTGGTGAAATTTTTGTCGACCTGCTGAATTACACATATATGCAGGTACACATATGCTTTCTTTTTATTATTTTTTTTCTAGATATTGTGTTGAAAATAAAGTTATTTTCTGGTATTGTTTCCTTTCTGCTATACATTATTGAGAACAGATGGATACGATTAGTATTTATTAGATCAGGTAGTTGGCTTTGCTCCTTCGTTGGCGACAAACATCTAAAACTACTTATTTCATGAGTTGCCTCCATGCTATACGGATCATAGTGAAATATAATGCTTTAATAATAGTCTGAACTACCTAGTGTCCTCTGCTTAATCTGGCTTCTCTTGAAGATTCAGGTTACGAATTAAGAAAGACATTGCTTATAGGCCAAATAAGTTGTTGATTTGGATGAATATTTTCTCTTAATTAATGTGCTTCCACCTGTTTACACAGTACTACAGCACCTCTGACTATTCAAGTCCTTGTTCCTGGCTCTTTTTACTAAGGATATATGATACTATGAATTGTTGCTTCTTCCTTATACACACCCCTTAGAATTTTTGCCTTTACATCTCTTCTTTCTTTGCCCATACATGCTTAGTAGTACAATTTTTATCAGTGCTCTCAAATGAAGTAGGTAAGTCTTTGTACGATTGAAAGTCTTTTTAAAAAATGGATGCACGCTTTACTAATATGGGCTTCTGACAGTGAAAGAACATTATTTTCTTTTTCTAATCTTGCTTATTGTTGGTAATTTGTATTTAGCGTTAGAACACCATGGTTCACATGCTATGTATATTGATTAGCTGCTTGTATTTATTTTGCCAGAAAAGCTCTAATGGTACTGCCGAAAGTCAATTGGATTTTCCAAGTCTTGAGGTACATTATTTGGACCATGCTTGATTTTACCATGCAAAGTTCTAGCTTTTTTAATACTACTAGCACCTCCTTATATGCTTGTGCATCATTTTATTGAATTTACGTTTCTCTGAAAGATTATTTTGCATATGAAAAATTAATTGGAGAGGAGACAAAAAAAAAAAAATTGTTTCTTATGGATTAGATAGAAGTTGGAACCTCTTGAAGTATCTTCAAATGCTTTCAGATATGTCTGCAAAGATGGAATGAATTAGATATGATAGCCCACCAGAAAAATTATGCCACTTTTGGGAAAATCTTATGTTTATGATTTAAGCTTGTTGGATAAGTTTATTATTGCTTATGGGCTGCAACAAGCTTGAATCTGTAATGGCTGAGAGAAGCTCATCCTTGTTTGGGCTGAACTGCTGATCTTGAATAGCTCCTTTGCACTTGACCTAGGCCTTGGAAGGCAGGCTTGAGTAGAAACATTACTTTTCTCTGCAATCTTGCTTCCTAATTGTTACTCATCTCGTGTTTCACTGTTGTTTCTATTGGTGCAGGAAGCTATTTCAATACCTTGGATGAATCTTCCAAGAAAAGTGAGCAAATTATTCGTCGCCATGAGAGGTTTGTAAGTATATTGAGCAATTATGAACTGCAATGCTTTGCTTTCTAGTGTAATAGATGAGCTTACTTTTCTGTCCTCGTTGGTATTGTTACTATTCTTTTATTCTTTCTGGAAAAGGAATTCTATGTCATGGAGTGTGTGGGTAGATGGCAGAGTGCTCGCAATCTAGACATCTATGGGGTTTTTTTGACAACACAAAGCAAAATACTTAGTTGTAACTTTTTTCCACTATGATTTTTCAATGGAGGTGTCATTCCACATCCAGTCGGATTGCATCGGAAGTTAACCAGCAATGACAAGAGTAGACAAGTTCATTTGCCAGCACATCTGATAACATTTCATTTAAAATTTTTGAAAGAACAGCAATGATACCAATAGGCCCTTAGTTTGGTTATGTCTCGTTCTAACCCTTTTCTTAGAGCTCTCATTGATTCTGATGCAAATATTTGAGCATTATTCATCTGCTTCTATCCTTCATCAATATATGGTTAAGTTTTTGTTTTTCCTATCGGAATCTTGTTTGATCATTTACTTGATTTTGATTGCATTATAATAGAACTTTTCTTCTTAAATTCGTATAACTATTGAAGTTATTATTTAAGACTTAAGAGTTGAATTTTAGGAATCTGTTAAGGTTGGTTAATTTAAGAGTTTGCGGAATGAGTGGAACTGCTAACTAGCATGTTACTATTCTAATTCTTAAGCATATACCATTCTATGAAACTGAAATTTGTAGATTATAGAATTGTTGGATACTTGTAAGATGATGTCTTAATCAATTATGTGGTCATCTAATGTTATCTTGATTCCTGCTAGGGCTGCTAATGGTATGGGCTTGGTTGACACAATCATTATCGCGATGTGGGTCAGTTTGGTTTGCATAAATCTTAGTCCAATTAAGTCTGCATGGAACTTAACTTTATTTGAATCACATATTAACCCTATTTATTTTGTGTTTAGTTATGTTTTCAAAAATTTCTGGAATAATTGCCGATCATACATTTTAGGTTTGAAGATTCAAAATAGAGTAAAAAACCTTCAAAGATTTAAGTGGCTGGTCAGGTAGTTATCCATAATATCAATATATTTAGTTTCGAAAGATAGTGTAAGAAGTTAGAATTGGTTAGGTCAGTTCTTTCCAAGATAGGTTTGCTGCTTTAGTGATTGTTTGCTCATTTAGTGAGGTTGCGCTATTAGTTAAGTTAATCATGATCAAATTTCTTCTTTGCAGTGTTGGAAAGATTTGAATTATCCAAAGAACGTAATCAAACATCTATTTCTGATCTTCCTGAAATTCTGAAGCTGAGGGAGGAAATGTGTAATGCTCAGGCAAGTCCATTATACCTTTTAGACAGTATAGTGATTAAGCATAATTCAATTATTGACATTAATCTACCATTGACAGTCCGTGAAGGACTATGACTCTCTTGTCCCACAAAGTCTCCTGGCGCGGCTACTGGCAGCTGGAACAAAAGAATATCCGCCAGTGTGTGCAATTCTTGGTGGAATTCTTGGGCAGGTGTGTTTTGACTCTCTAAATGATTAGATGGCCATGTTGCACAACTTCACCACAAATTTAGACCGAAATATCTTTTTATCGATAGAACTTCGATCTGAGGCATGTATTCATAACAAGGAGTGCTAGGTTTACCATTAGGAAAGACGTCAGTCCAAAATAAAATAAAAAAAAAACGAAAAGGTGGGTCTGATGGCAAAATAAATTGTGGTTTGCTTTTCACTAAAAAACCCTTGTTGGAGTTGGCTTTTTACCGGAGGATCTATATTATATTGTTTTTCTAAAGAGAAAATTAGGTGCATATTGCATATTTTGTTCCTTACTGATAGCATTGGAGATTGTAAACCAATGGATTGTTGTAGAATGGGTGAATCACACTGCTGATCCCTTAACTTAAGTTTTTGTTTGGTTCTTAATCTTTAAGGCCCTGTTTGGATGTTGGAATAAGTTATCCATGAATAATTTGGTCGGTATGAGAATTTTCTAGTGTGATTGTAATAAGCAGTTTGATTTTTGGTCCTAAAATTTGGTAGGTTCACTTACAATGTGATTTATTTTATTTGAAAAAGAAGACTTATGATACCCATTTTGGACATTTGATTACACTCATCTGCGAGTTCGAGCTTCTTGAGTACATCTCGAAGGTATGGTATACCAAGCAAGATTTTCATGCATCCAAAAAATGCCTAGAAGTATTAGGAGGGTAAAACAGTACTCAATGGTCCTCCCCCAAGTTCATATGTAGTTTGAACTCTAATTTTCTCTCATGGGATATTAAATGGTTGTCAATTTATATGCTCAAAACTATAGTAAAGTTTGTTATCAGTAATTAAATGTTTTACTTACGGTTCACCTTGGGGTCTTGTGGAAAAAATAGGAAGTGATTAAAGCAATCTCTGGTAAAGGAGGCCCTCTCAAGAACTTTTTCTACTTTGACGCCGCCGACGGGAGAGGCGTGATAGAGGACATCTCATTAAAGCAATCTCTGGTAAAGGAGACCCCCTCAAGAACTTTTTCTACTTTGACGCCGCCGACGACGGGAGAGGCGTGATAGAGGACATCTCAAAGCCTCATGCAAGCTGTGTGAGATATTCTGTGACTTCAAGGTGGTAACTTGTTTTGCTAAGAAGAAATAGGCTTCTTTTCTCACTTGCTTGATTTCCTTTTTGTTTTGACGCCATTAGTACTAAGTTATGTATTGTTCAAAGCTAGTCTCAATCTTAAATTCAAAATAGAATTATAATTTTATTTGGTAACTGTGTGAGAATTTGCTGTAGGAAACTACCTGTTATATGTAACATGGTTTATTGACTTCTTTTCAAAATTTTGCAACTGGATATTGAATAATACAAGGGATTCGTTGAGATTGTAAAACCTCTTGAGTAATGCATGAATTAAGAATGAGTCTGAATGAGAGAGTATTCGTTACATTTGTAGTTGAGCACTAGTTAGATTAAAATTAATATTTAAATCTATTGGAGATAAAGTTTATTATGTTTTAAATATTAATTAGAATAAAAATTTATTAATTTTTTGTATGATGGTAGTAGGATTTAGCCATACCTATATGACATGATGGTGATGGTAGGGCTTATCCACACCCACATGGCCAAAATGTCTATGATTTTGGATGCACCTAGTGCACAGGTGTATCCAAAGAATTTTTTTTTGGATTTATAGAAGACGAGAGAATGTGAGAGAGATTCAAAAAAAGAATTCGGGTTGAAATTATTGTGTAAAAGAGGAGTCAGGTGTAATATTCTCTTGGGTAATGAATCTTATTTCATTCCATATTTTTTGCTTTGGTTTTTTCTCTGGTGTCGGTTTCAATTTCTATTGCGGAGGGGGGTTATGGTAAAAATTTGATTTCACGTTTTTGTTGCGGAATTTCAACACCAGGCGGTACCGGAGCGGATTGTGAATTTATAAAATCTGGTATCGGAATGAGTATCAGATTTTCAACAATTGGTATCAGAGCTAAAGGTTACCGATCCTCATGAGAGATCAACGTTAGAGTATTGGATTACCGTTGTGGATTGTGAATTTACAAAATTTAGTATCGGAGCGAGTATCAGATTTTCAACAATTGGTATATGAGCTATAGGCTACCGATCCTCATGGAAGATCAACATCAGAGTATTGGATTACCCCTCATCGCTGGGAGCAATTGATGTTAAAGCATAATTTGATCTCGCTACGCGTGTTGGATTCGGAGGTTTGTAATTTTTCGGCTTCAGATAGAGCTATAAGGGTTCAAAAGTGAGATCGGATCTTATAGGGATATAGTCGCTCAAAGTGGAGCGGCGGATAGCTTGATGCAGCGATTAAAGACTACAAATCAAACCAAGCGATTGAGAACTACAAATGAAATCAATGTGAAGATTGTTAGAATTTTGTTAGATTTGTTGTTGAATCGTAACTTGGATTAAGATTAGTATTTAAATCAGTTCGAGATAAATTTATTAAGATTTAAATATTAATTAGAATATAAATCTTCTTAAATTAGAATTTGGGTAGCTTTTGATATAAGCTATAAATATAGTATAGAGTTATTATTTTGGTGGTAGTGATACGATTTAGCCACACTCATATGGTATGACCAAAGTGTTTATAATTTTGAATGCACCTAGTATACATGTGTGAGAGAAAAGTTTTTTAGGTTTATAGAAGACGAGAAAAAGGTGGGAGATATTCAGAAAGAGGGTTCGGGTTGAAAGTATTTATGTAGAAGAGGAGTCAGATGTAATTTTTTTTGGGTTAATAAATTTTAACTATTGAGAATACGAGTTTATAGTAAAAATAAAATTTGATGTTTCTGTTGCGGGATTGTTGTGTACCGAATTACGAAATTTCAACAATCGGTACCGAATTGGATTGTATATTCACAAAATCTAATACTGAGACGTACTAGATTTCCTGTAGGGTATCGGGAGAAATATTTCCTGAAGGATTCAACAAACAAACAAACAACATGAGAATGTTATGTATTATTTTCAGATTATGATCCTTTTTTTTTTAGTTTATAAATGTTTATATAAAAGCATGAATTTGTATTCAAACTGGTAAGCATGTCACAACCATTAGGATGAGGTGGGGGGTTCCCTCAACCTCCACGTATCCTAAAAACATGCTACAAATACTCACATTCCGTAACTGAATCTCATCAACCCACCCTTTCTTTTCTTTCAAATTTTCTTTTGAAAATGAATCCAACCAACACAAAATGAAGCACCACTTATTGAACTTCAAACGTGGGGGGGGGGAGGTTCATAGTTATTATTAGTTCACAAACTCCTCCAAAACCCATCCCCCCATTTCCAAAATTCTCCACACAAAAGCCATGAGGAGAGCCGAAGCAGGTGAAGATGATCTACTCCACAAACAATTCCATCATCTCCAACACGATTGGAACTCCTACAAACAATCCGTCCCCCGCCGTCACCGTCGCAGCTCCTCGGCCTCCACCACCACAACTATGACCGCCGCTGATGCCACCCCCGCCCCGGCCCCGGAGTTTCTCCTCCTCCTCTACAACTCCCCAAAGAAGCTCATCTCCTCCCTCCAAGTATCCCGAACCCCCTCGGCCCAACCGAGGCCCATAATAGCCCACGGGCCGGCCGACGACACTGTCAGCGAGCGAAAATCCGCTTTTAAAAGTGGCAAATTGAGAGGGAGGAGCCTCTTGGAGGCCCTGGAGAGCGCGAAAGATGAAGCGGGCCAACTGGGCCCTCATGGAAGAGAAGATATATGTAGCATTTGCTCCTCTGTGCTCATTCAGGAAGCTGAAGCAGTGGACTCCTCTTCTTGCTCATGCTGTTCGTCGTCGGTTGACTGCTACAAACGCAACCGCAATGCGTGCTACATTTGCTCTTCTTCCAACTCATCTTCTTCCTCTTACATAGAAGCTTCTTTGGAGGATAACAAGGCGGTGAAAGATGAAGAGGTGGTGGAGGTAATAAGTGAGAGAAATGAGAAAAAGAACATTAGGAGTGTTGATGATGATGATAATAATACTAGTAGTAATAATAATGCTAATGGAGAGAATTGGGTGGTGAGAGTAGGTTGGTTTGCCCTAGCACTTGTGGTGTTGGCTTTTGGTCTCATTTCCTATGTGGAGTTTGGTGTAGAGGAGAGTGTTGAGTGCATGATCCCTACATGAAGGTTTAGAGTGCTTTTTATTCATCATTTAGTTTTTTTACTTCTTGCTTTTATGTGGATTAATTTGGTTGCAATGATGATGTTGTGATTGTAATTATAAGGATTCCTTGTTTTATTTAGCATGTTTACTTTTTTACATGTAGTTAATTAAAGGAATGGATTTAATTGTGTTAATTAAATATATTTACCTGTAATCATTCTATCATATCTCATTTTTTTCTCAGAAAATTATGGTAAAAATGCATTTATGTAGAAAGTTTGTGTTAGGGCACTTGAGATTAATCCTAAGTATCTTAATGTTTTTTAGTTGTTTTTTTTTAAAAAAATCATTTGTGTGTGTGTAATGTGTATGCGCTTGTAGAATTAGGAGTTCGGTGTCAATGTCAACCTAGCCTTTCAAATTCAAAAAATTCAAAATCCATATTCAAGGATGCTGATTTAATATGACTAGCATTTCATCCTGTGCCGCGAGGGCAGGTTGGACGAAAATACGTTTGAAATGGTGTGAGACTGGATTGGACTGAGTCATATTCGAAGTGACGTGAGGTTGATTGGACTGAGTCAATCGAAACTCGTGGGGTGATGTATATCTATACGCTTTAAGTGAATTAGTTATTTATTTTTAACAGCTCAAAATTTTAAATTAATGATTAGTGCAAATGATCCGACAAGTGGTATCAGAGTCAGAGTTCACGGATTCGATTTTCATATGCCACGAATTTATGCAGGTACTGAAGGGGAAGAGAGGATTGTTGGCTTTTAAAGGGGCCATCATTCAGTCTTGTGGCGGAAGGTCAGGTTGGACTGAGTCACGTTCGAAATGACTGGCTTTTAAAGGGGCCATCATTCAGTCTTGTGGCGGAAGGCCAGGTTGGATTGAGTCACGTTCGAAATGGCATGAAATTAGATTGGACTAAATCATATTCGAAATGGCGTGATTCTGATAGGACCGAATTACAATCGAGATTTGTGGACGTTGTATCTCGAGATTTGTGGACGTTGTATCTGTACACTTTAAGTGAATTAATTTTATATTTCTACTGACTCAAATTTTTGAAATGAATGATTAGCGCCAACAATTCGACAAAGAACAAGTCTTATTAGAAGGACACCAGCAAATCAAAATCAAATCAAAACCCAATAAATACTCCTAAATAAGTAGATTTTTTTATTTTGGCCTCAGTTCAAATGCTCTAGAATCAGGATACAACCTGAGTCTTGTATACTGGCTATAAATATTTAGCAAATATATGAATTTTATGAATTTTTAAAAAAAATTATGTTAAAAATTAATTATTTAAAATTAATATTATATAATTGTAAATCTTAAAATTAAAATGTTGAAATTTTATATTTTAAATTTAAATTTTAAGTGAAAAAATTAATTATTAAATTAAATGTATTATTTTTAAATAATATATTTTAATTACGATTATAATTTTACTTTTATTTTTTAAACTATTAATCTATTAATTAAAACGAACTAATCAATTTTTAACAACTTTTATCACATATTAACTCTTGGGGGCAAAAAGATAATTTACCCATCTTATCCTCTTTATCCCTCCTATTCTCATTAATAAACCAAACATAAATTCTCTTATCCCTGGAACCATCCCCAAACGAGATTAAGCTCTAGTTCCCAACTTTATACCTATCCCCGGTTTAGCCAATTCCAGCTTAACCCCGTTCCAAACGCACCCTAAAGAAATTGTAATATTTTATTAGAAGTATCAATATTATACAAATATAATATTTTATAAATATGTTTTTGTCTGTCTCTAATGTAGAAGGTAAAAAATTTAATTATTGATTTATATCCTAGATCCCAAGTTTATTTAAAATCTAATTACTTCAAAATTTCAATTAAGTTCATTTCTTAAAAAAAAAAAAGAAAAAAAAGAAAAAAGAACAAACTGAACAGTGTGCTATCATTCTCTCAAAAATACATATTTGTAACATACAATTACAACATTATTTTTAATTAGATCTTTAATTTTTTTTTATATGGAATAATAAAATTAGTTTGAAATATATTTTGTGTCGTATTTGTTATAAATTTACTTGCACACAAATACTCTATAATCATCTCCTTTCCTATAATTTGGTTATTAATCTCCCTACAAATTACGTATATCAAAATAGGGATGGCAATCCAGCTCCTGTTCGCGAGCCAACTCGTGTTCGGCTCGAAATGAGCTCGAGATCGAATCGTTCGTTTAGTAAACGAGCCGAACACGAACCAAATTTTTTAGCTCGTTTAATAAACGAGCCGAACACGAGCTGGGGTCAGCTCGCTCCCCCAGCTCGCTCGTGTTCGACTTGAATATATATATATATATATATATATATATATATATATATATATATATATATATATATATATATATATATATATATATTACTATTTAAATTTTAAGCTATTAATTTTTTATAAATTATATTTTTTTAATTATTTTTTTTAATTTTACATCTAATAATAAGAATGAAAATCAAATTTGTTGTTCGCGAGCCAGCTCGAAAACGAGCCGAATTTTTCAACTCGATATTTAAACGAGCAAGCTCGTATTCGGCTCGTTTATTAAACGAGTCGAACACGAGCCGATCCCAGCTCGCTCGTGTTCGGCTCGTTGATACTCCTATATCAAAGTGATCATAGGTATCAATATCAAAACTTTGGAGGTCACTTCAAAATAAATATGAGAAGAAACAATACATTATTGTTAGTATATAATAGATATACTTTGACCCCAAATGTGTGAAAACTAAGAAAGAAAATGAGCTTCTCAACCACCAGCCCTACCTACCAGCTTTCAAGCTTGTAGCAAAGAAAATAACTTCATTGAGTTGTCTCAAATTAATTATGTCATTAAATGAAAGCCAAGACCCAAAGATGAAATTTTATTTATTTATTTTTTGGTAAAAATGTGCATAATTCTTTTGAACTATGTACTATTTTGTTTGAATCAGCTACTTAATTTTTAAAATTTTAATTTTATTATTCAACTTTTTAGTTTATTTGATTTGAATGGATCAATAATATTTAAATTTTAAAATTTAAACTGATTACTTACTTTAATAAATTTATAGTTGCGAGAATTGTATGAAGTATACTAACTAAATATGTAACGATAAACGACATATTTTAATTTAAAGTCAAAATACTATTGATCGAAAAAATTGAATAGTAAACTCAAAATTTTAAAAATTTGAATAAATAACTCAAAATAATTTATAATTTAAATAAATTCTGTATATTTGCATATTTTTAAATAATAAGAATATTAAAATATTTGATTGACACCTGTTTAGCATGAATTTTAAAGTGCTGACAAGCATAACTGTTTGGAACTTCTGGATGTGGCCTAAAACTAAAATGACATTTTGTCCTGACTTTTATTTGTATCCTAATGGGAGATTCGAGAGAGCCCGAGTCCATTTTGCGCATAAATCCAAAACTATCAATTATTTTAAATTATAATATATTCAATTATTTAGAATGAGTTGGAATGCTATCAGTATTAAACGAATTTTATTATTATTATTTATTTATTTTTGATGATGAAAATTTTAAATCGGCGATCGATATCGTTGAATATGATTTAAACCATTAAAAGTATTTAGAAATTAAATTTTAAATTTTTTAGATATTATTGACCTAATGATCAAAAAGTTATAAAATTTATAATTTTAATAGTAAATATAAATTTTTTATTCGTTTAACTACGTAATTTTTTTAAAAAATTAATTAAATTTTATCTAAATAATTTTTAGCTATTTAAAATAATATTTCTACTCTTGACATTGATTATAAGTGTCACAACCTAATTTTTCAGAGGTCATTTATTCTAGAACTACTTTAATTCTAGTACGCTTAATCTTCTTAATTTTTAGGTTTAGTTATCATCCAAAATACTATAACCGGATTAATAGGTTTAGTTTTATTATATATATATATATATATATATATATATGACTATTTTAAATTTCGAAGATATGCCATAACAAGATTTTTATCACTATTTTTTAAAGAATATTTATTTTCAGCCGTTTATTTTTGTGTTTACTGATAAACGAGAAAAAAATATATAAAATTTAATTTCTAAATAGTTTAAATAGCGTAGATCATATTTAATAATGTTAATTATTGTATTGAAAGTTTCATCATTAAAAATATATAAATAGATGATAATAAAATTCGTTTGTTATTGATAGTATTTTCGCCCAGCTCCAATTATCCATTCACGTTAGCCAATGCCTTATCTCTCTCTCTCTCTCTCTCTCTCTCACACACACACACACACACACACACACACACACACACACACATCTTATACTAACCCAGAGCCCCTTAAGAGCATTTTTCATGTTTCGAAGAGGATTATCAAATTGGATTATCAAATTGGTCGCACCAAATCATTTACTAAAGTAGGCCAACTTACATTTCAAACTTGCATTATATATACCGAGAGTACGAAAATTTTAATGGTACTATTTCTTTTTTTAAGAGAAAATTAGTATGGTATTATTTTTATTATTATTATTATTATTTAGAAAATAAACTTAGCTAGTAATATAAAGTAACTGAATTTCAAACTCAGAATCTCAAATACTAATCATAAGGTATTTTACTGTTTGTGCTAGAGACAGTCGATATTTATTGGAACCAGTTTAGACAGACGTAAATTTGTAGGCTTGAATTTAATAGCAAATATCTTAATTCTCTATTAAACTTTAATTATTACTTCATAGGCATTTCAACTAAAAACTTTTTGAAAGTTCTACAATAATAAGGCATACAAAAAATACAAAAATTTTGCTGAAGTTCTGAATCAAACAAGCTCTTATTTTTACAAATACGTTATAGATAAAGATTCACATAATTATTTATATTTAGATAGTGTGCCTATAAGGTATTTGGTGAAAATATATTATTTGTAGCCCTTGCAACTTTGTGTATTATAAAATAAAAAATAATATCTAATATATCTTGTAAAATTTAATTTATTATTAATTTTTTTTGGAGGATCCCAATTTTAGGATGTTGTTTCGTTCAGGAATAAGCAAGAATTACCACTACAACAAAATATACCTTTAATGGCAATTTAATAGCGACCATTATAAAATGGCCACTATTGATTAATACCTTATTATGTTTTAGCGACCATTATTCGCGACCATTATTTTAAACATTAAATTTTAAGGACTAATAATTATGCATATTTTATATATCGATTAACTTCAACCAAAACCCAACCCAAACCCATTCAATCCTTTTCCCCTGCCCTCCCCTGCGCCATCTCTCACGAACGCTTTTCCATGGACCCTGCCCCTCTTCTCTCGAGCGCGAGCTCGAGCTCTTCCCCTCCCTTTCTCTTTCCTACGCCATCTCTACTCCTCTCCTCCTCCTTCTTCCTCCGTGACCTCTCCAAGCTCCGATCCCATCCTCAAATCGCCCTCCACTTCTTTCGATTCGCCATATCTGACCTCGCTTTCGCCCCCGACCTTCGATCCTAGTCGACACCGACCTCCTCGGCCCCACGAGGGCGATCCTCGACCCGGCGATCTGATCCGAGCCCTTGGTGGTGCCAATTCTCAACTCAGTGCTCCTACTTCTCGATTCAATGCTCCGATCCATTGGTAAGAGCTCTCGATCTCGAATCCTCAATTTCATCCTTGAATCCTACTCTTCTGAAAGTCAGGGACGAATGTGGTGTTGATCTCGAGTTCGGTCCCTAGGGTTTTCTGTGCCGGGGCTGATTTCAAGGTACATCAACAATTCATCTTTAATTCTCTATGTAATCTATGTTGGTACTTAGGAAACCCTTTGCTCTGCTCTGGATTGTGAAAAAAATTCTTCAATTGGAGAAACTTTAGTGATATATAATTAATTGCACAATAATATTGAATGCGGTGTCTCTGAACCGCAAGTCATACGGATTATAATACCAATTGCATGCTGTAAGAAGAGTTAGGAACTAATCTCGGAAAGCTTCAGTTAAGATCTGGTAATTTAGTCAGTAACTCATGACCTGTTGTGAATATCTCATGACCTGTTGATAGTAGGGATATAATGGATATGCATCTTTCAACATAGGGTCTATGGTCTCTTGAGCATAAGATGTGGATATGGAACTATAGCAGGTTGAACGATTAGAGTGCCCTTATTTTTCATCCTTTCCCATCATCATCTAAGGTGAATCAACATTTTCAAGTTTAATTATTACCGTATCATTCTGTGAGTTCTATTTTTTTTCATTTGAACCTGAGCGTGCAATAAATATGTCGGAATTGTTTGCCTTATGCTGGTTGATTTTTTTCATCTCAAATTGAGCTTGCAATACAGTAATTTAAGTATGTCAGAATTGCTCTCCTTATACTGGCTAATATTTAGATTTTTATTTCTCAAGTGTTTTCTAGATTATGTTAACCCAAGTGTAAGAAGTTATACATTTGTCCTCTTGCTATTATAAGGATTTGTATATTGTACTAAGTTAGAGTCTGATGTTAATCTTGGCATTTCTATTGTAAAATGAGGCTACATTTGCAAAATAAGTGGCATGATGCTTGCACATTACTTTCATGTTTATTTTGAGATCATGATAGCTGTATGATTTATATGGTCTTAGACATTTAGTAATTATTGCAGTAGTCTTCCAGGATAAATTGTCAATATTTTTTTCCTTGTTATTTAACATTAGCTTCGTCTTTTCCTGCACATGTATGCATGCCAAATATTTACAATTTGAACAATTTGTAGAATGATTTTGCTTATGTATTTATTGGAAATCTTCCATGTTACTCGACTTAAATTTTACATTCTCATATGACTTTTGCTCTTGGGATTGAACTTAAATACTAATATGTTTCGTCATTCACATAAGTTTGTAGCGGCTGATGAATACTTCTGAAGTTCGGCTATTCGTCAACTCTTTAAGGTCAACCTTTTAGTGGGATCCCGTCCATATAACTAGCAGTTTAGAAAGATCCGAGTTTGTAGCAATGCATAAATGTTTTCTTTTTTGTGAGTTAAGATGCTTATACAAAAAAGTACTTAGTCTTTTGTTCTCGTACCCAAAACTGAATTTCTTATTTGTTTGTGTGAGTACTAAATGAATCGTTTCTCTTCCAAATGCTTCCTAAGTAGTAAATATAGTTTTTATTCTCTCAAAAAAAAGGAAGTAAATATTATTTTTATTTCCTTGATAGCTAGCTTTCAAGCAAAGCTGTGTTGCAGAACTCCCAATTTAACTGCATGATAAAAGATGAAGATATTGAGTTTAGCATGTGATCAGATCTTCTGGCTTTATTCTCCTCTACTACCACTGCCAACTTCTTCCTTGGTAAGCCTCCATTACCTTTATCTTATAGTCTTGCCTTTTACATGGATTTGTGCGTCTTTGTACTAATGTTATGTTTACTGTCTGCATTATTAAAAGATTTATACAAATCACAGATGACAGACAGACTCCACACACTGCCCCAAAAAATTTGGTAAGTTTAATCTTGACTTTTTTCTTAACAATAATTCTATAGAAAAAAAAATTATTTGCCAAATAATTTTTCTAAACTTTTATTTGACTAGCTAATCCTCTTTTGCTAAATCAGCGTGATCGTTTTCTAATTATTTTTCAATCCAACGTTGAGGGGGGAGAAAATAGAAAGTTTGTTTAATTAAAATTTTTTTTTCTGTCTGATAAAAGTGGATGTAGGTCTTATATTCAATCATCTAATGCGCGGGAGACATACGAGTGAGTAGCAAGATTTACACCAAAGGTGAATTCCGAGGTAGTATTTATCTTATGTAATCTAGTGTAAATACCTCTCATTTTTTTTTTTTTTTTTTTTTTTTTTTTTTTTTGCAAATTTATATTTGAAGGATGGCCTCTCTATTTGCCACGCAAGCATGGTGCTGGATAAGTCAAACATGTATTTAGATATGATAAGTAAATTATCCTATACTATCTTTGACTTAGTTGGTGCACAATTAAGACAATAAATAAATTATTGTTTATAACTTACAAGAAGATTATCATTTCTTTTTCGGCTTATTGATTCTTTGTATATATTTCAGGGCAAGACTGTTGAGGTTGGAAGAGCACATTTTGAGACAGAAAACACAAGATTCACAATTCTAGATGCTCCGGTAGCCTTCCTCTCTTTAACATGCACTTTTAGATCATGCTGCCTATTCTTCATTTTGGTTTTGATTTTTTGTAGGGGTGTTTGCTTAGTTTTGCTAATTTGCAAGGGGAGTATATGCGAAATACCCTTTTAGTTGTTACTATGTTTACATTAAAGGTTGGGGAATGTAAGTTGATGCAGACTCCTTGAAAATTTATAATTGTTTAATTTCATTGTTAGTTAGAATAGGTGGGATATAAGAATCCTACCGGTCATTATTTTATCGATCTTTTGAATCCTATACATGTTCAAGGATTTTTAGACTTGCCATTTCTTACTAGTTAAACCTTGTGTATGGTTCATCGTTTTTGTAGGGCCACAAAAGTTATGTGCCGAATATGATAAGTGGAGCTTCTCAAGCTGATATAGGTATTCTGGTGAGTATGTAAACTATAAGCCGCCCAGCTTTACTGTATCTTAGCTGTTAATTCAGTAATCCCTTTTCTATTTTTGGTTAAGGTTATCTCTGCTCGAAAGGGTGAGTTTGAAATTGGATATGAGAAAGGTGGACAGACCCGTGAACACGTCCTGCTTGCAAAGACGTTGGGTGTTGCTAAGTTGGTAGTTGTTGTCAATAAAATGGATGAACCTACAGTGAAATGGTGTAAAGAAAGGTTTGTTTAATGAGATTATTATGCTTTTATTTGAATTTGATATATTTCTAATGCCAATTTCTACCTATCTCTGGTTTGGTGGCCACTAATATGAAGACTCGAGTGGATAAAAGCGTTTGTAATTGTTGGAATGGTCCATGTCTTTTTGAAGTCCTGGATACCATTGAGGTTCCTTTACGAGATTGTGCGCCAGCTATTGGTTGGAGAGGTATGGAGTTTGCAACATGTAATTGGTTGGAGAGGTATGGAGTTTACAACATGTATTCTTACTTTCATTGTTTTTAGTTCCTTCCTTTTTTATGTGACACAATATAGTCTGCTGGGCTAGATTAAAAAATAATCTGTTTGCCTATATATTCCTTCAAAACTTAATTTTCCAAGATGCCCTTCGAAAACTTAGTTTCTTACCTATACATCATTGTAATTACAGAAATTTCCCTCTCTGAAGGTTTTTTTTATATTTGAAACAAACTTTCCTCATGAATTCACTAATTTTGGGGTTCTCTCATAAGAATCTGGTTTCTGGAGTGGGAAATCGGGAAAAAACAGCTATTGGCCATATTCAATGATATCGAGAAGGGATTGGATGAACATGAAAACCCAGGTTCTATTCTGACGAACATCAGATCTTCTGATGCTCAAGATCCATTCGGCAAAGTGGACGGATTTTTCAAGAAAAATACATTAATACCATTCAGTAGCTGGATTTTGATATTCGATTTGGTGCAGCGAGTTGCCGTGAAGAACTCGAAAGAGTATCAGAATTGAGGCATTGTCGATAATGATTCTTGTTTGGATGTGTAGCGACCCAATTATGGAACGAGAAAAGTACGTCGCCGTACTCTTGTTTCTTTTTTTTTTGTCCTTTCCATCCTTGTTTCTAACTCCAAAACTACAATTTGATGAGGGAATATGTTCTTGCAGATTCGGGTCGACACCTTTGCTGGAAAGCCTGCATCAGTTACTGCAAAAGGAAGTTGGGTTGGCTGTACAAAAGCAAGCCATCCATCTACTATTCTTGCTCTTGAACTGTAGGTCTCAATGCTTTTTACACATATATTATGATGATGTTCTTCATTTATATATACTTCTAAAATTCGACACTTCTCCAAATTATTAAAATTTACATATTCTGAGGCTTGTTTTGATAATAATGGAGTTGTACGATCCATATATCTGAACACAACAATAGCTTAGAATCTTTATACCTTTGTGTAGAACATAGCTCAGAGATGATAATTTGATATTTTGCATGTAATTCACTACCAATTTTAAGCCAGAGTTATATATATATATATATATATATATATATATATATATATATATATATATATATATATATAAGTATGAAAGAACTCGTCTTTTGTTTAACTTCAAGATGTTCTTCAAGTAATCTCTTATGCATAAATTGTCTTTTGCTTGAAAGCATCTAATAAACAGTTTATATCGGCCTTGTTATTTATTTGCAGATAACGTATCTTTAACACCCAAAACACGAAAGGCTTCGACAAATCGAGTAGCACCCCCTAGTGTGAAAAACCAACTTGCTGAAGCTTGCATGAATCAGAAGCTTGAAATGCTTTCAAGCTTCTGATTTATTTCATTTTAGGTTTTATTTTTTTTTTAGATTGAAAGCTTTGAATGTAATGTTTAATTGACAATTATATTTTTACTGTGCAAATTCTTATTTGGCTAAATAATTTGGCTTCTTTTGTTTGACAATTGTTGAATGTAATCAAATTTAAAATTGTTTGCATGAGTAATTTAAAGAGTCTCAAAATAATTGCCGCTATAGGTCCTATTTACTAGTCATTTAATGTATTTTTAGTGGCAATTATAGATAGTTATAGTGGCATTTATAATAGTCGCTATTATATAGTATTTAGCGGCATTTGTTTAGGCTTTTACCAACCGCCGAAACAAATGCCGCAATAACTTTTAGCGACCCTACCAATAGCGGCAATTATTATAATTGCCGTAAAAGTATTTAGCGGCAATTATAATCGCCGGGAAAGTAAAAAATAATTGCCGCTAAAAGCCATTTTTGTTGTAGTACTTATTTTTAAGATAAATATAATTTTGAGAATAAATAGAAACAAGACTAACATTTCGTATGAATAAAAATTAAATTGTTTTTGAAAAATAAATAAATAAATAGTGTTTGGATGCTTAGATTGAAATAGTGAAAATAAGAGTAATTATAATTTTAAATTTAAAATATTTTATCTAATTAATATGTAATGTACCGGATTTTCGGCACATATAATAAATCTAAATAAAAATGGTATGAAATACTATTTTTATGAAAGTTAGAGAAGTGTGGATGACGTGGAAGCGAATTGGGCCGAAATCGGATTAAAAATGAGGGATTTAGAATTTTAATTGAAAAAGGGGGCCCAGATTTTGAGCAGAAAATTCACAGAGTCAGAAAATTCTGAGAAAATTCTGGGAGCTCCGTAGTATTGTTTTAAGGCCACAGTAAAAATTTCGCGTTGATCGGACACCCGGATTGCGAGAACGGGGTCCGCCAGCGATTTTTGATACAGCGAGGCTTTTGGTGACCCAGAAATGGCCAAACTCAGCAAAAATACTTGTAACATATTTCAAATGTAATTACAAGTGAGTTGTAAGTATTTCGAATCGACGCAGAGGCCGTTGAGTCAAAAAGTGAGTTGTAAGTTGAGAATTTGAAGTTTCAAATTCTAAAGCTTAAGTTCGCCGATTTCTGGAAAGTGGCGAAACTCAGCAAAAATGCTTGTAACACATTTCAAATGTAATTACAAGTGGGTTGGAAGCATTTCGAATCAACGAAAAAGCCGTTGAGTCGAAAAGTGAGTTGTAGTTGAAAAATTGAAGCTTCAAGCTTGTAAAATTTAAGCCTACGTTCGCCGAATTCGCAAAATAGCGAAATGCGGCGAGAAGACTTGTAACATGTTTTAAATATGATTACAGTTGAGTTCGGTGCGTTTCGGGCTGACGCGAAGGGGCATCGGGTCGAAAAGTGAGTTGAGGCCCAAGGACTTAGCAAAATTCAGAGATTCTGAATTTTGTGATCGTGAAGCCTTTTCGGAGCCCTGTTTCGAGGACTTAGAGTAATCAAAAAATTCAAAAGAAATCGTGGGGTGTCTCAAAAAAGTTTTCTGATTAAAAGGGGTGAAGTTCCAAGGTGAGCGATTAAAGGAAAATGGGAGAACGAAGCGAAGAAAAATCCATCGTGAATTCTGAAACTGCAGTTTTTAACAGTGCAGTTGATCGCGAAGCTTTTTTGGGGCTCTCTTTCGAGGGCTTAGAGTAGCCCAAAAAATTTAAAAAAATCGTGGAGAGTTTAAGAAAAATTTGTAGATTAAAAGGGAGAAGAAAAATTGCTGTTTCGATTTACCAGTTGACGGCAAAATGCGGAGAAAGAGGGGTATCCGAAATTGTTCTCTGCAGGTGCAAAACTGCAGGATTGAGGGCAGTTTTGGGATTTTCTTTTGTAAGTTGGGGCATTTTGGTAAAATCACCTCTCCCCCCCAACCACCACCTACAGAGATTAAATGCTCTCTCTCTCTCCCACTTGAACCCTCACACTCTCTCTCTCTCCCTCTCTCTTTTCTGCTGGAGCAAGAAAGGAAACGAAAGAGAGAAAGAAAGAAGAAAAGAAGAAGAAGAAGAAGAAGAATACCTCCCCTCTCAATTTTTTTTTGTTGTTTCTCTCCGAAAAAAAAAGGAGGTGATTCTCTCTCTCTTTCTCTCTTTCTCTCTCTCTCTCTCTCTCTCTCTCTCTCTCTTTCTCTCTGCCTTCAGCAGCAGCTCAAGCTGCTGCTGCCAGCACGAGAAGGTGCAGCAGCAGCATGAGCTGCTGCTGCCAACAGGCCAGCAGCAGCAGCTGAGGCTGCTGCTGCCAGCAGCAGGCTTGGCAGCAGCAGCATAAGCTGCTGCTGCCATGCGCAGCAGCAGCTGAGGCTGCTGCTGCCAGCAGGCTTGGCAGTAGCAGCCTAAGCTGCTGCTGCCATGTGCAGCCAGCAGCCAAAAAAAAAAAAAAAGAAAAAAAAAAAGAGAGGGAGGGCAGCTGCCAGGCAGCTGCACTTGCAGCTGCCTTGGCAGCTGCTCATGCAGCTGCCTTGTGCAGCTGCAGGGATGGCTGCTGCTGCAGCTGCTGCTGCCAATAGGCCAGCAGCTGCAGCAGAAGCTGCTGCCTGGGCAGCAGCTATGCATGCTGCTGCCCAGCAGCAGGAGACCTTACAAAAAAAAAAAAAAGAAAAAAAAAAGGAAAAGAAGAAAAGAGAAGAAAGGAGAAAGAAAAGAAAAAAAAAAAAAAAGAAGAAAAGAAGAATTTAATTTCTTCTTCTCTTTTCTTCAATGAGCAAAATCAAGAATTGATGGGATATTGCTCAATGTGAGCTTCTCTCAAATTTTTGAAGAAGAATGAAATGATGAAAAATTCTTGATGCTTTCAATGATCGAAATCGGTAAATTGGGGGAATTGCTCAGATTGAGTTCTCTCCAATTTTTCAATGCGAATTCTCGATTTGCCAAAATGCAAAATCGGTGAATTGGGGGGAAATTGCTCAAATTGAGCTTTTCTCGAATTTTTGAGAGCGTTTTGACTCCGGATCGAGTTGAGCAAGTTTCTTTTTGGCAATATGCCATGGGAGGATTATTCTCCTCTTATTTTTACGAACCAATCAAAAATTAGCCTTTTGGTGGGGGAAAATGACCAAATAGGGATTTTTCCCTTTAAGTTGTCAAAAAGGGGTTAGTTTTACCGCCTTATGAATTTTAGTGAATCATGTAAAAGCAATTGATTTATCTTTTGCTTTCCTTACAATGTAGGGAAGTCTCACGGATTCAAGGAGTTGAAATTGTCTCCTTCAAGGACCAAAAGAATACACCGATGTGGGGGATTCTACCGAAAATGGGTGACCTCTCCACTTTTTTCTCTGCTTTTGATTTTGAAGCAAGCATGCTAGTGTAGTGTAATTTTAATTGTGATTATGAATGATGGAAAAAGGAAAATTGATGATGTATTTACATGTTTAAATGAATATAGAGGGAAATGAAATTTTGATTTATCTACATAGACGATGAATATTATTCATGATTGAGATGGAAATAATCGCATGCATAAGAAGGGATTTATTATTTCATGATTGTGATCATGTTAGGGTATAGCCCTAGGAATCATGTGAAAGCATAAGGAAAAGGACATGTTGGTAGTAAGACTAGGAGAAAACTTAGACTCAGGGTTAATGAGTGGATCAAACTTAGAAGTTTATCCTAGGATTGAATGAGTGGCATTATCTTAGGAGATAACCTAAGGACTTTGGATAGAGTGATCAACATAGAGTCAAGGACTCTAGGATGAGCATGATATAAGACTTAGGTAAAGGAAACCTAAGGTAAGTTAGTGAGTTGAGAATAGACTAGTCAACATAGAGTCAAGGAACTCTAGGTTAAACGTGATATGAAACTTAGGTAAGAGAACCTAAGGTGAACTAGTAGAGTTTATACTCACAGAAAATGGATTAGAGTTAAGTTAACTCTAAATGCAAGGTGCAACAGGTAAATAGAGATAATATAACTCCAGGTTCGGCAAAGAAAAGAGTATGTGGCCACAAAGTTTAATGAATTAAACTGATAGCAAAGTGATCAACTTAGAGTCAAACTCTAAGGAAAAGTTTGTGTAATCACAAAGTCAAAAAGCTAAATAATACAACCCTAGAGTGGGTCATAGGGTGCTTGGGCAAATGGACAGCAACTTTAACTTCAATTTGAGTTAAATAAATGAAAGGGAATGATAAGAGTCCAAGAGACCCTCTGGTTATCCTTATGGCGAGAACTAGGATAAGAGGTAATTAATGCAAAAGGCAAAGTTTAAAAGTAAGCTAAAAGAAGCTTAATAACCAAGACAAGCAAATTGCTTAAGATAAAAGGGAACAGAAAGAGAATGTAACAGACGTCTTCGAATTTGAGATTCGTCATGTGAAGCAGGACTCCCTGGGCAGTGACCCGTCGGATGAGGTACTTTCGAAAGGCTTAAAGTGAAAGCAATGAGCTAAATGCTCAAGGGAAAGAGAAAGAGATTTGCCAGTGGCAAAAAGGGAGCTATAAGCTCGAATAAGAAAGGAAAGCAAGTGTTCAAACGCAAAGAGGCTAAGAACTAAAGCAAAAAGAGAAAGAAAAAGAAAAGAAAAGAAAGAAAATATAAAGATAAAACGAGCGTACCTTCGGGGGTAAAAAGTAGCATTGTCGGAGCCATGGGCAGTGTCCCTCTCCCGGGCAGTGACCCGTAGGACAAGTTCCCCGTTGGGCGGGGTAGCACTTGCGGGTGTTATCGGCAACCTTAGAAATCTTATCTTATGGTAGCAGGACTACCGGGCTGGGGCCCGTTGGATAAGAATTTCTGAGGGTTAACTTGAACTAAAGCACCAGAATTTAAAGAATAAAGAAAAATAGAGTGGCCAAGGTGGCCGGGTTAGCTTGACCCTATATACAGCGGCATAGTGGCCGAGTTGGTGCTTAGTAGCCTAGTATGGCTAGACAGAGTAGTGCTGGATCGATGAGTATACAGATAGTGATATATATATATATAGCTTAGCCGCATTTTGATATTGAGGATTTTAGATTTCCTAGCATACTATTGTTATTGCTTCCATTGGACCAAGTGGTGTAGGACACTTTTTCTCAGTGGTTGAACCCACTGGGAACTCTGTCGGAGTTCTCACACCCCTTGGGTGACCCCCCCCCCCCCACAGGTTCAGGTATGGATACAGCGGTCGAGACGGTTCAGATGCAGACGACGAGGCATACGATAGGGGCAAGAGCCCAGCAGCATAGAGACCTAGAGGGTCTAGCAGAGGTACCCCTTTTTATATATTTCTTGAGTGAACCTTGTATGGTGAGGAAATTTATGTAAAGGAATTGTAATAATTTTATTTGCAAGTTCAGAAATGTAAAGTGTAATAAATTTAAGTTATGGTTCACTCTTGTATGCTTTCATTTCCGCATTAACTATTTGTTATTGAATGAAAGTTTTAAATTTGTAGTGATTTTTAGTACTCTGATATTGAGCTTCCGTATACACTTGTTGTGTTATTATGGATGTTACCGTTCCTTTCGGGTAGGAAAAGGTTTTACCCGATTGGCGGGTCTGTTGGCGTGCCCGAACCGTACAAATTGGCGGACTCGGGGCGTGACATAATAAGCATGAAAATATTAATTAAAATAATTAAATAAATTTGTAAATTTATTAGCTATGAATATTTGTATAAGATAATGGAAAAATATATTAATTATATTAATTAATTAATTATAAAATATAACTTAACTTGTAATTAATTAGTAAATTATTTAATTAGTTAGATGATTAGTTAATAAATTAATTTAATTAGTCAAAATATTAATTAGTTGACCTATTTTTAAATATTAGTTATTAAATAAACATATTAAATAATTAATTTTTTAACGAACCAATTAACAATAAAAAAATAAAATAATTAATTAATTTCCTATTTAAACAGTAGATAATGACTTAAATATATTAATTAGATTAATTAATAAGTTAATATAATAATTAAAATTAGATTTAAAGTTTAATTAAGCATGTTCTTAAAAACAAACTTGTACCATTTTTATTCTTTTTATTCCTAATAAGAGAGAGCTATAATTTTCTTTCTTCGAAAATAGTATTTGCGTATAAAGAGAGGAATAAGGCTTATTATTTTTCTTCTCATGTCCCAACCAAATACTACTCTATGCGTTTGAGTTTCAGAAAAATATTTTGATAATATTAGAATAAATTTAAAATTTTTAAATAATAATAATAAAACAAAATAAATTTATAATTAATATATATATATATATATATATATACTCATTCTAAATTTATTCTAATTCTATATTTTGTTAACTCTCTTATACTCTTTAGTTTAGCCACTGGGTCATATTGTACCTTATATATAGAAATATTTAAAAAATAAAATAAAATGCAATGGGGAGGATATAGAACTTATTAACGAAGCTTTATTATATCCCATTCTTTTATACAAGGTTGTTCTCTGATTCTTAAATAGAAAATATGACTTTTTTTTTTATTTTAATCATTTAAAAATCTATAATTAATCAAATAATTTTATAAATAACTTATTTGGCAAAATAATTTTATTATATTCAATTCAGTGCTGAATTAGAAAAAATATTAAAAAATGATTAATTATTTACTGTATTTAATTAAATTAAAAATACCATAAATGATTTACTTTCTTTGTCTATATATTAGAAATGCTAAATAATTCGCCGTTTCTAACTTAAACAACAATATTATGAATGATTTATTATTTTTTTTATTTCTCGTATATAATTTTAATAATTACAAAATATATTTAATAAATCACATAATATAATCCTAACAATCAAATATCTCAACAATCTATTCATATAATTTCAACTATCAAATAAATATTTTAATAATTCACATTGAACCTTAGCAACCTCAAAAAAAAATTTCATTATTTATAAAAAATATAAAAAGACAACAATATAAAAATGATGAATTATTCACTATTTTCTAAAGACAGTAAAAAATTCATTGTGTTTTCAGAGTTAATAGCCAAATACAATTTTGAAAGGATTATTATTAGAAAATAAAATTTCTATATCTTTGAATAGAGATTTGATGGAGAGAATTATGAAGATTTGCCTAACAATTTACTTGCTATTTTGAACTAAAATTATCTTGCCAATTCAGCATGGATTCAATGGTAGCATATAGAAGGCAATAATGGATTTAGTAACCGTACAAGGAAGGCAATAACATTTTGTATTATTTTTCCTTTCTTAATAGATTCATGATGTATATTAAATCTTGTACATACTATCATTTTTTATGTGAGGTTCGACTAATGTCAATCACTCCAATTTGAGTTTTTTTACTCTCTTCCACTTAATCATTTTTTTTACATGGTATCAGAGAATTGAAAGTTCTCTACCTGTTATTTTTTAATGGCGAAAGAAGATGCTAATAATTCTACTTCTGGCATCGATGTTTATTCACCATATTATATTCACCCATCCGACAATCCAGAAGCTATGCTTGTAGCTCAACCACTTTTGGGAGATAACTACGGGACATGGAAACGATCCATGACTGTAGCCTTGGGTGCAAAGAACAAGCTCTCATTTGTGGATGGGACTATAGCAAAGCCAACGTCTCCGATTGATCTCGTTCAAGCATGGGAACGATGCAATCATATGGTATTCTCTTGGTTGATTAATGCATTAAGCAAAGATCTATGAGAAAGTGTGGTGTTCGTCGAAACAGCTCATGAACTTTGGGCTGACCTTGAAGAACGATTTTCACAAGGAAATGGTCCTCACATCTAGGAAATTAGGTGCACCATCTCCAATACTCGCCAGGAGCAACTCACAGTTGCCACTTATTTTTCTAAATTAAAGCAAGCTTTGGATGAACTCAATTCCTGCTCTACAGTCCCAGTATGCAACTGTGGAGCATTGAAGGAGATTCAACGAGAGCGGCAAGCCGAACATATTTATCAATTCCTTATGGGATTGAATGAGGCGTTTGGGACTATACGCACTCAAATCATCGTGATGGATTCTCTACCAAGTCTTGCGAAGGTATATTCTCTTATCCAACAAGAAGAAAAACATATTGGTCTCAAAATATCTCACTCAAATCCATCAGAACTGACCGCTCTTATTGCTAAGGGCGGTTCATCTAACCGCTTCAATGATGCTCATTCAACTAAATCCGAAAATTCTTCAAAGATGAAGCCACGCTTTATTTGTGACCATTGCGGCAAATCTGGGCATACCAAATCTCGGTGCTATGAGATTATTGGTTATCCTGTTGGACATGCAAAACATAACCCTTCTAAGTCCGAAGCTTCTTCTCAAGCTTTACGATTACAAGGGAAAGAGGGAGCATCTGGACATCAACAACAACGCTCGAGGCATTTCAACACCGACAACAACAACAATAATGGTCAGCAATTTGTTGGGTCGTCTAGTTCAGGTGGTAATCTCCAAACACATGGTGAAAGTCCATTACCTCCTCTCACCAGTCAACAATATCAACAGTTGCTGTCACTTCTGAATATAGATGTACCAAATCCTTCAGCTAATTTTGCCGGTAAAGTTTCTCCTCAAATCCAAACAAATAAATATTCCTCTTCATGGATTATTGACTCCGGAGCTTCCGATCACTTTACTTTTGATTCTTCCTTGTTGATTGCTGTTGTTTCTTCTACGAATACTAAGCCAGTTTTCTTACCAAATGGGTCGAGCAATTCCATCACTCACATTGGTAACACTTGTATTTCTCCAAATTTATATTTGAATAACGTCATGTGTGCTCCGTCCTTTAACTTCAATCTTCTCTCCGTGAGCAAATTCACTAATTCTATGAATTGCGCTGTAATTTTTTTTCCAACCTTTTGTGTATTCCAGGACCTGACAACGAGGAAGTTGATTGGAGTCGGTGAAGTGCAGGATGGATTATACCATTTTGTTCGACCACCTGTCGTTGCTATCGTCTCAAATAAACCGAGTCATCTTTGGCATAGGAGACTCGGCCATCCTTCGAAACACAGGTTTGCTGGCCTTTCTCATTCTCTTTTTCATGATCATCTTTGTTCTCTTGAATTTTGTGAAGCATGCACTCTTGCTAAACAAACTCGTTTGCCTTTTCAATCTAGTTTGAGTAAAAGTTGTTATGTTTTCAACTTGATCCATTGTGATATTTGGGGGGGTACTCTACCCCATCTCATTTTGGTGCACATTATTTTTTGAGCATAGTTGATGACTATTCCCGTTGTACTTGGATTTATCTCATGCGATATAAATCTGAAGTATACAAATTTTTGCGCGCTTTTATTAATTTGGTGCACACTCAATTTGGCTGTCATGTCAAACAAATAAGGACTGATAATGGATCAAAATTTCTGTCTCAATCTACGCAATTGTTGTTTTAAGAGTATGGCATAATTCATCAAAGGTCCTGCGTTCATACCCCTCAGCAAAACGGGATCGTCAAGCGTAAACATCGTCATCTTCTAGAGGTTGCACGTGTATTACGTTTTCAAGCAAATCTTACTATTAATTTTTGGGGAGAATGTGTACTTACTGCCACCTATTTAATAAATAAGATCCCTACACCCATCCTTGATGGTAAATCACCCCACGAAATTCTTTTTGGTTCTAAACCTAATTATGATCATTTGCGTGTTTTTGGGTGTTTATGTTATGCACGAAATGTTGATCCTCACAAACATAAGTTTGATCCTCGAGCGAAGCGTTGCATTTTTGTTGGCTATCCTATGGGACAAAAAGGTTATCGTGTTTATGAGATTGAAAGTGGTAAAATTTTTGTTAGTCGTGATGTGACCTTTTGTGAAGATGATTTTCCCTTTCATTCTAATAATCAAAACGAGATTGTTAACCTTCCTATCGCCATTACCACTGATGCCAATTATGATGATCCTATATTATCACCCACAATTTCATCACCAACTGAAGATATCATGAATTCCAACACTGATATATATAGAACATCCATCCACCACTCATGTTGACGATGCTCCCCGACGATCCTCATGCGTTACTCGACGACCTACTAGATTAGATGATTATGTTTGTACTAATGTTGATTCCAATCCATCCCAAACATCATTGACACATTCAACGGCCGCTTTGTCAGGTAAACCTCAATCTTTATTCTCTGTTATTTCCTATGAAAACTTCTCACCCTCTCATCGTGCCTTTTTGTCTAGTATTTTCTCTCATGTAGAACCAACTTCCTATTCCCAAGCTGTTAAAGACCCAAAATAGAGAGAGGCAATGAAAAAAAAGCTTGATGCACTCAAACTCAATAATACATGGACTTTGGAACTGTTACTAGCTGGAAAGCGTTCTATTGGTTGCAAATAGGTATTCAAAATTAAATACAATTCAGATGGCAGCATCGAGCGATATAAAGCTCGTCTGGTGGCTAAAGGTTATGCACAAATGAAAGGTCTTGATTATCATGAGACCTTTGCTCCCGTCGCCAAACTTGTAACTGTGCGTTGTCTTCTTGCTGTTGCTGCTGCTCGTGGATGGGAACTACACCAACTTGATGTAAATAATGCCTTTTTGCATGGAGATCTACACGAAGAAGTTTATATGGTTCCCCCACCAGGCATTAACAAAAAAGGTGATAACTTTGTTTGCCGTTTGCGCAAATCTTTATACGGTCTAAAACAAGCATCTCGAAATTGGTTTGAAAAGTTTTCTAATGCTCTTCGATCAACCGGATACAAACAATCCGTTGCCGATTACTCTCTTTTCACAAAATCCTGTGGCAAAAATTTTAGTGCCCTTCTTGTATATGTCGATGATGTGATTGTGACCGGTAATGACACACCTTCTATAACTTGGCTGAAGAAATATTTGAACACGCTTTTCTATATCAAAAATTTGGGGCGTTTTAAATATTTTTTGGGAATAGAAGTCGCTCGCTCCTCCGAAGGCATTTTTCTAAGCCAATGAAAATATATTTTGGATATACTTGCTGAAACCGACATGATTGGTGCCAAGGGCTGCTCTTTTCCAATGGAGCAAAACCTTTATTTAACACCTGATGATGGAGATTTTTTGGATGACCCTAGTATATATAGGCGAGTCGTTAGACGCTTAATTTATCTCACAATAACGCGGCCCGACATAACCTATTCAGTCAATATACTTAGCCAATTTATGCAAAAGCCTCGGAGTACACACATGGCAGCTGCATATTGAGTTCTTCGTTATTTGAAGAGCTCACCTGGACATGGACTACTCTTTTCTAGCTCTACACCATTATTGTTAAGAGCATATTGTGACTCAGATTGGGCAAGTTGTCCTACGACTCGGCGATCAACTACTGCTTACATCACTTTTCTTGGATCAAGTCACATTTCATGGCGCACCAAGAAACAAAGTGTTGTATCCCGTTCATCAGCGGAGGCCGAATATCGCGCCATGGCCACAACTACTTGTGAGTTAACATGGCTTAATTATTTACTTAATGATCTTGGTGTTTTTCATCATCAGCCAATGTTGCTCCATTGTGATAATCAAGCTGCGCTTCATATTGCTTCAAATTCAGTATTTCATGAACGGACGAAGCACATTGAGTTAGATTGTCACCTCATACGTGAGAAAATACATTCTGGGCTCATTACTACGACATATATATCAACAACTAATCAGCTAGCGGATATTTTTACCAAGGAGCTTGGAAGAGAAAGGTTTCAATATTTGAGCCGCAAGCTGGGTATTACGTCCCTTCACACACCAGCTTGAGGGGGAGTATTAGAAAATAAAGTTTCTATATTCTTGAATAGAGATTTGATAGAGAGAATCATGAAGATTTGCCTAACAATTTACTTGCTATTTTGAAATTTACTTGCTATTTTGAACCAAGATTATCTTGCCAATTCAGCATGGATTCAATGGTAGCATATAGAAGGCAATAATGGATTTAGTAACCGCACAAGGAAGGTAATAACATTTTGTATTATTTTTCCTTTCTTAGTAGATTCATGATGTATATTAAATCTTGTACATACTATCATTTTTTATGTGAGGTTCGACTAATGTCAATCACTCCAATTTGAGTTTTTTTACTCTCTTCCACTTAATCATTTTCTTTACAATTATTTAACCAACTAAAAAATTTTATTAGGTAATTGTGAATAAAGTCTTAGGAAATACCTCTAAATACCTAATTAAAACCTCATTTAATAATAAGCTTGACTTTTTTTTTTTTTCTGTTTTCTCATCTCTCATTTTTATTTTTGCAATAATTTTGTTATTGTTGCTATCACAAAAATATACTTTGGATAAGTATGATGTAACGATTCGGTCTACTAGTAATAATGATTCGTTGGTGTAAAACACTGGCCCAAAATACTTAAATTCGGTTATTATTATTAGTATCAATAGTCTATTATATACTCAATCATAATACCATTTTCATTCGATGTGATATGAGACTTGTCTAGCTAGTATTGTAATTTAAGACTACACATAATTCAAAATTACCAAACGATGTGAGACTTGTCTCTCTAATCTTATCATTCAAATACTGATATAGTCTGCCACCTTGTCATTTAGACCCTAACATAGTGTGCCACTTTGTCATTCAGACCCTGTCTCAGTTGAGACTTGCCACATAATTTTGGTTGGTGATTGGTTCTGATACAAAATATAGCAATCCCGTCCACTAACAATAATAAAACCTCATTAAATCATAAGCTTTACTTCTCTCATCTCTTATTTTCATTTCTACAATAATTTTGTTAATGTTACTATCACAAAAAATATACTTTGGAAAAGTGTGATGCGACGATTCGGACCACTAACAATAATAACTCATTGGGTGTAAATTATTGGCCCAAAATGTTCAAGTTCAGTTATTATTATTAGTGTCCATGATCTCTTATATATCCAATCACAATACCATTATCATTCGGTGTGATATAAGATTTGTTTTGTTAGCCTTGTCATTTAGATCACAAACAGTCAAAAATTATCAAAAAATGTGAGACTTGTCTCGCTAGGCTTATCATTCAGATTTTGATATAGCCTATCACCTTGTCATTTAGACCCTGATATAGTCTCTCACTTTGTCATTTAGATCCTGACTCAATTGAACCTCGCCACACACTTTTGGCTGGTGATTGGATCTGATAGCAAATGTAATGATCCGATCCACTAGCAATAATAAAACCTCATTTAATCATAAGCATTATTTCTTTTACTTATCTCATCTCTCATTTTCATTTCTACAATAATTTTGTTAATGTTGCTATCACAAAAAATATACTTTGGAGAAGTGTGATGTGACGATCCAGTCTACTAGCAATAATAACTCGTTGGGTGCAAATTATCGACCCAAAATATTTAAGTTTAGTTATTATTATTAGTGTCCATGGTCTCTTATTTATCTATTCACAATACCATTCTCATTCGATGTAATGTAAGACTTGTCTCGCTAGTCTTGTCATTTAGACCACACAAAGTCAAAAATCACCAAGAAATGTGAAACTTGTCTTGCTAGTCTTATCATTCAAATTATGATATAGCCCATCACCTTATCGTTTAGACTCTGATATAATCTGTTACTTTGTCATTTAGACTCTGATTCAGCCGAGACTCGCCACACACTTCCGACTGATAATTAACTCTAATACCAAATATAACGATTCGATCCACTAGTAATAATAATTTATTGGGCACAAACCACGGGCCCAAAATATTTAAATTCAGTTCTTATTACTAGTATTCATGATTTTTTATATATCCAATCATAATATCATTTAAATTCGATTTAGAATTATTAGGGTGTCATATGTGAACCGTACAATTAATCATGTGATTATCCGTCAATCGGGGTAAATATGAATCGTTCGAGTAGAAATGATCATGACTAATTGTGATTCTCATTATTGCAAAAATGTCATTAATTCTTCAACAAAAGTCCCTGTACCTTGGACAAAAATGTTGTGGGCATCGTCCCCAAACTTAATGGGGACAATGCGGATGGGCGCCGTGTCGCGAAAACAGTGTCCATCCATTGCCCCGGCCCATTGTTCTTTCCCTCTCTCTAGATCTCTCTCTAAACAAAATAAAGTTGGAGCCCACCCACATTAGTTTGGGACGATGTCCGCAAAAATTTTGTCCTATTTCTTGTTATATAGGTTTCATTAAATTGGCCGAAAAATATAGTTGAGCATAAAATTTTAGGACTAAATATAAAAATTAGATAAATAAGTACATAACTTATTTAAAAATTTAAATTTGCTATTCAGCATTTCAACTTGTTCGATTTGAAGAGGTGTTGACCCGGTACTCGCTCTGATATCGATTATTGAAATTTCGCAACAGGATAATTAAATTAGAATTTTATCATAAGTCCATTTTCTCAACAAAAAAAATGCCTCGATACAATCAGAAAAGAAAAAAAAAATTAAAATAGAAGATACGAATAAAATAAGATTCATTAATCAATAAAAAAATTACACATGATTTCTCTTCTACATGGAGTAGTTTTAATTCGAATCTTTTTTCTTAATTTCTCTCACGCTTCTCTCGTTCTCTATAAACTTAGAAAATTATTCTTTTTTGGACGCACCCGTGCACTAAATACATTCAAAATTATGAACATCTTACTCATACAATATAGGTAAACAGTACCGGCACCACTAAAATAATAGCACAACTTATATAAAAAGATACCCTAGTTTAATTAGATTTTTACTCTAATTAATATTTAAATCTTAATAAATTTATCTCCAACATATTTAAATATTTATCCTAATCTAATTAGAATTCAATTACAAATATAACTAAATTCCAACAAATGACACTTTGACTTTAAAATTTGAATGCGTCGTTTATCTGTACAAATTTAGTTAGTATACTTTATAAAATTTTCACAACTAAAAATTTATTAAAGTAAAATTCACAACTAAACTCGTAAAAATATCCTGTACAATTATTTATATTTTTATTGATATATATATTTTTATTTTCAATCTTTTTTATGGAACGCTCATTCTGCATTCAAAGCTTGACAATTTTTTTTTAGCTTTAAAATCACGAGAGATTTGTATGAAAAAATTTTATACCTAACTGATTATTTGTAATGTTTTAAATCAGAAAACAGAAAAAAAAAAATATAAAAACGCGGCATGAATGACCCTAAATCTAAAAAAGATCTTACCATAATTTATTTAGTAGGGATTTAAACTCGGGGATGCTAGGTGTACACCCCATAAGGGGTGTACATTCTACACCCTACTTCATTCTGGGGTGAAATTTTTTTTACTGGTCATTTCGATGTGACCAGTAAAATTTATTCTATTCCAAAATAAAATGGGGTGTACGATGTACACCCCTCATAGGGTGTACACTTATATTTACCTTTTAAACTCTAGCCTAAGAAGATCAACAGCTGGATTATGAAACCCTAATGGCAATCTAAATAAAAATAAAAAATATATATATATTTTTTTAAATAAAGTGTTGTACCGATCCGTACATTCCAAAGTTATAACAATGGCCAACTCCATGGCTAAATTATACTATCACAGCAAACCACCTATTATTTGCAGGGTGTCAGTGGATACGAATACATATCATTTTATTCGAATAAGAATAAGAATAAAATAGATTTAATCGATACTAAATGAGTACAGCTTCAATCATAAAGTATATAAAAAGTAATAAATTTAAATTTAATTTTAAATTTTATATGTATTCAAATGGAATTCGAATCAGTGTTTAAAATCGAAATCAAACCTGTATATAGGGTTTGAACTTTTAAATCTGGTCGAATTCAAATATTGGATAAACTTTTAATTGAGGGCACTACAAATTTATAGTAGTGCCAGATAAATATGGCCTTTGGAGCTATTACCTATTAATTTTTTAAAAACTATATAAAAGCCTATTTATTAAATTGTACCTAACATAGTTAAAAAAAAAAAAAAAACAAAAACAAAAGTACAGTAATAAAATGTTAAGGGTCCGTTTGGTAACGGAATAAGACAGAACTAGTTATTTCAGAAATAAGTATAAAGTACGGAACTAGTGTAAAAAAAATATTTGAAATAATTCCAGAAATAAGAAATTTTGTGTTTGGTATGAGAACGAGGAATAAGAGAAATAAAGAGTTTTAATTAGGATAAATTACTTTTTTGTCCTCAAATTTTATTATGTAATAATGAGGTGAGAAATGGTACCTCGGTAGACGTGAGAGAATATTTAAAAAAAAAATAAGAAGGTGGTTGGAAAGAGTGAGAATAATAATTCTCACTTATTCTAGTTGTACTGGAACAAATTATACCGATTGATTCCTGATACGTTTGAAAAAATAAAAAAAATATCCTCCTATTTTTGGTTCTATAGGGCTAGTTTGTTTCGGGGTTAGAACAAGGAATAAGGAGTTTATCCCTCTTATTTTACCAAACGCACCAGGAATTATTCGGTACAGTAGTTCCAGTACAAACAGAATAAGCTGGAACAACAGTTCTTACCTATTATTTTATAATTTTTTTTTTACCAAACTACCCCTACTCCCCTCCTTTCTCTCTTCCCAATACACTATCATCATCACAAATCCCTCTCTCTCCTCTCTCTCTCTTTTCCTTCTTCCCAATACACTCTCATCATTACAAATCCCTCTCTCTTCTCTCCCTTTTTTTAATTTAATTGGATGTTAAATTAAATAGTATTTTTAAAATTTTAGAAATTTTATTTTGATTTTGATTTTATCATAATTTTTGTAAGGCTTTAAATTTTGAAATTTTATATTCAAAATTTTAACTTTAATTTAAACAAATAAAATGTTAAATTAAATATTATTTTCATAAAATATAATTTGAAATTTGATTTCGAATTTGATTTTAATTTTAATTTTGATTTTAATTTTATTTTAATTTTTGTAAGGCTTTAATCCATTAATTAAAACGAAGAAAGTAAAAATTATTATTTGAAAATTAAAAAATTTTATGTTTAAAATTTATAATTTAAAATTAATATTATAAAATTTTAAATTTTAAAATTTAAATGTTGAAATTTTATATTTAAAATTTTAATTTTAATTTGAGAAAATAAAATGTTAAATTAAATATTATTTTTAAAAAATATAATTTGTTTATAATTTTGATTTTATCTTAATTTTTTTAAAGCTTTAATCCATTAATTGAAACGAACTAATTAGATTTTAACAACTTTTATCATATATTAAATCTTGAGGGTAAAAAGATAAATTATCCCACCTAACCTATTTATTTTTCTTATTCTATATTCTCATACCAAACATAAAATTTCTTATTTCAGAAATTATTCCAAACATTTTTTTACACTAGTTCCGTATTTTATATTTATATCTGGATTAGTTAGTTCTGACTTAACCCGTTACGAAACGACCCATACAGAATAAGAGAGATATCAAAGGTTTTAGCTCATCATAAGCTGGCAAAGGACCATAACGCGTGGTAACAATTAAAAAGGAAAGAAGAATAACGCTGCACCAACCAACCAAAAAAATAAAAATAAAAATAAAAACCCTACATTTATATGTATTATGTTAATGAGATAGAGATGCTCACATTACCAAATGGAATCTACTCATTTTCACCTTATTTTTAAATACATATATCATATTTTTTTCTACCAGTAATATAAGACACCAATAAATTATTGGAGGTGCATATAATTGGTTTTAAAAGTTCGAACGATTAAAAGTATGCATTCAATTCACTTAAAACGTACCGACACATTTTTCATGAATTACGATCAGATTTAACTTATCTGAATATTATATTTTTTGTTGGACTTCTTGTCGTTGAATTTATTATGGACCGCTGTCTTATTCAACTTATTGTGCTCATCTAATTCAACTTATTAATCTACTCAACTTTTCGTCATAAAATAAAAAATTAAATATATTTTAATTTATAAATAAATAATCAACATATATGCCCTAAGCAGTGATGGTGATAAAAACATTATTTTTTTTTTTACTTTTTAGTAGTTTAATGCATATAAGGCAGGGCAAAGTTATTTATCCGTACTATAATAAGTGGGTGTTTGATCTATCTAATTTTTGAAATGTGATTTTAAATTAAAAAATAATTTTTGGATTAATAGAGTTTTTGATAATTTTGTTTTTAAAATTTAATTTTAATTTTTTAGAAATAATTTTTTAATTTTTTAGTTTTAAAATAAGAAGCAGCTAAAATTTATTTTTTAAAAATTAATTCTGATTATGAACTTAAATTTAAATTTAAATTTTTATTTTCAATTCAATTTAGTAAAAAAAAATATTATTTACAAATAGCAAAAAAAATTACTAAATAATTTTATAAAATGACTTTCTATTTAAACTTAGTCAAATATTTTATAACTTTAAATCAAAATTAATTTTTTAAATCAAAATTAATTATGAAAAATTTATTTTTTCAGGATCTAGGCCAAATGGGATCTAAGTCCGACTGAACAAAGTTATTTTGATTCGTTTGGAGTTACTTTATATTTTAATTTGGTTTGATTTGTGAAAAATTCAGAGACCTAAACAGAATTTAAATATGCAACTGACCAATTTAATAAGAGCAATACTAGTGGTACACTTCATTTAGAGTGTAAGATGAATATCTCATTCATTCTAGGGTGAGATGTTTTTCACTAATCATTTTGAAGTGACTAATAAAATTCACTCCATCTTTGAATGAGTGGGATGAAAGATTAACACTCTGAGTGGGATGTATATTAGCATTTTCTATTTAATAATGAACACTAATGCTGGTGTTAATAAATGTTACCTAACAAATAATGTAGAAAAATACACCAAAATCTAGCTAATCTAGTACTGAATACTTATTAGGTGTTAACTTGTGAAGTTGAAAATTTGAGCTGCAATTTTATTAAATTATATAAAATAATAATTATTTTTTAAAAAATTTAGCAGATAAAAAGTAATATTTTTATATTTTATATTTAATATATTTTCTCGCGGCTGTATATAATAATTTTTAATAATTTTATAATATAAATTTAAATAAAGTAATTATGTTATAAGATTGATATGAATATACACTCTATTATGATATAATATTAAATTAAATAATAAATAAAATATCTCAACTAATTAATTAAAATGTTGTAGTTTTTGTTTTTTTTTTTTGTTTAATTATTAATTATAAAAAAATTAAAAATAAGAAAAGGGGTTTATTTTTGTTTGTGATTTTATTAGGAAGTAATTGGGAATTGGGTGGAGAAAAGAGATTTATTGTTTATTTTTTATTTATTTAGGAATAATGGTAGGTGTCAACGCCACGTGTAGTCCCCCAATGAGCACGATCCCCAATGGATGTGTATGTGTATAGGGAAATGATACTTGTACACCCATTTTGGGGTGTATATCACACACCCCATCTATCCAATGGGTGGGGTGTGATGATGGGTCAATCGATGTGACTCGTAAAAAATATCGCCACCATTAAAATGATGGAGATGTATGATATACACTCCTTCGGGATGTACATGTAGCATTGCTCATGTGTATATGTATGTGTGTGAGAGATGTGAGCATGAGCACCATCCATTCAAATTGACATGACCTCACCCGACTTCCACACATCCCAAAAGAAAAAAAGAAAGATAAAAAAAAGAAAAAAGAAAAAAGAAAAAAGAAAAAAGAAAAAAGAAAAAAACTTTCCCTAGCACTTGTAATAAGAGATTTGGGATATTCGGTAGTTATAGAAACTAGCAACCCAGTGGAAACCTTTCATCTTTTATTCATTTTTTACATGGACCCATTCAGGAAAAAAAAAAAAGAAAAAAAAAAGGAAAAAAAGGAAAAAAGAAAAAAAGAAGAGGCTCCTATATTTATTTCAGCTTGTTTAATGCTCGGTGGGCCTCTTACCCATGTGCGTCGTCTCACAAGATAGAGAAAGAGGAAGAGACGCATTAGTAAAAATGGCTATATAGTAGAACAATAAATAAAAAAAAAAAAAAGGAAAAGGAAAAGAAAAATAGAAATACAGAATAGAAGAAGAGAAGAGAAAGCGAAAGAGAAAGAGGGAGTTGTGTGTTTACAAGCCTCATTTCTCCTTTCTTCTACTCTGCTCTGCTCTGCTCAGCTCACGATAGATAGATAGATAGATATCTATTATGGAAGAAATAGAAGAAGAAGAGGGCGCTGCGCTGCCGAGGAGGAGGAGGAGCAGCAACGCGTCGTCGTCTCCGGACTTCGAGTTCTGGATGGTGGGCAACCCTTCCTCCTTCCCCCCGCCTCAGCTTCTCTCTGCCGACGAGCTCTTCTCCGACGGCGTCCTCCTCCCCCTCCACCTCCTCCACCCCAACCCCAACCCCAACCCCCCTAACCCCCCTGAACTTCAACCCCAACCGGAGAAACTTGTCGCCGACATTGCAGCGCCGCCGAGTTCAGGGTCGAAGCGGTGGAGGGATATTTTCAGAGTGGCGGGGGAGAAGAGGGGCGAGGAGAAGGAGCGGCGCCGGGACCGCAAAAGTGGAGCCGCCGCGTCGGCGGCGGCTGCGGCGGCAGAGATCGGGATCAACATATGGCCGTTCGCGCGGAGCCGCTCCGCCGGGAACGCCCGGGGCGCGGGCGCGGGCGCTGGCTCTGGCTCGGGCGCGGCGGCAGGGCGCAAGGCGAGCAGCGCGCCGTGCTCGCGCAGCAACTCGCGCGGCGAGTCGGCGGCGGCGCGGCGGTGGGCCGCGAGCCCCGGGCGAGCCGGTGTCCACGTGGGCCGGTCGAGCCCTGTCTGGCAAATGCGCCGGACACGTGGGCCGGACAAGGCCCACGCGGCCCACGCTGCCCACGCGGCCCCGCGGGATAAGGATAAGGATAAGGATAAGGGCAGCGGCTGTAGGCGAAGCGGGGGGTCCGGGGCGCGGGTGCTCAGCCTGAACGTGAACACGTGCATTGGCTACCGAAGCCACGTGACCTGCCGCGGTGACTCTGCGGATAAGAAGACCGCCGACGAGGTGAGCGCGAGCGCTGCCGCAGGCGGGGGCAGTAACGGTAGCCTCTTTATTCTTCGGAACCTCTTCTCCTCTAAGAAGGTGTACTAATTAATGTCATGTGGACCACTGTTTTTTCTCTTCCTTTTCTCTCTCTCTCTCTCTTTTCTTTTTGTTCTTTTCTTTTCTTTTCTTTTCCTTTTTTTGTGGGGTAGGTTTTGGGAGTTTATATATTATGGTTACTTGTAATTATAACTGCTCTTTAATGTAATCCATCTTGTTCTTTTGTTTCTTTTGTTTGTTTGTTTTTTTATTTTAGAAAAAAAAAAAAAAAAAAAAACTCACATTAAAACACTACCATTAATGTGCTCTTCCCTGGTGAGTCAGTTGGTAATGTTACAAGTTTCCATCAATGTTCCTTTGGGAGAACCCATTATATTATGTTACCCTTTTTTTTTCCTTTTAAAGCGCATAAATCAAAATCATTCCAATGCATTCGAATTTGCGTCTTTTCAAGAAGAATTTGCCCTTTGTTAATTTGGTAAAATATAAAATTTATTAAACATATATAGTGAGTGCTTAAATTATGAATGGCGCTGGAATATTCTTAAAAATATTATTATTCACTTTCCTGGAACCTCAGTAGTCTTTCAAATGCTGGAGATTAGTAAGAGTCGGTGGAACAGTAGTAAATCCAAAAATCGAAGAGTTCCAAGTATGTGAATAGTAATATTTTTAAATGAAAAATGCTACTTGTACAACCGTAAGGGGTGTACATCTCACACCCCCACCCATCTAAGGGTGGGGGTGTGATGATGGGCTACTTGATGTGACCCGTAAAAAATATCGCCACCATTAAAATGGTGGAGATGTAAGATGTAGAAGGGGTGTACATCTTACATCTCCACCATTTTAATGGTGGCGATATTTTTTACGGGTCACATCAAGTAACCCATCATCACACCCCCACCCTTAGATGGGTGGGGATGTGAAATGTACACCCCTTACGGGTGTACACATAGCATTTTCCATATTTTTTAGCTTAACGACTGGTTTTAAGTTATAAATAATATATAATTTTTACAAAAATTATTTTTATATAGTTTATTGTAAATATATCAAATATATAGGAGATATATCTTTACAAAATTTAGTTTTTTTATATTTCTTTTTTCAAAAAAATTAAATTGTTCATTTCAAAAAATTTAAGTTGTTCATATATGTTTTCATCTTCAATGTCCGTTAGTTAACTATAGATTAAGTATTTAACTGTTAATAAGTGAAGATAAATTTATCTTTTTACTATTATATTTAAATATGTATATAGTTTTTAACCGTTGAGATTTTCAAAAGTATATATATTTATAAAAATAAAATTAATATTTTATTTATATTTTATTAAAAAATAAATAATAAATTAACGATAATAAATCAAAAAAATATACATAAACAATTTAAATTTTTTTAAAAAATAAATATAAAAAATTAAATATTGCAAAAATATATTTATTATTCAATATATAAAATATTTATAGAAAACTCTATAAAATTAACTCTTTTTAAAAAATTATGCCACTCATCACTCAACCATGTTTTGATGCACAAATATCATATTTAATTTACTTGAAAAGTTGTATGTTTAGGAAATGATAAATATTGAGGGATGAAATATGACTTTTAATTTAATTTTTTTAGGGATGAAATATGACTTTTAATTTAATTTTTTTTTTTTAGAATAAGACAAATAATTTTGTAGATAAAATATAGTTTGCAATAAAATTATGAATATTAATAACTTTTCAAGAGATAAAACCAAGCTCTTTTCTCTAACATATAAAAAAACTTTCGTACTTAACTCATTCATATATTCAAATAGTATTTTAATATTTTTTTAAATGTATAAATATTTTATTTAATTTTATCAAAAAAGTGTGTAGTATTTGAAAAACAAAATATATAGTCATATACCAGAGTAGATATTATATTTAAATTTTAAATTATTTTTTCATAATAGAATAATTTAGGTCACAGATGAATCACATAATTCTAATAAATATTAAATATTAAAATATTAAAAATAGTAAAAATTATCAATGGTACACACGTGGCCTTAGATATGATAAGCCTTCGAATTAACTTATTTGCTTAATGATTGAATCACCTTAATTCTTTTATTATACTAAATTTATGTTCAATACTATATGTATATTTATAACATAAATATAAATTTTACACTGTAAACTTTAAAAAATTCAAATTTACTCGCTCGTTTTATTTAATTTTTTAAAATTAAAAAATTCAATAAAAATTTAAAACTTTTCATACTAAGCCTTATATATTATAATAAAGTGTATATTTTAATTTAATTAATGGATCTAGTTACTGGTCCTTTTCTTTTACTTTCACATAAAAATAAGTGAACATTAGGATTTGTGAACCAATAATTAACAAATGTTAATGCATGGCACGAAACTTCAATTTATGCACTAAAGAAGAAAAAAATTAAAATTTGCCAGTCATATATCACTACAATAAAATTATATTGTAGTGATACCGTTAAGTATCACTATATATATATATATATATATATATAGCGTAGGATTACTATGCTCTTATGAGTATAAACACTTTTGTACTCATAATTTTTTCGTCCTTGGATGAAGCAATGTGCGGTTAGGATGATAGTTGTCCCTCTAGGGTTTACTAGATTGTTGGTGAAATAGTATAAATTCTAGAAACTACTATAATTCTAACCGCACATTACTTCATCAAAGGGATAAAAATTTATGAGTACGAAAAAATTTTACTCATAAGAATATAAGAATATATATATATATATATATATATATATAGGAGAATGATACCTGTACACCCCATTAAGGGGTGTACATCCTACACCCCTTAATGGAGGGTCTGGATTAAACACTGTATAGCATTAAAAATAGGAGGTGATATTCTCACTCCTAAATTTTTAGGGCATACTCTTTCCCTCCTTTTCTTTCCCTTTCTATTCAGAGCATCTCAATCCTCTCCTCCCGCTCCCTCTCTCTCTCTCTCTCTCTCTCTTGACGACAAGTCTCTCTCTCTCTCTCTCTCTCTCTCTCTCTCTCTCTCTCTCTCTCGCTTCGACAATCTACGAGGCCTTCGCGAGGGCGACGCCCCCTATCAGGCCACGATCCCTTACATCGACAAGAAGCTATGTGTATGCTTCCATCCCGTCGGCCCCTCGGCCCCTCGCCCCCTCTCTCTCTCTGTTGTTTCGACGATCTACGACGTCTTCGCGAGGGCGACGCCATATGTACATTTTAATCCCCTCATTTTATTCTCTATTTTTTTCCACAGTAATGCTATGGCTAAATCTCTGTTATGGTGTCTTTTTTTCATTCAATGTTCCGGTACACAATCCTAGTATTACAATGTGTACCGGTACTTGATGTAATGCTATGGCTAAATCTCTATCTCTCTCTCACTAGTAGTATTAAATGTAGGTTAATGCTTTTATTAACTTTACAGGTATCATTCTCCTTTAGGGGTAGTGCTATAGGTACACCCCTGTTAGGGGTGTATATCATACACCCCTAACAGGGATGGCTGGGATTGATATATTTGTAAAAGAAAATTACTTTAATTTTTCACTCTATTCAGTCTACGAAAAATTATTAATTGAAAAAATATTTGAAAAATTAAAAATAATGTAAAGTTGGATTCTGTACACTCATATATACAAAAGGCTACCCTTGTAGGCAGTCCAAATTCAAGGAGATATGTAAATATAGTCAAAAGTTGGCGTTGTTAATTGGTGTAGCTTTGTTAACAGAGGGATCACATCCATATCTAGCTTTGTAAATATCTCTAGTCCAAATGCAAGTAGGAGCTGCCAATTGGTTTAGGGAACAGCGTTAGATGGGTTCTGTACACTCATATATCAAACAATAGGGAACACTTGTAGGCATCATTGGTTTTGTGGTACAGTCTATATATAGCTCTTATCATAGCAGTGTAGGGATTTCAAGATAGGGGTTAAGATGTAGGAAGTACTTGAAATCCCGCTTAATTCTCAATAAATCGCAGCCACCCAGCTTCGGGGTGTATGATGTACACCCCGAAGCGGGGTGTACCTGTGGCACTATTATATATATATATATATATATATATATATATATATATATATATATATATATATATATATATATATATATAAATATAAATTTTACTATTTAGGTTTTAGGCCATCAATTTTTTTTTGTAAATTTAATTATTAGATTAAAATTTTAATTTTTTAATTTCTTTTTAATTTTACACCTAATAATAGAAATAAAAATTAAACTTGTTGCTCGCGACCCAGCTCGTTAATAAACGAGCCGAACACGAACCGAATTTTTTAGCTCGATATTAAAACGAGCCAGCTCGTGTTCGGCTCGTTTATTAAATGAGCCGAACACGAACCGATCTCAGCCCGCTCGCGTTCGGCTTGTTGACACTCTAACTATCACACAAAAGAGGTCGCAATCTTAAAAAGATACAGTATAATTATGATTGTACTCCTAAATATACAGTATAATTATGATTGTACTCCTAAATGGACATTGTGAGCATACAGCTAGGCATAACGAATAGAGATGCTCTTACGTATTGGTCCCCAAAATATTTGTACAATAGGGTGTAAGCATTTTGTTGTTAGATAATTACGTTGTATTATATTTTTTAAAATCATCAAATTATTCAGTGCTAAGTGTATTAGTGCTTTTGGTATAGCCCTTACATAAACTCCTGTTTTAGCTTAAAAGATACAAAGAGTGGACAAATTTAAAGTGCCTCTTTTGTCTTCAATTGGAGTACATGATAGTTTTAATCTCTACTTCCCATTAGCCAAAGTAATTTATTCATCCTCTAACAATATTTATTACAATTCTTAATGACTACAAATATACCTTGTCATCATCTATAGATTTGTTTTATAGATTTGTTTTTCTTGATTATTTTATTTGAGAATTTGAGAATGCATTTGGACTATACGCATTTAATTCTGTATAAAGTTAAATTTGAAATCAAAATTTACTGGTCCATAAAAAATTACTTACCAATTATTCTAAGCAGTACATAATGAATGTTATTTCAAACCTTAAAAATCAATGTTTGAGTAAATGAAATAAGGGCCAACAAAGTTAAAAATTTACTTTTAATTAAGGAAAGAGGATGGAAGATTAAATGGGTGATTAGGGTTTACAAAAATTAACTTTTTTTTTTTTTTTTTGAGAGAAATATAGCATGCTACCCGCTTTGTTTATTTTTTGAAATAAACTTAACTGAAAATGTGAAACAACTAGGCTTCGAATTCGGGTCTCAAGTATCAACCACCAAACCCTTTGCCACTTGCACTAGGAATAATTAATTATAAAAAATAATTTTAATGATAGAGTCTGACAAATTTTTAAGATCAAATGGAAGAACAAATAGGCTTGAAAAATAAGAGTTTCATTCTTTGTGATTGATTTTCTTGTGCATATTAAGCTAGTACATTTATAATAAATATGGTCAAAATATTTAATTTCCTCCAAAGGATATGATTTGTCATGTTTTTGTTTTGAGCAATGCTACATGTACACCCCGAAGGGGTGTATATCATACACCTCCACCATTTTAATGGTGGCGATATCTTTTACGGGTCACATCGATTGACCCATCATCACACCCCACCCATTGGATGGATGGGGTGTGTGATATACACCCCGAATGGGGTGTACGGGTAGCATTTTCCTTTTGTTTTTCCCCAACAGAAAATTAGAAAAATTTCAATACCTTGAAAAAGAAAACAATATAATTTTGAGATTCAAAACCAAAAAATTTGACTTTAAAACTTTCTAGTTCTACCAAGGAAGAGAATATGTTCAGGAGAGAAATATGCAAGGAAGTAATTACTATATGCTTATTAAACATGACTAATAATAATAGTAACAAAGTAATGTTGTGGGATTATCATGCTTAACTAGTGTAGTAATCCGTACGATATCACCGTAGAAATTATTTTATTAATAAAATAAAAAATATAAAATTTTTATATATAATATAAAATTGAGTTTATAACAAAAATAAAATGAAAATTTCGGAATCAAATAAGATCAAAAAGCAGAAAGTAAAAAAGGAAAAAAAAAGAGGAAATAGAGCATTATATAATCAACACCCTATCGAGTTCTTTAAAAGTGTTTTGATAAAAAAAATAAAAAATTCTAATCCTTAATTAAGAGTTTTAGAGGAAAAAAATTATTCGATTTCTCTCCTTGAGGCTTAAAGAATTTTATATACTCTTAAATAAAATCATAATTTTTCGCATTCCTTCGATTTTCTAAATTTGTAATATAGATGTAGGATGAAGAAAGGAACCGCGTTTCTTCGATTTTCTAAATTTGTAGCCTATGCATAGGATGAAGAAATATTCCGCGTCCTTTCAATTTTCCAAAAAAAATATATTTAACATACATTTTTTAAAAAAAATATTTAAATCAACACATGAATTAATTAACTAAAAGATATGACTATCAATTTTGTTCTTTAATTTTAATTAAAGAGGAAAATGAAAGGACATGAGTTTCAAATTTTAAGATTTAGCAAAAAAATAAAAATATTTAAATCAATGCATGAATTAATGAACTAAAGAATATGTTATTATTTTTTCTCTTTAATTTAAATTATAGTAGAAAATAAAAAGACATGAGTCTTAAATTTTGAACTATACTCTTGAATTTTTTTTTTTTTTTTTTTTATTATGGTTCATTTATATCTATTCAAAGGCTCAAATTTAATTATTTTTAAGTTATGACCTGCCACTTTGAGAAGGTATCAGGTACTCAAAATAGGGTTATTTTGATCTTTTTTATTCAGGAATAATTAAGTAATTTTATTTCTATTTTGAAATTTTTTATTTTTATAAATATTATAAATTTTAAAAATTTTAATTTAGTGAGAGTTTTTATTTTTGAAAAGATTATAATTTTTAAATATTCTATTTTAGTTATGGTCTTGAATGGTAATATTTTAATAGTCTTTATTTAATATATTTTAAATAATTTTAATTTTAGAAAACTATATTAAAATTTAGATTATTTTAATGGTAATATTAAAATTTTCAAATTTTTTATATTTAAAATATTTATTATCTCTAACAATTAAAATATCATTATATTTTAAAAGATTTATTATCGCTAATAGTTCAAAATTGTTCTTAACTTATTAGTTTAAAAATTTGAATATAACCCTTTGATAAACTTGATTATTGTCTAACTCGTTGAACTAGTCGATTAAATTTAATTTTTAAATCATTTATACTAGCAAGCTAATTATATACTAAAAAATAAGGAACTAAAATTTTAAAAATCGACTAAATACTAATAAATTTTAAAGGAAAAAATCAAAACCAACTTAATAAATTAAATTAATTTGAAAGATCAAATTGATAAAACATACAAATAGTATAAATTTGTTTCATACTTTGATTTATCTAATTTCTCTACAGTTCTAATTTTATTTATTTTATTAAAAATCTATGTTAGAGATTTATTATAAGTTTAAATTTTAAATTGTATAGTAAAAAATTATTCAGTTTAAATTATATTTGTACTGTTTAAACTTATAGGAGGTTTTTATATACTGTTTAGGTTGTGAAATTATAAATTTATTATCAATTTATATTTCAAATTATAATATATGATCTCATTATTTTAAAACATCAAATTTAACTATTTAAATTTGATTTAACTTAGTCCGTACAATTCTATTCTAAAAGTAAATTTGAATTATACCATATATCTCTATTAAATCAAATATTTAAGCACATTGTAATTTTTTAAAATTATAATACAAAATTAATATTTAAATTAAAAAAATTTTAAAATTCTTTAAACAAATTAAGCTCTTTAAATTAATGCCTAAATTATAATTATAAATTTATAAATTTAAACCCTTTAAATTAACGCCTAAATTGTAATTCTAAAACACTTTAAATTAATGCCTAAATTTTAATTCTAAAACTCTTTAAATTAATGCATAAATTGTAATTCTAAATTTTTTTAAATTAAACTTTTTAAAAAATTGACTAAATTGTAATTTTAAAACTCTTTAAATTAATGCCTAAATTGTAATCCTAAAATTTTTTAATTTAAATTTTTTAAATTAATGCCTAAAGTGTAATTCTAAAACTCTTTAAATTAAGCATTTTAAATTAATGCCTAAATTGTAATTCTAAAACTCTTTAAATTAATACCTAAATTCAAATTCTAAATTTTTTTAAATTAACTCTTTAAATTAATTACTAAATTATAATTCTAAAAGTCTTTAAATTAATATATAAATTGTAATTCTAAATTTTTTTAATTTAAACTTTTTAAATTAATGCCTAAATTATAATTCCAAAACTTTTTAAAATAATGCCTAAATTGTAATTCTATTTTTTTTTAAAAAATAAACTCTTTAAATTAATGACTAAATTATAATTCTAAAACTCTTTAATTTAATGCGTAAATTGTAATTCTATTTTTTTAAATTTAAACTCTTTAGATTAATGCATAAATTATAATTCTAAAATTTATAAATTAATGCCTAAATTGTAATTTTGAAACTCTTTAAATTTAACTCTTTAAATTAATACCTAAATTATAATTATAAAACTCTTTAAATTAATGCCTTTAAAATAATGTCTTAATTGTAATATTAAAACTCTTTAAATTAAACTCTTTAAATTAATGACTAAATTGTAATTTCAAAACTCTTTAAAATATTGCTTAAATTGTAATTCTAAAATTCTTTAAATTAAACTCTTTAAATTAATTCCTAAATTATAATTCTAAAATTTTTAAATTTAAACTCTTTAAAATAATATATAAATTATAATTTTAAATTTTTTTTAATTAATGCTTAAATTGTAATTCTAAAACTGTTTAAATTAAACTCTTTAAATTAATGCCTAAATTGTAATTCTAAATTTTTTTAAATTAATTTTTTTAAATTAATAGCTAAATTGTAATTCTAAAACTTTTTAAAATAATGTCTAAATTGTAATTCTAAATTTTTTTAATTTAAACTCTTTAAATTAATACATAAATTATAATTCTAAAATTTTTTAAATTAATGCCTAAATTGTAATTCTAAAATTTTTTAATTTAAACTCTTTAAATTAATGCATAAATTTTAATTCTAAAACTTTTTAAATTAATGCCTATATTATAATTCTAAAACTCTTTAAATTAAACTATTTAAATTAATGCCTAAATTGTAATTCCAAAACTTTTTAAAATAATGCCTAAATTATAATTCTAAAGTTTTTAAAATTAAACTCTTTAAATTAATGATGAAATTATAATTTTAAAATTTTTTAAATTAATGCCTAAATTGTAATTCTAATTTTTTTAAATTAAACTCTTTAAATTAATATCTAAATTGTAATTCTAAAATTCTTTAAATTAAGATTTTTAAATTAATGTTTAAATTATAATTCTAAAAATTTTTAAATTATTGTCTAAATTGTAATTCTAAAATTTTTAAATCAAACTTTTTAAATTAATGTCTAAATTGTAATTCTAATTTTTTTTAATTTAAACTCTTTAAATTAATGTTTTAATTGTAATTCTAAAACTTTTTAAATTAATGGCTAAATTAGTGAAAGTTATTTTAATTAATATTTTTTTTGTGATGTTTAATTACGAAAATGCCTTTTTATAAAATTACCTGTTAACATGTTAATAAATAAAATTATTATTTTTATCTTTTGTCAATCAACGGTTAAGAATATTTTTATTATTTATGAAAAAAAAGTACCAAAGTATTTCTCTTAAAATTTAATATTTAGTAAGAAAATAAAAAAGTTTAAATTAATGCATAAATTAATTAACTAAAAGATATGGCTATTAATTTTATTTTTTAATTTTAATTAAAATGAAAAATAAAAGGATCTGAGTTTCAAATTTTAATAAAAAAATAAAATTGATGAGGATGAAGAAAAAAGTGCCACGTTGTAAAATTTTTTTAAAAAATTCATATATTTTTATAGATAATAATAATAATAACAAGTAAGAATGAGCATTCATAAAACCCAAAAATTTAATAAGTGATTAAACAAAAAAAAAGCAAGAAACTTATGCCAAAACCCAAAGATGAAAAGAAAAATAATACACAAACCCCTATTAACATATAGTACCCTTCTTTAATAAAATTTGATTTTATTTGCCCATAGTAGTACTATACAAAATACTTTTATCCAACCAAGCTTTGGAGATATGAATGGGCTTGGAAAATAAAAGAGGAACACAATGATATTGCTCCCCACCCCTTTGCCTAGGGATGCAAACAGGGTGTATCTGTAGATCTAGGGCCATGAACTCTCCCTCTTCCATTTTATCTTATAACTCACCTTCTGTCCCCACTCTGAATTTGTCCTGTCAATTAATATATTTTTTTTTTTTATAAAATATAATATTATTAATAATTTATAAATATAAATTATTAAATTTTTTTAGTAAAATATAATAAATAATATTATTAAGTTATATATATATATAACTAATATCAACTATAAAAAAATCAATAATATCAATCATGGTTGGAAACAAAATTTAAAAATTTCAAATACATATAAAATAAGAGCATTGATTTATGTATATTTGATTTTTTTTTTTTTATAAATATATTATTTTTTATAAATATTTTTTAAAATGTAAATAATTCTCAAGACGTATTCGAGTGGATTTAGAACAAGACAGTTTCCAGATCAATTCGAAACAAGTCAAAATATTTTTCGTTTCTTATTTCTTATTCTGAATCCCTCTGGAATCAAAAAAAAAAAAAAAAAAAAAAAAAAAGGACTCATTCTATTTTCTATTCCAAATCTACTTATTTATTTTATTTACTATAATTTCATTAATTCGGAGCGGATCTGATGAGAGCTTTCACCGATCCGAATCCATTTGCATACCCGCCCCCACCCTCACCACATAGAATTGAAGGATGCATTTTTTAGGGCCACTAATTTGTTGTGGTCGAAAGTGCCCCTTATTAATGTGGCTCACCATTTATGACCAAATTGCTGTTTTGAGTTGGGAATTAATTGCAACCTTATGTTTGGTTTATATATTGGACTACTATTAAGTGAAACCTTATGTTTGGTTTATATATTGGAATATTATTTATTGAACCCTTATATTTGGTTTTTTTTGGAAAACTATTATATGGAAATAAAAAAAAAATCATAATTTTTACTATTTCGGATAAAAAGTTTGAATATAAAGTATGAATTTTTTCTTCCAAAAACTATATTTTTTAGAAACCAAACTGATCAAAAATGTTTTTTTTGATCAACAAAATATTTTTTTGAATATTTTTTGAAAAAACAAATAGCCTTTGAAATATTTCCACAAATTATATATCAAACATTCAAATTGCCATTCTAATTATTTTAGGGTCAGATTTGATTCCAGTCTATTCCTAAAAATGACCGTTATATTATACAAATTGCTAAACAAAAATACTTTACTCACTTGTTTGATAGTGAGCTAGGCTAGAATACTATAAAAAATATACGTGCTTCGTTGTCATTAATTTATTTTTAATGACGGAGGTTTTAAAATGACGTTCAACATCATTAAATATAATCTATACTAGTTAAACTATATAAAAATTAAATATTATATGTTTTTGATATTTTTTTCTTGTCCATCAAGTGAGTACATAAATAAATATATGAAAATAAAGATATTTTTAAAAATGATGATAGAATTTTGATAAAAAAAGAATCTCCAAAAAATATAATATTTAAACTATATCAAAATTAAATATTATATTTTTTTGATATTCCTTTCTTGTCAAAATTCAACTGATTTAAACTATTTAAAAAATTTGTATAAATATGATCTACACTATTTAAGCTATTTAATTTTTTTTATTTTAAATAGTTAAATTTTTTTTTTAATCAAAACTCAATTGATTTAATTTTTTTTATACTGTTAAATGAATTAACATCTCATATTTGTCATTAAAATTATACATTTTGTAATTCTTTAATCATTAGATCAATAATATTTAAAAAAATTAAAATTTAATTTTTACATACTTTCAGTGATTTAGATCATACTCAACGGTGCCAATTGCCGATTCAGAAAACCTGTCATTTGAAAACAAATCGATAGCAACGAAATTTATTTGTTACGTGCTAGTATTCTACTCCACCAAACGTTTTATACTTATTTGTTTTCTTTTGTCCTTTATCATTTTTGTTTTTTGTTTAAAAAAAAATTTTTTCTTGAGTTATATCAATTATTCAATAGAATTTTTCATATCAACCTATTACTAAAATATCAAAAAATAAAAATATTTATAGATATAACATTACTTATTGTTAAATATCCTCTCGTGATGACATGTACCTATTTTGTTTAAAACTTGAACCCTACAATTTTGTCATGATTATATAATTTTATTAATAAAAAATAAAAACTATTCACAATATAGCTATGGAAGGAAATGGTATGTACATGGATGGCTATAAAATTTAAAAAATATCATTTTTTTCTTAATAACTGAAAAATAAATAATTATTTCATATTAATTAATAATTAAATTTTAGTCTATAGGTGTGCATATATGGTAGAATCAAATATCATAAATTATTTCAATAATATTATTATACTGTTGTTTTCACTAAAAATTACTATTTGTGGTATATAAAATGGAAGCGTTACATTGATCATCCTCAAAAACAAAAACAACAACAGTGACATTTACGGCCACAGGTAAAAATAGGAGATATAAGGATAAGGATAAGATCACAACCCAATCATTTTATTTTGCTACAAAACATTACATCTATGTACCTTTCTACATGAATATTAATTATTTTTAATAACTTATATTTAACATTTTATACATCATATTTTATCACTACAATAAAATTATGCTATAGCTATACTTTTAAATATTGCTAAAAAATAAAAAAATATTGTTAAAAAAAATACCGACACTTGTTATTAGTGTCGCTATATGTGCCGTCACTAGGGTGTATAGCGACACATTACTATAATATATTCCAAAAATATATCTATATAATTTAATTTTAAATATAAATGAACTATAAATAAGACACTTACAAAAAAAATATATTATAAATATGTATTTCTATAACCTAATTTTATTATAGTGTATAATTTATTTATTTTCAGAATGATCAGAAGCGTGACTCTCCACATTCAACCCTTTACTTGCTATTGCCCTATTGCTTATTATTGAGAATAGAATATGGTAAGCTTATTATTGAGAATAGAATATGGTAATATTATATTGCACTAGGTTTGGTTAATTTGGTTGAGTTGGATTTTGTTTAATATTAATCCAAATTAACTCAAATTAATAATTAACTCAAATTGAGGTTTTAACCTAACCAATTAAGGTTCCAAATTTTGATAACCCAACCAAACCAGTTAGAGTATTATTTGATAACCTAATCAATTGCTGTTTATGAAGTGATATTAAGAGAATGAAAATATAAAAATTCTCCCACTAAGTTTTTTTCAACAGCACAACTAAAATTTTAAATTAAAACTACTATTTTTGGATTTCAATATATAATTTTTTTTCTTTTGCTTTTCACTGTACTAAAAATTTTAGAATTTTTTAATTATCAAATACTTTGAAATTAATAATCACTATGCGGAGAAAAAGAAAAGCAAAAAAAAAAAAAATTCTTAAGAATATATAACTAGCGTTACTAAATTGATAGAATATGTTCATCGAATTTAATTAGTATTGGCATCATGATTAATATAAATTCAACAGATTTATTATATAAATAAAAATTTCAATTTCAACTCCATCAATGTCAATGACCTCTTTTAAAAAATTAATTTGGATTAAGGTCTAGAAAGTTATCCTCATTTAACTCAAAACCCTAGCTATAAGAAAAATTTAAATATATCTATATATATTATAAGAAAAATTTATATATATCTATATATATAATTATAAAATGGTACTATTGTCACAAAGTCAAACTAATAGTACAAGTCAACCGTTCATTAACAAATATCGAAGATTAAGAACATATAGAGCGGTGGGGATCACATACTAATATTTATTACTATTTTTCTAGTAAACTATATGGAGACCTCTTCAACTATATATATATATATATATATATATATATATATATATATATATATATATATATATATATATATATATATATCATTTTGAAATGACTATAGAATTAATTAATTTAATTATTTTAGTTATCTAAATCTCTAATATTAATTATTGAAAACGATATTCACGCTGATACCGATTATGTAACTAATATTTTATTAATAAGAAATATTCAATTACACTCTTAACGATATTATTGACCTTATATCGTCATGTCTATTGTGGGTCCTCTTCATCTAATTATTATGTCTAAATATAACTATTAAATTATAACAGCTCATAAATCTAAATAACTACAAATAAACTTTTAAATATAATTTGAATAAATTTTATTTCTAACTAATTTTTAAATTTTTAAATTAAGTTTAAATTACTATTTCCAACATTAATTAACAATATTATTAGATACTTAATAATTCTTTTATTATTAAGTGTGAGATTTATAAAATAAGGAAAATGCTAGATGCACATCTTACACCCGCTCTATTCTGAGGTGATGGGATAAATTCTACTCGTCACATCGATATGATTAGTAAAAAAATATTCACTTCAGAATAGAATAGATGTAGGATGTACATCCTATTTAGGGTGTACACCTATAAGCTTACAATGAGGCAACCTTTAATATTGTCATCTTATGGAAATTCCAAACATCGATTTGGGTGAATTTTTTTTTTTTTTTTTTTTTTTTTTTTTTTTTTTTTTGGGAATGGTATGATATTTAGATATTTAGGAGACTCGTGTGAATGGTTGAAACTGGTTTAGTAAAATAATAAAGCAAAAATTGTTTGGGCTCGGGTGCATTCAATGGTGTCCCCATATTTTCAAAAGTCCAGATTCCAATGCATGTTTTCGCGTTGCTAATCAGTACTTGTATGAATATGAATATATAGAGCCCTTCGAAAAATATATAAAGCTTTTTTTTTTTTTTTTCAAAATATTATTTAGGGTTCGAGCTCAATTCCCAAACTACATTAGTTATAAATAAAAGTGTACGGAACTATGCATTACTTTTGAGTCAACTATCTAATTTCTTAAACTTTTAATTTTACTGTTTGATTTTCCAGTTTATTTGACTCGATAAAGTATATGTTTGGTTCTCAAATCATCAGTTAGGTGATATTTTGATTTTCAAATTTTAATTTACTATAATTTTTTACTCAACTTTTTATAATTTAGTTTTATAATTTAATTTAATTAATTAAGTATTAATATATTGCTAAGGTAGGAGTGATGTATTAGTATTACGATTGATATATCACTTTTATATTCACGATGCGCCAACATTTAGTTGGCTAAATAATATTGTAGGATTTGATCGTAATAATTCTAAGATTTCGAATGAAAAATTATAATAAATTAAAAGTTCAAGACCAAAGTATCACCCGCCTCATAGTTTGATGAGGGGTCAACTGTTTGATTTGAGTTAATCAATAATAATTTTATTTTAAAATTTAAACTAAATATTTATTTTGATAAATTTATAGTTGCGAAAATTATATAAAGTATATTAACAGGACCTACAAATTAAGATAAATGATATATTCAAATTTTAAAATTAAAATATCGTCGATGGGTTAAAATAAAAAAAATAAAAAAAATTGAGTAATAAAATTAAAATTTTAAAAAATTGAATAGCTGATTCAAAATAGTTTAGAATTTTATTTACAGCGGTTCAATTTTAAAACTTTACCTCCGTGTGTATTCGATTGTTGAAATCGTACAATTCGAATTCCATTTCAGATATAAAAAAGAACTCAGATACTAGAACAATGTGGCAGAAGTCGTAGAGGAGGTACACCGTAACAGCGCATGCAGCAGCAACCATGCATGTGCTGCGCTCAGATACATCTGTAAACCTTCCAATCAAACAAGACTTTCATCACGGCGCCATCACTTTGTTGAAAATCTGCAACCTGCTGCCTTATCAATTATTATAATTTGAACATCCACTTTGACATCAGTTATTGAGATTTTGCTTGGATTGAAAGTATCAAATCAAATTTTTATTATAAAATTTTATTTGTAGGAAAAGTTGGTACAATCCTACTCTTAAGAGTGAAAATAATCAATACCCTGCTCATCTTTTAGATACGTGCATTAGTTTCAACTCGAGGTTTTTTTTTTAAAAAAATTTCTGGTCCCTAAAAATCTGAAGAATTAATTACTCCTAACTTAAAAACTCAGACCACTCGAGTACCCGCGGGTGTAGTTTCGCGACTTTTATTCCTGGTGAGTTTGGGTCGCGAGTGATGTGGGGGTAGAGACACTACCTCTGTGGTGCTCATTGCAATGTGTTTTCGGATCACCGGAGCAGTTTTGTACCTTCCTGCCCGATAAAGTTGAAAAGGCTATGTTGTCGGCAACGTTCCCGGCTGCGCACGAGCGGCAGCCCGCATGGCTGCGTACGGGTTGCATCAGCACACTTCCAAAATCGTTCCGCGATGTATCACAATAAATCTCGAAATTCTTACTGGGTGTCGGTAATGTAAGCTCTGCATGGGATGAAAGTATCAAATCAAATTTTTATTATAAAATTTTATTTATAGAAAAAGTTGGTACAACCCTACTCTTTTAAGAGTGAAAATAATCAATACCCTGCTCATCTTTTAGATACGCGCATTAGTTTCAACTCGGATTTTCTTTTTTTTTTTTATTTTTCTCTTCCCCCCTCTCTCTTCTGTGTTCATAGAAGACGTGGGAGGAGTGGGAGAAATACCATAGTTTAATTCGACATTCTTTTAATTAGCCGAGCACAACTAGCCTAATTAATCCTTTAGGCACTATTTAGATGTCAAAATAAGTGTTTTAAGAGTAAATTATTCAGTATGAAAATTTTTTCTAATACGATTGTAACTATGAAGAAAGAATTTTATTTATTCATGATTTAATAAAATAGTATATTTTTTCTACAGGATAATTTATAGAGCCATACTCCTGTAATTTTTTATTATTATTATTATTTTTTATTACCGTTCATTCATATCTGTTCAACGGTTCAGATTTAATTATTTTTAAGTTGTGACATGCAATAGCAGATCACTTTGAGAAAGGTACCGATTACCAGATACCCAAAATAGGATCATTTTTGTTTTTTTATTCAGGAGTAATTAAGTAATTTTATCTTTATTTTCAAATTTTTTTTTTTATAAATATTATAAATTTTAAAAATTTTAATTTAGTGAGAGTTTTTATTTTTGAAAAGATTATAAATTTTAAATATTCTAATTTAGTTATGAACTTAAATGGTAATAATTTAATAGTCTTTATTTAATATATTTTAAATAATTTTAATTTTAGAAAACTATATTAAAATTTAGATTATTTTAATGGCAGTATTAAATTTTTTAAAATTTTTATATTTAAAATATTTATTATCTCTAATAATTAAAATATTATTATATTTTAAAAAATTTATTATCTCTAATAGTTCAAAATTGTTCTTAACTTATTTAGTTTAAAAATTTGAACTAAACCCCTTGATAAATTTGATTATTGTCTAACTAGTCGAACTAGTCGATTCAATTTAATTTTTAAATTATTCATACTAGAAAGCTAATTATATACTGAAAGGCAAGAAACTAAAATTTTAAAAATCGACTAAACACTAAAAAATTTTAAAGGAAAAAATCAAAACTAACTTAATAAATTAAATTAATTTGAAAGATCAAATTGATAAAACATACAAACAGTATAAATTTGTTTCATATTTCGATTTATCTAATTTCTTTATAGTTCTAATTTTATTTACTTTATTAAAAATCTAAGTTGGAAATTTATTATAAGCTTAAATTTTAAATTATATAGTAAAAAATTATTCAGTTTAAATTGCATTTATACTGTTTAAACTTATAGGAGGTTTTTATATACTGTTTAGGTTATGAAACTATAAATTTATTATCAATTTATAATTTAAATTATAGTATATGATTTCATTATTTTAAAAGATCAAATATTACTATTTAAATTTGATTTGACTTAGTCCGTACAATTCTATTCTAAAAATAAATTTGAATTATACCATATATCTCTATTAAATCAAATATTTAAGGACATTGAAGTTTTTTAAAATTGTAATACAAAATTAATGTTTAAATTAAAGGAACTTTAAAATTCTTCAAACAAATTAAACTCTTTAAATTAATACCTAAATTGTAATTATAAATTTTTTTAATTTAAACTCTTTAAATTAATGCCTAAATTATAATTCTAAAACACTTTAAATTAATGCCTAAATTGTAATTCTAAAACTCTTTAAATTAATGCCTAAATTGTAATTCTATTTTTTTTTTAAAATTAAACTCTTTAAATTAATGACTAAATTGTAATTTTAAAACTTTTTAAATTAATGCCAAAATTGTAATCCTAAAATATTTTAATTTAATTTTTTTAAGTTAATGCCTAAAGTGTAATTCTAAAAGTCTTTAAATTAAACTTTTTAAATTAATACCTAAATTGTAATTCTAATACTCTTTAAATTAAACTCTTTAAATTAATGCCTAAATTGTAATTCCAAAACTCTTTAAAATAATGATTAAATTGTAATTCTAAAATTTTTAAAATTAAACTCTTTAAATTAATGACTAAATTGTAATTCTAAAATTTTTTAAATTAATGCTTAAATTGTAATTCTAAAATTTTTTAAATTAAACTCTTTAACTTAATACCTAAATTGTAATTCTAAATTCTTTAAATTAAACTCTTTAAATTAATGTCTAAATTGTAATTCTGAAAATTTTTAAATTATTGTCTAAATTGTAATTCTAAAATTTTTAAATTAAGCCCTTTAAATTAATATCTAAATTATAATTCTAAATTTTTTTAATTTAAACTTTTTAAATTAATGCCTAAATTGTAATTCTAAAACTTTTTAAATTAATGTTAAATTAGTGTAATGTATTTTAATTAATATTTTTTTTTTGTGATGTTTAATTACGATAATGCTTTTTTTATAAAGTTATTTGTTAACCTGTTAATAAATAAAATTATTTTCTTATTCTTTGTCAATCAACGGTTAAGAATATTTTTATTATTTATGAAAAAAAAGTATCAGAATATTTTTCTAATTTATATTATCAAAAAGAAAAGATTTAATGTATGAATATATATGATATTTCATTATAAATATTTGATTACACTCTGTATCTACTAAATGTATAAATTTTTTGAATAAATTAACGAAATCAGATATATTTATGCATCTAAACATGACCTTAATTAGCGGTGCTAAACAGATGGTGCCTCACCTATGCATTATATATAATCCATTATATATACTTCATATGAGTTTAATTAGGATTGATGGCCAAATCCAAATTAACCTTTAATTTAACTTTTAAAAAAGTTCACATGAATCCTAATTTTACTAGGATTTGAATTTCGCTTTAGATAACTGTGAATCTAACCTAATTCTAACATCAGGTAGGAATGGGCTGGACTAAGATTTGGATTTCGCCTATCTTTTAATACCATTTGTTCAAATGATATCAAAATCAATGATTTTGATAATTCTAAATTACTCATGTAAGTGGTGCAGCGTGATTGAGTTAAGTGGCTCTTCTGTAAGTAAAGAGGAATGCTACACATACACTTCAAAATGGGGTGTATGATGCATACCCTATCCATCCAAGGGTGGGTCTTTTTTTACTGATCACTTCGATGTGATCAGTAAAATTCATCCCACCTTAGAATAGATGAGGTGTAAGATATACACTCCCTTAGGGGTGTATAAAAAACATTTTCCGTAAAGAATACAGTATAACAATGTGCTTCCCTCAAAGGAGTGGAGCCTGAGAGGCGTGGATAAAGCGTATGAACTCACATTCATGGTTAATAAATTCCAAACAGTTGAGCTCGAGAGAAGCAGGATAGATGTGTGAGCTCGGATGATTCTTCGGAGACAATGAGTAAGCTGCATAGACTTAGATGAGTGGAAGAGCTAAAAAGAGAGTTGATTGGTTTATATGTAAGAAGAAAGGATCGTAAGATTTGGCTGGTAATTTAAATAAGATAATTAATAAGAGATTAAAAAATTGATATACACTAATTTGTTTAAACCTAATAAGTTTAATTTATAGGTCCCGCGTTCCATTCCTGTGTAACTAGGTAGGAAATGGATGTGTGGGTGTAGCTCATGCCATGCTATGGATGGATATATTTAATTGTTAGGAATTTAGTACTTGTTCCGATATCAGATTTTCTGAATCCGCAATCCGGTTCGGTACCGCAATTCATGTCGGTACCGTCTAATATTAGGGTTCTGCAGCGAAAACGTCAAATCGACAAAGAGAAGAAAAATCTGTCTAATGTTGGAATTCTACAGCGAAAACGTCAAATCGACAAAGAAAAAAAAAATCCTTTTTCTCAACATAACTGAAACCAACACAACCACAAAAAAAATAAAAAATAAAAATAAAAACAGTAAATGCGGGTAAAATAAGATTCATTAATCAAGAGAAGAATTACACCGACTCATCTTTTGTAATAGAGTAGTTTCAATCCGAGCCCTTCTCATTAATCTCTCTCACCATTCTCTCGTCCTCTATAAATTTGGAAGACTTCCCTATTTGAATATCCGTACATATATCTAAAATTATGGACACCTTGACCATATTACATGGGTGTGGCTAAACCCTAGCCCCCACCATCTCTATATCACATGGTGTGGTTAAACTCTACCATCTCCACCGTATTATATGGTTATGACAACCACCGTCAAATAATAACACATATGGTATATTTATAGCTTACATAAAAAATTATTCAAATACTAGCCTAAATAAATTTTTATTCTAATTAATATTTAAATCTTAACAAAACTTTTCTCTTTAAGAATTAAATATTAATCTCAATATAACTAGAATTCAACTACAAATCTAATTAAATTCTACCATTAATAAAATAAAAAACACAAAACACAAAACACAAAACACAAATCTTAGTTTATTATATAATATTACAATTAGAAATGCAAATAAAATGGATCCTGATTGATAGAGCTCCTATCCGATGTGTATCCCCAAGGAGATAATAACTAAGGGCTATAAATAAAAAAAAGAAAAAGAATTCATTTCGTCAATCCTGATCCGTTAAAAAATTAAAGCGAAAAATGGCAAATCGTGCTTCGGATTCGTCAAAATCCTACCAAAATTTGCTCCCGCCATAATAAAAAAAAAAAAAAAAAAAAAAAGTTTAATTCGTGTTGAATCTGTACTTAGCAAAAAGGGTGGATGAGAGATGGGAGACCCCGCACTCCAGGATCTGGTCAGTTTCACAACTCTCTTTGTTGAATTTGTTGGGCCTCCAATAAGAAGGATCACATGCATGTTGTTCATTACTATCTTTTGTTCCAATGCTCTGCGGATATATTCTCACTTTCACTGCACAAATAGTTTACATGAGCAAAATTGGCACACGAAAACAAGTAGTCGGTGCTTACAAAACAAATTAAAAATGTATTGAGGAGCTAAATGCAAAAAACCACTACATTTTAAATAGTACATTCTTGAGAGAGACTATAAGAAGGAAACATTCCTGGACAATCACAATAACAGGTAGTTAATTCGGGTCCACTATAACTAAACCAAGTGGACCTGTGTCATGTGATCAATATTATTCCATACTTTAAGTTATGATATAATAATAATAACAATAATAATAATAATTATTATTATTATTATTTATATGATGATATTTATAGTAGATATTATTAGTTTCAGTGGCAGAATAGTGTATATAGTTGTAATTAATGAGATAAATTATGAGGTTTCAATTTTTGTCCGTTGTGCATAGTAAATGAGAGTCATGCGCATCATGGGATCTTTAAGATATTGAACAAATGGCCATGTTAATTAATTAAGGGGCCCACTTCCAGGCCAGTAAAAATGACCCGAAATTTTATCTTTTTGATTTTTTTTTGTTTTTTTTTCTTGTTTTTACATTGCCAATAGACTATCTTATATGCGATAATTAATGTGTTTAGTATCTGAATTTCTTCTTGGTCTCTTTCGTGCTCTTAGCCTCTCTTTTCGCTGCTTCTTTTTTTCCTTTCGGTTTGTCATTATTTTCCGCAGCATGAGACAGCGGCAGCTTGTAATTAAGGAGAAGCAAGCGGAGAGCCCGAATGTCTCTTATGGCTGTGGATCCTCTCCAGCGACCGGCTACCATACGCTATTTATCACGGGCACGACTATAAGTCTCAGAGACATACGTTATTTATCTCTTATGGCTGTCGATCCTCTCCAGCGACAGGCTACCATACGCTATTTATCACGGGCACGACTATAAGTCTTAGAAACATACGCTATTTATCACGGGCACGACTATAAGTCTCAGAGACATACGTTATTTATTACGGGCACGACTATAAGTCTCAGAGACGTGTCTGTGTTGGACACATGCATGCGTGTCTGTCGAACTCTGTTGCAGATGCGCCATGAACTTGCATGTATGATGCATTGCATTAATTTTTGTTATACTTATATAATTTAAGATAATAAATTTTTTTTTTTTTTATTAATGTATATAAATTTTTTTTTGATAATATAAATAAATTTTATATATATATATATATATATATATATATATATATATATATATATATATAGAATATATGACCTATAACAGTATTTTGACAAAATTAATATTTTTATATGATAAATATATGATATTATATTAATAATATTATATATAATTAGTGGGAGTAGAGCTTACAAACTTTCAAAAGCACAAGTCTAACTATATTTGTAAATTTTTTATCATTAAATTTATATTGAGATTTGTGCTATTATAAAATCAACTAAAGAGAGAAAAATATATATATATATATATATAATAGTATAAATCTCAATGCAAATTTAATAATAAAAATTTTATAAGTATAGTTGGGCTTGTAATTTTGAAAGCATATAAGCTCTACTCTAATTAGTGGTGTCCATGTCATATTTGTGTTTTATGTTTTGATTTTTTTAAATTAAGCTGTCAAGTTGGTGCGTCCTTTATCCATGTCCATGACGCCTAGGTAATATGTGGCTATTAGGAGTGCATGCCCCCTTCTTCTTTTTCTTCTTCTCCATCTTCTTTTTCTTCTTCTCCGATGAAAGTATATTAATATTTTATTACGAAATCTCAAGAATATCTAAATGTAGTAGGGTAAATTCGTCAAATTGTAATATCTTGAACTCAATTGTACCTGTGACACGTATAAAAAAATTTCTCTGTAATATTTTGACAAAATTAATATTTTTATATAATAAATATATGATAATATATTAATAATATTATATATAATTAGTGGGAGTAGAGCTTATAAACTTTCAAAAGTATAAATCTAATTATACTTGTGAATTTTTTATCATTAAATTTGTATTGAAATTTGTATTATAGTAAAATCAACTAAAGAGAGAGAAAGAAAAAATATAATAACACGAATCTCAATACAAATTTAATAATAAAAAATTCACAAATATAGTTGGGCTTATAATTTTGAAAGTATACTTTAATTAGTAGTGTCCATGTCATATTTGTGTTTTATGTTCTGTTTTTTTAAAATTAAGCTGTGAAGTTGCTGCGTCCTTTATCCATGTCCATGATGCCTAGGTAATATGTGGCTATTAGGAGTGCACGCCCTTTCTCGATCTTCTTCTTTATTTTCTTTCTTCTTCTTTGATGAAAATATATTATTATTTTATTATAAAATCTCACGAATATCTAAATATAGTAGGGTAAATTCGTCAAATTGTTTGTGGGGCTGCTGCCCGTAGGGGGACGGTACGGCCCGCTTGGCATGGGGGCTAAGAGGCCGGCGGCGGTCACTGCTTTCACCGAGACCACCGCGACAACGAAGCCTTTTAATTTTGCACTCGTCGAGCCGACGTCGCCCAGCCCCAGCCTGATTTCGGTCCACCCGATCTCGCCCCTCGTGCCGGATCTCTGCGCCGGTGGCGAAAGCGGGACGGTGTCGGTCACTAGCTTTCATTCGGAGCTCCTCCCGAGGCTGCCGCTTCTCCTGGAGGGGGGAACGACGGGGTGCGACGCTCCCGTTGCCCCTGCTGATCTGATGGCTGGGCGGCGGCGCTCGGGGCGCAAGCTATCTACCACAGCGGTGGTGGCCCCGACACCGCTGTCGCCGTCCGCGGGTGCCGACTGGGATGATGGCACGGCCGGGCATGCCCCGGTTAGCTCGAGGAGGAGTCCCAGGATCGCGCGGAATGTCGGAGCTAACGCCTTGGCGGTGGCAATGGAGCGCAAAGCTGCGCTTAGGACGGGCGACGTTCCGTCGGGGAAAGCTGCTAGAGGGAAAAGTGTGGGAGCTGTTTCGGTCCCTCCGACTGCGCCACCTGCCCTGCGGAAGATCATCGCTAAAGGCGCTTCGTTGGGTATCAAGTTGTCGGCAGAGGAGGCGGCTAGCCTGGCGAACTTTGGGTTGTCCGTGGGGCACCGTGTCTAGTGTGCTAGCGTGCGGTATCGTTGGTGTTTTTTATTTCTAATGGTTCAAGTCTGTAGTTGGAATGTGCGCGGCCTCAATGACCGCGCCAAGCGGGCGGTGGTTAAATCGGTTGTATCAAGGTTTAAGGGTTCCATCTTATGTCTACAAGAAACAAAAGTGTGTTCGGTATCTTGCTCATTTCTCAATTCCTTTGCCGGTCGGTCATTCAACAAATGTCAGTGGATCAGTTCCAACGGCGCTTCCGGGGGTATTGTAACTTGTTGGAACTCTGACACCTACTCCTGTTCTGAGGTCCTGGTGCGGGTTTTCTCCCTCTCGCTTCGCCTGGTGCACCGGGCCAGCGGCGTCTCATTCTTCATCACAAACGTCTACGGTCCACCAGGGTGGGACCAGAAGGAGGCTTTCTGCTCCGAACTTGGGGCTCTCAAAGCTCTCTGTATCGGTCCTTGGTTACTCTGTGGGGACTTTAATCTTACGAGGAGTCAGGACGAGCGCAGGGGCAGGAATTGGAGCTGTAAACTTATGAGAATGTTTTCCAACCTTATCTTCTCGTTGGATCTGATTGATCTCCCAATTGGTAACCAACAGTTTACCTGGTCGAACCTCCAGCGTTCCCCTTCCCTCGCCAAGCTTGACCGTTTCCTGATCTCGACGGAATGGGACGCAAGTCTCCCCGGCTCTTTTGTCACGGCGCTACCACGCATCACTTCCGATCATTCACCCCTCCTGCTCAAGACCGTCTCTAAGAGGCGCAATCAGCTCTTCAGATTTGAGAAGGTGTGGTTAACCAGGAATGACTTCAACCTGCTCGTGCCTGTTTGGTGGAACGAATCGGCATCCTTGAAAGGAGGTGCCCTTTCCTTTGCCACCAAGTTACGCCACTGTCGTAAGAGAATCAAAGAATGGTGTACCTCAAATTTCTACAATATCAGGAATTCTAAAAGAACCTTAATTGAGGAGATCCATAAATTGGATCTGCTAGAAGAACATTCGAGTTTGACGGGCGGTCAGTTACAGACCCGGACTCAACTTAAAGCGGACCTTAAAAAAACTATTGCTGATGAGGAGTTGATCTGGCAAGCGAGAGCGAAACAGCACTGGCTCAAGGAAGGCGACGGCAACACCGGATTCTTCCATGCCATGGCCAATGGGAGAGCTAGAGCTAACTATATTGGGGTGCTACAAGACGAGGGGCGGAGGTGGGAGCGGGAGCAGGATAAGAGTGAATATTTCTACCGCAAATTCAAGGATAGATTCGCTCCGGTGGGCAGCCGCTCGGTTTCGTGTGGGGACTGGAGTGACCTGTTCGGAGACGGAAGGCCCCTTAGCGAGGAACATCTAACGAGGCAGTTTACTTTAGAAGAGATCAAAAAGGCCACCTTCCAGATGAACGGGGACAAAGCCCCAGGACCTGATGGCTTTAGCTTGCGATTCTTTCAAAAGTTTTGGGAGGTGATCTCGGCGGATCTCCTGAAAATTTTCGAAGACTTATACAACGGCTCACTGAATACTGGTCCAATCGATTACTCCTATATCTGCCTTATCCCAAAAAAAGAAGGTGCTAAAGCGGCCAACGATTTCCGGCCGATCTGTCTTCTCAACTGTGTACAAAAGATCATCTCTAAAGTCTTGGCAAACAGATTGGAAGGGGTAATGCAAAAGATCATTTCGCCTTCGCAGACGGCGTTTCTCAAAGGGCGTCTCATCCTGGACTCCTTCGTCACGGTTAGCGAAATTATCAGCTGGAGCTGTAAGGGCCACGCTAAGAGTGTGGGAATTAAGGCGGACTTTGAGAAAGCTTTTGATAAGGTGGACTGGTATTTTCTCAGAAACTTACTGCGTTGGCTTGGGGCTAACAATATTTGGTGCGCTTGGATTGACCAGTGTATTTCCAACGGTAAAATCGCGATCTTGGTCAACGGAGTGCCCTCAAAGTGGATCAAAATCAATCGGGGGTTACGACAGGGAGACCCCCTCTCCCCCTTTCTGTTCCTGATTGTAGCTGAAGGTCTGGCTAGAATGATGGGGAGAGCTACCAGAAACAAACTGCTGATAGGTGTGGGGCCTACCAACGATGCAAAAATCGCCATCATCCAGTATGCGGATGACACTTTCTTCTTCTGTGAGGCAAAGAAACGCCAATTACGAAACCTGAGGGACATCTGGCACATTTTCGAATGGGCTTCAGGTCTAAAGATCAATCGAAGTAAGTCGGAACTGTTCTACCTCGGTGGCAACGGACAACAAGGGAGAAGGCTGGCCGATTTCATGGGGTGTAAGGCGGGTTCTCTGCCAACCAAGTACCTAGGGCTTCCCCTGGCTAGGGGCCGAATACGAAAGGAGGACTGGAGGAGTATGATCGACAAGATTGAACATAAAATTGAAGGCTGGCAGGCCAAACTTCTTTCGCAGGGGGGGAGACTGATTCTGGTTAACTCTGTGCTGTCGAACCTTCCTCTCTATTTTCTATCAGTGTTTAAGGCACCTAAGTGGGTCCTTCGCCGCATTGATGCTTTGCGGAGGGCGTTCTTCTGGCGCGGTCCAAGCCTTGTTAACTGGAAAACGGTTTGCAGGGCGAAGAGTAATGGCGGGCTAGGGGTCCTAGAGCTGGAAAATCTGAACAACGCACTTCTGGCGAAATGGTGGTGGCGCTTCCTCACAACCGATTCAACGGCCTGGGGTCACTTGCTCCATAGATTATATTATGGACGACGCCGACCGCTGTGTGAAGGGAGCTCCTTTAAACCGTCCTCTCAGTGGTGGAGAGGCATCTTACGATTGAAAGATCTTTTCGCCCGCAGCACCTCCCGGTCGATTGTAGATGGCCGTTGGACGAATTTCTGGTCTGACATCTGGTGTGGGAACACCTCTCTCCGTTGCCTTTTCCCTGCTATTTACGAAGCGGTCCATAACAAAGCCTGTCGTGTCTCTGACTGCTTTGGTCGCAACGGTTGGAGGAGGCAAAGGACCCTGGCTGGTTTCACACCTGTCTCCGAGCAGGACAGAGAGCTACTTCAGGCATTAACGGGATCCCTCTCATGGGTTCGACTTTCGAAAGGAAGGGACATTTTTAAATGGAGATGGTCCAACTCGGAAGCCTTCACAGTGAACTCCCTGTACCGTTTCCTCCAGGATACCGGGGTGCGAGATAGAAGATTCACGAAACTTTGGACTACCAAAATCCCATTGAAAGTCAAAATCTTCACCTGGCTGGTGCTGAAGCACAGGGTGCTGACTATGGACAGACTGCTCAAATGGGGCTATACAGGGACAAGTAACTGTTCCTTCTGCCAATGCCCGATGGAATCGGCGGACCACCTATTTGCATCCTGTGAGGTTGTGCGTTCCTTGCTAGCAAGCCTGCTAAACGCTCAGGACTCCGCTGGTGGCTACCCCTCAGTCTCGGTGCTTTGGAATGGGAGCGCGAACGGACGGAATATCCGAGGAAAGGAGGATCTCATCTCTATCGCGGCGGTTTGGTGGGCAGTTTGGTTGGAGCGAAATAGTAGGAGGTTTGAGTTGGTCTCCCGCAACCCGGGAACTCTAATCTCTGTGGCTCGAGACTTGTCCACCGCCTGGTCTGCGGCGTGCCCTTAAGTTTTGTATTTTCGGCCTTTTGTTACTTTTCTTTTCTTTTTTTCTCGTTGTCTTGCTTGGTTTACTTTCTTTTTTCTTTTCTCTTGTTACGAGACCTGGTTGTCTCGACCCTTTTAGCTAAATTCATCCTTACAATGAATGAAGCGGCAGCATGCTGCCTTTCCCTCAAAAAAAAAAAAAAAAATATATATATTGTATATGTGACATGTATAAAAAGGTTTTCTTTGTAATAGTTATTCTGTATAAAAATAAAAATAATAGTATCCAATTAAGAACTTGAAAATTAATTTTCAATCATTTCACCCTGATCAGACTCTTTAATTACCACTTTCTGTGGCACAAGAAAATTAGTTTGGGGTATATCCAATACGGTGCAACTGTTACATTAATTAATTTTTTTTTTTAGTTTACATGCGCACAAATTGATAAAATTCTACAATATCTTCTTAATTAGCAATATTTGCGCAAATTCTTACTTCAAGCAGAACAAATTGTCATTCAAATTTGAGCATTCAAACTGTGATAAATTGAATATCTTTCGTATATGATTCCATCGAAATGGAGTGATAATAATCCTCTTTTAATTACTAGATGGTGACACCATATATATATATATATATATATATATATATATATATATATATATATATATATATATATTGAAAAATACAAAGCAAATTAACTATATGAAAAAGCAACCACCTACCAAGTTCGATGTGAGTCCCGTCGCAATCCAACCTATACCAACGCTTTAATAAATCATTGAACCAATTTTTTAGAGTGGAGACACGTTTTGCTAAACCCTTATTCACATGTCTTAATATTAATTAATGCTAGCTTGAATCCAAATCAACTTCACATGACCCAACGCCACGCGGTATATATACAAAACGCTTGATATTTCAAGTTCGAAATCTAGTTATTTTATATTTCAAGTTAAGTTCATGAAGCTGATAATTAGCTAGTTCTCTCTCTCTCAAAAAAAAAATAAACACAAAAAAAAAAGGGATTGGGTTCACTGTTATTTATGAATATTCTCTATTAACCCTATGTAAGCATGCATGATTCGGTTTGGTCCTTGCTTTAATTACACGCATGTAAAATTATAAGAGTTTGTTTGGATGCATAAAATATCTTGTTAGCGCTTTAATGAATCTCTTAAAGAGAACACCATTAACCATTAAGTCATTATTTTAGAATAAAATAGGTAGTTTATAAGTGAAATGCACTACTCTACCAAACTTTAAACTTGCAATCACACTGGATAACTTGTTTTAATTAACCTAAAAGTCATATATTCTACCAAACTTTAAACTTGCAATCACACTGGATAACTTGTTTTAACTAACCTAAAAGTTATATATGGTTACTTTATTACTTTTTGTAGAGTGTGCACTTCTCTTGAACCTACAAATTACGTAAAATAATTTTTATTTTTAGACATAAAAGGACTACTCTTATCTTGTTTACACGGATCTCAATTTTAGAAGATATATAATACATTAATAAATTATTGATATATGAAAGTAGATGATGAGTACACTTGTTTCTTATCAAGCCATCGATCATTGAAGATTCAAAAGAAGTTATGCTGACAAAAAACTCAAAATACAATTTTTTTTGAAAGGTAGACTAAAAATTGATAAATATTGTAGAGCTAGAGAGTACTATAATTAAACAAGTTTTTGTTGTTGAACATCACTGTCCATTTCAGGTGCGCTTTACGTATTGATATTATTATTTGAATTATAAATATATTACTATGTTGAATTCTTCAAAATTTAAATTTTGAATTTGTAAATTTGCAATTGCTTCAATATAGATCTTCATTAGCTCAATTTAATGGTAGTAATTTAGTTTTATTATGCATACACTATACATGCGTAAAAATATACGTGCGCATGTAAAATGCTAGTACAATTTCGATCAATAAGTTCACGATCTTTGTTGAACTTAAAAAAACCCATGAAATACTATGGAAGTAAAATGTACCATATGTATTTGTGCATGCATGTTGGTTTCTCAAAACTATATTTCTTGTTTATTTGAAAATCAACAAATAAGTCGCATCGTGATATATATATCATTAATTAATTAACAAAGTTAATTTCTCTGAATAAATCACACCATTAATCTATCAGTAAATCACCATTACTTTGAACTTGCACAATTCAGGGTTCTAGCTAGCCACATGTGGTTTGTCCATTTACACACACTGAATAAAAGAAAAAAAGAAAAAAGAGAGTTGTATAATCTGTATTATACATAAAAAAAGCAAATATATATGATTGCTGAGAGGAAATTCTAATTATTATTTATCAGCAATACTATAATCTTTCTCCTTTACAAATAATTCCAGGTATCATTTATTATGGAAGGTAACTAAAAGCTAGTAGTGTAGATCTGCATTTGGCTTAATATATGTTCAAAATTATCACTGGCCTTCTCTATGGGATGAGTGTGCATTCCCTCATACGTTGTTACGACGATCCCTTCGTCCTTCGATAGCCGCTGCACTTGCTTTTTCACGTTGCAACCTTGATGTGTGCATCTGTAGTAGCTTCTGCATGCATGCAAAAAGATAAGAATCGAGTAAGAAGAGGCAACGACATAAAAATGTTTTCAAGTTATTAATTAAACCAACATAAGAATATTGATGAAGTTATTTCATTGGCATGTGAATTTCTATTTCTTTTGATATAAGAAGTATTAATGGTGCATGCATGTAGCAGAAGCATAGTTCTATGTAGTCAAACTCTTATAAATTAGAGCTCTTTAGATATTTTCCTTCAAAGAGTAACAATTAAAGAGCGAAGTATTTTAGATAGTTTTCTATGTGGACGTAAGGATCATCCTTTCTCTACCTCACTTTCATGAAAGTTGGGTAGCTAGGACAATTTAAGCCTTCGATAATTTGTCAATGTGCATATATATATAGTAGGTACATGATTCAAATTAATAAACGAACAAAAAAAAATAATGAAAAATACATGTAGAGTTACTGTGATTGAACATTTTGATGCGAGGACTAAATAGGTATGTATTAGGATAGTAACTCTTTTTATTAATTGTACTATTTTTTCGATTGTACAAGGATTCTTCTTGTTAACAAATGTCTTTGAACTAATTAATGCACCAAGTACGCAAAAAAAAAAAAATCTTTGAAATAGTATTATTGACAAAATGGTTTAATTAATCATTCAATCACAAACAGGAAGAGATAAAAATTAAGTGCATCTCTGAAGTTACATTATTTTGTTTCTATGGAAACGTCACAACGTACGTAGCTAGCTTTACTCTTTCGATATTTTTAGTAATATTAAATCAAGAATATATAGCACGCTTGGTTTCACTATTTTATACAAGGAACGATAAAAGAGTTAGGGCAAAGTTCTTTAATGAAAATGGAATTAATTTAACAATTTTTCATCTGGGAATAAAAAAAAAAGAAGAAGAAAAGAGATTCTTGATGTTTCTAGAAGGAAAGGGTGGTAACCATGCCACTGTTAAAATATATAAAAAGGAAAATGAACAATTAGATTATTCTTGGTCAAAATAACTTAACCATCAATAACTATTATTCGAAGGGTGACCACCCATATGTACAATTCATGAGATGAGAATGTCCTTGTCATGAAGACACGGAGGATATCATCTCAATCAATACAAGCAATCTCTGGAAGATGGTTACAGCCTCACCTACTCTCTCTTTTGATGACACTTCCTCTCACTAGAAAAGCCACGAGATTAATTAATTGTTCACCATTTTTCACAAACCTATTTGCGATCTATAATTTTGAGCATTCAAATAACTAAAATGAGTATCGATCGAGCGACTGTTCTATATATCCGACTGTACGAATATTAATACGATAACTATAATAAAGATTTTCATTAAGAAATGATATATTTAGTTTTTTCTTAAATTTATATTTAATACCATTCCATTATAGCACAATTTTTTTTATATTAATGAAAAAATATTATTTGTGATGAAAATCTTTATTAAACTAGTGTACACCTTTTAGATCATTTCGTTAGAATGAAATAGATCATAAGGTAGATCAAGCGCATTATTTTGAAAAAACCATGATGGTCGAGATCTTATTTATATATATATACGACTTAAAAGCAAACTTATGCGTCGGTAAGCAGCTGGATAACTTATTCAGATGTTCTTAATAATATGCCATATTTGGGAATCTATCATGACAATATTATTCGAGCATGGGGCACATGATTTTAGTGGACTCTATGCATGCATGCTTATAGTCCCATGCATCAATTTTCTCAAAGTGAAAAATAAACATGAGAGAGAGAGAGAGAGAGAGAGAGAGAGAGAGAGAGAGAGAGAGACCTAGGGAATTTGTTATTCTTCACAGCTTTTTGCCCATATTTCCTCCAACGATAGCCATCATCAAGGATGTCAACCTGGCTCCTCGTTTGGAAAGCGTAGCGAGGCTTCCTCACCTTCTTCTCCCCCTTCCGCCGCTTCGCTTCGCTCTCGACGCCGACGAAGGCGGCCTCCTCCTCCATCTGAGCTGCTTCTTTTGAAGCATGATCCCTCGCCTGGCCCGACTTCGAATCGAAGAACCCACCTGCGCCTGCGTTGCTCTCCCCCTGCACTCTGGTGCTTCCCAACACTTGGGTGTCGTGCACCATGTTCGCGGGGACGTGATGATGAGGGAAGTGTGAAGTGCGATAAGAAGAAGGTGGTTGTGGTGGGAATAGTATGTAGTTCTCCATGTTTGAGAGATATAGCGAGAGAGAGAGAGAGAGAGAGAGAGAGAGAGGGGAAGGAGAAGGTGATGATGGGAATGCAAAGGAGTGCAATAGATAATTAATAAAAGGATAGCAAAGGTTTAAGAGTTGTGGTGGGAGCTAATCTCGGCATATAAATGAAGGTGGAGAGAGAGAGAGAGGGGTGGTGTCGTAAACGGCACGTAAACAAGGAGGGGGTAATGAAGTGGGAAAAAAAATAAAAATGGAAATAGCGTGGAAAAAGAGATTAGTGGCAGCCACATCTGTCTGCGTTTGCATATATCTGCTCGTTCTATTAGTCCATGTAGAGTGAGAAAGAGAGTTATATATTGGATGCATCCGGTGTAAATCTGATACACCATATCTTTTATAAAGGGGTCACCTAACTATTATCTGGTTTATTACTTAGATGTGTTCTGTAACAAGCAAAAGATAGATAAATATCGAAAGTCGATCAAATGATAGCTCTTTCTTGGCCTGTTTTGCATAAAAAATTCATGGATTTCTATAATATATTATAATATTTTATATTATTTATACGCAAGAGTCCAACTTGTATATTTTTAGAAATGCGTAGATTTTCATACTATTAAATTATTTTCGATGTTAGCATTTCTAAATAAATGATCGACTTCGTTAGATTTGATTTAAAATATTTAAAATATATATTTAAAAAATAAATTTTGTAAATTTTTTATTTTATTTACCTAGTAATTATAAGGACTTAAAATCAACGGCTGGAAAAAAAATATCACAAAATGTGACGATATAATTCTAAAATTTTAGATCAAAAATATTGATCTTGTTTTATATAGTATAATTTTTTATTTATTTTTTTCAAAATTTTACGTGATTTGAATATTTTTACATCGTTAAACTCGTAAACGCCTCACCACAATCATTAAAATTATTGATTTTGAGTACTTTTAATTACTAGATAAATGATATAAAAAAATTACGAAATTTATTTTATAAACCTTTTAAATACTCTAAATCAAGTTTAACGAAACCGATCATACATTTGAAAGTCCCAGTATTGAAAATAACTTGGAATCACGAAGACCTCCGTGCTTTCAAAAGCACACAAGCTTAACTCTTGTACATAATATATATAGGAGTAGAGTTTATATGCTTTTAAAAGCACAAGCACATTCATACTTGTGAATTTTTTACCATTCAATTTGTATTGTGATTTGTATTTTTTACTATATATTTCTCTCTTTTTAGTTGACTTTACAAAAACACAAATCCCAATACAAATCCAATGGTAAAAAATTCACAAACATGGATGACCTTATACTTTTAAAAGCATATAAGCTCTACTCATATATATATATATAGTATATTATTATCAATATAGTGTACAATTGTGGTGTAGCACTATAATTAAATTGTGCAAATATTGTATCATTTTATACAAATATTGAACTAATTATATAAATTAATTAATGTTGCACTATTTGAATGAAATGTTGGATAATTTAATAGAATATTGTACTTTTTTATTTTATTAATTATATTATATTTTTATCTTATTTTAAATGAGCATTCTCATCTCTTGAGAAAGATACATACAATTATAACTTAATAATTATAATTTTCAAAAAAATTGACATTTTATTTAATATACAATTAATACAATTTAATTTATAAAAAAAAAGAGTGCAATATGCCTATCTAGATGGTGGAACATTTCTTGGAACCTAAATAGTGTAAATATTTGTACAACATATTTCATGATTTTTATAAAATATTATACAATTTGTTCGTAATATACTATAATATTTATAATTTAGTATAAAAATTATGCAATATTATATAAATTGTGTAAGTATTGTATTATTTACACAAATATTATACTATTTGAAAGAAAAAATTACTTAAGTTAAAAAAATATTGCACTATTTAATGAAGGGATATTTCATTCTTTCTTCTTTTCTTATTATTTAAAGTTTTTTATTTATATGTTAATTAGATGAGAATCCCATTTCTCAAGAAAAAAAGTAACTGTAATAATGACTTATAAGTTGTATTTTTTAAAATATTTAATGTATATATTTTTATATATTTTGAAAAAGGGCTAGTCATCTTTTAGAAAAAACAAACTGAATCTTTATAATTCCAAAAAATGAGTTAAATTTATAAAAATTAAAAATTAATAAATATTTTTATGCAAAAAGATCCTCTTTCTTTGCAGTTTATTTCTGAGATAACTTGATTCCTAGATGATTGGTTTTTAATATGCATAATTTACTACATCTTATACATCATATCTATTATAAAGAGGTCTCAAAATTATTACCAACTTTATTGGATGTATTTTGCAATATTCAAAAGATAGGTAAATGTCAAAAATCAAATAATATATAACTCTTTTTCTGTTTGTCGTTTATTTCGAAGACAATTACTTGATGGCTAGATTAAGAGCACTTTAATATACAATTTTTTTTTATACACATGCTCTTTAAATTAATATTGTAAATCAAATATATTTGGATTGGATTTTAGTTTTAGACATTTGTTATCAAATATTAGGTGTGGCCCATAAAATGTATCAATACACCAAGTGCAAGTGATAATTTCTAGAGAGAGAGAGAGAGAGTATGTTAACCATTGACCAATGAGGTGTGGGAACCACTAACAAGGATATTATAAAGTCCAAGATTCCAAACACATCTAATAGCAAAAATACAAAGCTCCTCGTTCGATCGTAACAATATTTTTTTTTGATGTGTTGAAAAAATTGTCTAATATTGTTGATGTATGCAAGGATTAATTAATGAAAATTCTCTCTATTATTCGTGTTAGTATAATATAGTAATAAAACTTAATATATAGTATAAGTTTAAGGGACCAGAACATATATAAAAGTGCACGTGTGGAAATAGTAGAATAAAATGACAACACATTTGACCATGCACCGGCGAATTTTTGCATAGTCAGGTCAGAGAGACCATAAACTTCATATTAAGAGGAAAAGAAATATATATATATATATATATATATATATATATATATATATATATATATAGAGAGAGAGAGAGAGAGAGAGAGAGAGAGAGAGAGAGAGAGAGTTCAGTAACTATACTATCGATAGCACCAAGCACTTGGTACTATCAAAATTTTCAGCGTTAGATTAATTCTTTTGATTATTTTCACACATTAAATCATAATATTTCTCCAACCACCTATTAAACCCTAAGAGCCTACTATCATCCTAACCATACATCTCTTAATTCAAGAGTCAAAAACTCTATAGCACCAATGACTTGGTGCTATTGATAGTATTCCAGCCTATATATATATATGAAACAAAAGGATTGAAATTTTCTGTATATTATTTACCTAAACTCATTTTCTTATATAGAGAGAAGAAAAAAAAATTTATATGGAAAAATAGAATTATATCCTATTATATAAAAAAAATATGATAACATATTATAACAAAAAGAAATATATATGCTAGCATATCATGTAAAGAAAGTAAAATATATGGTAATATAAATATTACAATCCTAACAAATAAATAATATATAGGGTAATAATATATATGGTAACAATATATATATATATATATATATATATATATATATATATATATATATATATATATATATATATATATATATATATATATATATATATATATATATATATATATATATATATATATATGGCTACTATATTCTTATGAGTATAGACTTTTTTGTACTCATAACTTTTTCGCCATTGGATGAAGGGATGTGCGGTTAGGATGATAGTGGGCCCCATAGGGTTTAGTGGGTTTTTGGTGAAATAGTATAAACCCTAGGAGACAACTATAATCCTAACCGCACATTCCTTCATCCAAGGATCGAAAACTTATGAGTACGAAGGAGTCTATACTCATAAAAGTATAGTAGCAGGACTATATATATATATATATATATATATATATATATATATATATATATATATATATATATATATAGAGAGAGAGAGAGAGAGAGAGAGAGAGAGATAGAAGAGAGAGAGAGAGAGAGAGAGAGAGAGAGCGCGCGCTAGGCTGAATACTATTAATAGTACTAAGTCATTGGTGCTATTAAGTTTTTAACCATTGGATTAAAAAATGTGTGGTTGAGATGATAGTGGGCCCATTGCATTTAATAGGTGGTTGGAAAAATAGTAAAATCTAATGGATGAAAATAATTAAAGGGATTGATCTAAGGGTAGAAAACTTGATAGTACAAATGACTTGGTACTATTAATAGTATAGTAGCCGGACTATATATATATATATAGTAGAGCTTATATACTTTCAAAAGTACAAGTCCAATTATACTTATAATTTTTTTATCGTTGGATTTGCATTAAGATCCGTGCTATTGTACATTCTCTTTCTGTTTTTTTAGTTGACTTTACAATAACACAAATCCCAATACAAATTCAATGGTAAAAAATTTACAAACATATTTGGACTTGTACTTTT
>CM055073.1:6208443-6210943 GCA_029204045.2 Tillandsia leiboldiana
TTTTCAAAGTGATATAGATGTTAACATTGTTGGAAGACATATAATAATAAATTACGTATAATCGGGCGTCTCTATGTGTTATCTCAGATTTGTTTTTCCATTTTGAGCTAAAAATCATCTTCCAAAACCAAAATGAACTGAATTATAAATATTTTGGTTTAGTTTGGTTTCATGTTGATGTAAATCAGATATTCCCCTTAATTACATTTTATGGGTGTTTTAGAAAAGCAGTTTTATTAGCATTTCAAAACTTAGAATTGAAAGATAGATTTGTTGAATTTGATTAGGTTAGACTCAATATATGTGATTATGCGTTATTCGTAGAAACAGCGCTGTCAATATCATTATACTTATATGTTTGATAATTCATTTTGAATTCTTTTTCTCAAATCCATTGTTGACCACATGTTCTCTTTGGGAGTTCCTTTTCTATCAGCTTTATCTCATGAAAAACTTAAAGTGTTGAAGGACCACAAGAAGCCTAAATTCCTACTCTCAAGGAACTTTCCTCCTCATTGCATTAGCTTAATTAGGAGAAATTCTAAGGCTACTATCCAAAAAGGGTTGTCGGATTAATTACATCCCATTAATCCTTAGCTTAATTAGGAGAAATTCGAAGTCTACGATCCCAAAGGATTGTCGGATTACAACTCATTAATCCAAGGGCTGTGATCTTATTCTCAAATATTTTTTAAAACTTTTTTTTTATACCTTTGCTAGCATTGATCCGATTTGCTAGCATTAATGATTTATTGGATCCAAAACAAACAGTTTAAAATATTTAAACTCAGTTATTATTACTATTCGATAATCACACATGCAGTCTAAGATTACGCTCCAGATCACTAGGTGATGTGAGGCGAGCCTCACACTTCTGGCTAGTGAATCGGTTCTGTTACTAAATATAATAACGATTCGACCTCACTAGTAATAATAATTCGACTATGATACAAAATATAATGGTCCAACTCGTTAGCAATAATAATTCGTTGGGCATAAAACTATAGGCTCAAGATACTTAAGTCCAATTATTATTAATAAAATTTATAATTTTTTATATATTCAATCATAATTTTATTTTTATCCGATGTTAAATGATTAGGATGTGATATTTTGTGTGTTTATAATAAAAAAAATATATTGATAAGATTAGTGCATAAATATGAGCTCTTGCATGATAGAGTTATAGAATCACAACAGATAAGCCTACGCAGCCATAGGATTGTACAGGTGTTTGGTAGCTTCAATATACTCTGACTATTCCTTGGGCTCTTCACATATTTTGTGGTCATTTTCCAAAGGAAATTAAAAGTGAAACCTCTCCCCCGAAGAAACCCTTGATAGGTATCTATTTGTGTCATCAAAGGGAGAGAGTTATATGAAAAGTCTTCATAAGATGACCCAAGCGCTTAGAGCACCATGACCATTTTTCATACAAGCAAGCCAGCTAATGAATATGACTTTTTTGACCGATCTTCGTTAACACACGTGTTAAAAAGTTTGATGATCGATAAATATAGAATTTTAAGTTCAAAATCTAATTATTTCATATTTTAAAATAAATTTATTTATTTTAAAAAATAAACAAGATAAATAGTTTGTTATTTTTTTTTTGTAAAAAAAAAATAACTTTTTTGATATTTATATATTCTAGTGAGTTAGCTAGCTATGATGGGAAATTTGCAAATAGTTTCAAAAAGAAAGAAAACATTTTCCACCTAGTGATGTCATGTGATCATTCTTAGTATCTGTGGACATGAATCATGGTGGTATATATAGTCCTTTCATAATGTGTAGAAATTTGTTCTCTTAATTTGGACTATTCTTTATTTTTATTGATTAGATAAAGAGTTTGTGATATTGCACACCATGCTCTTAATTAGGACCTTTCAAAATAGTTCTTGGAATAGGGACTTTTGATGTTCTCCCCACACATGCACAATATTGTTTGTTTCCATTAATTAAATATATTATATACTGACTACTGAGATTATTGTGGGCCAACAATTTTTTTTTTTTTTTTCCGTTCCTTTTCCCTTTTTTTTTTTTTTTTTTTTTTTTTTTTTTTTTTTTTTTTTTTTTTTTTTTTCCTTATTGTTGAAATCATGATCTTGGCACCCTACATGTATATTCGCTGTAATTTGACTTAAAAATATTCTTGCGCCCTTTCGCAGCATAGCTATTTTACATCTGTAATATAATGATATGATTTACTAGTAATAATAATTTATTTGACCTGAATTATTGGCCTAAAATGTTTAATCTTAATTATTATTTTTAGAATTTATGAATCGTTCTTATTCGATATGGAATTATTAGGATGTTATATATTCTCTCATTTAGATTCAAATGTTCAAATTCAGATGTTCTCGTCAGTCCAATAACACACACAGTCTAAAATCATTAGGCGGTGCGAGGCCTACCTCGCACTTCCGGCTAGTAAATCAATTCTGATATCAAATATAATGATCCGATCCCTTAATAATAATAATTCATTGGA
>CM055073.1:6213443-6248013 GCA_029204045.2 Tillandsia leiboldiana
TCGTCCATTTAGAAGTTCAAATGTTAAAAATAATTTAGGAGTACGATGGTCTCCATACTTTTAAAAACACACAAGCCTCTCTCTCTCTCTCTCTATCTATATATATATATATATATATATATATATATATATATATATATATATATATATATATATATATATATATATATATATATATATATATATATATATATATAGCTAGGCTGGAATACTATTAATAGTATCAAGTCATTGGTGCTATTAAATTTTTAACCATTGAATTAAAAGATGTGTGGTTGAGATGATAGTGGGCCCCTTGGGTTTAATAGGTGGTTGGAGAAATAGTAAAATCTATCCATACTTGTGAATTTTTTACCATTGGATTTGTATTGAGATTTGTGTCATTATAAAGTCAAGTAAAGAGAGAGAAAAAAAAGATGAAAAATATAAATTTCAACACAAATTCAATAATAAAAAATTCACAAATATGGATGGATTTGTATTTTTAAAAGCATATAAACTCTACTCATATATATATATATATATATATATATATATATATATATATATATATATATATATATATATATATATATATATATATATATTTATATATATATATTTATATAGCACAAAGTCATTGATGCTATTAGATTTTTAATAATGGTAGGCCCTAATTATATATATATATATATATATCAAATAATTAAGAGCCAATTATATTGTAGCAGTTAATTTTTCCATTCAAAGATGTTTAATTAATTAATTAGTAGCTTAAGTAACATTTTGAAGCCCCACTTTGAGTCTAGCTCTAGTTTAGGTAACAAGTACACTATTAACATAAATTCGAAAGCAATCAATTTTTCATCACCCCAAATATAAAACTAAAGACTCAGCGCGCACTAACTTTAAGATTGAAGGTACAATCAAACTATTACAATAATTTAATTGAAGTAAACATTTCTATAATTTTATTCTATTACAATAATTTAATTGTACAAAAAATATATATTATTATAAAATATATTTTATTAAAATATTTTGTGCCGGCCGTATTATTTAATCATTTATTATTGTAAGATTTATGGTAATGATTTTTGACTTAAAATTTTCTTCCGATACATCTTTTACCGGGAGATAAAAAGTATGCAAATTAAATTAATATCCAAATTAGCATGTAAGTAATTTCCATTAAATGTAAGACTTTGATATCAATATCACCTTCAAATTCTCCACGTTTATTTCTCTCTTTCTTGATGTTAATATTTTGACTTTTTTACATGCCCATTAGTTTATATATATAATTGAGTTTCTATGTATTTAAAAATATCAAGTCATTGATGTTTTGTAAATTTTTAATCTGTAATTGAATGTAAAGATGTGTGGTTAGAATGATAGTGCGTCCGTTGAGTTTAGTGGGTGATTGGTAGAATAGTATGATCTAAGGAATGAAATTAATTAAAGGGATTGATAACGGTATAAAACTTACAAGAATTAATTATTTGGTGCTTTTACAAACATAATAGCCAGACTATATATATATAGTAGAGCTTATATGCTTTTAAAAGCACAAGCACATTCATTCTTGTAAATTTTTTATCATTGAATTTGTATTAAGATTTGTACAATTGTACTTTATCTTTCTCTCGCTTTAGTTGATTTTACAATTCAATACAACAAAATTAAATTATAGGGGCACATATTTGTAACACTTTTTTGCAAGTGTACCATTTATAGTCAATCTATATCCAAAATTAGTTTATAGGGACACATTTTTGGGAGACATTATGGTAATGTGTCGCTATATACCCTAGCGACGGCACATATAGCGACACTAATGACAAGTGTCGATATTTTTTTCAGTAATATTTTTTTTAGTTTTTAGCAACACTTAAAAATATCGCTATAGCATAGTTTTGTTATAGTGATTGCATAAATCTCAATACAAATACAATGGTAAAAAATTCACAAGTATATAAGCTCTACTTACTCTCTTTCTCTCTCTCTCTCTCTCTCTCTCTCTCTCTCTCTCTATATATATATATATATATATATATATATATATATATATATAGTTAGGCTCCTATACTATCTATAGTATCAGAACTCCATTACTATAGTCACGTTTTGAATTTTAGGATATTCAAATCAATAATTAATCCACACCGTTAAAACTGGCTAATTTAAGGTAATTAATTTTTTTTAAAAAAAATTTATACTTTTTGGACATAGTTTATTTTATGGGAAAAACTAAGTGTACACCCTCTTGGACATAGTTTGATTATATCGAGTGACGGGTGAAATTTACCCCACCCCAGGATGGGGTGGGACGGGTGAAATTTACCCCACCCCAGGATGGGGTGGGGTGTAAGATATACACCCCCAATGGGGTGTACAGGTAGCAATGCCCTTATTTTATAATCAAACTATTTCAAAATTGTTAATTTTTAATGGCTACTATAACAAGTTTATAGTTTAACGGTATAGAAAAATCTAAATTTATTCAAATTTTGATAGAAAATATTTTAAACTATTTAAATAAAAATCAACATTCTTAATCTTAAATTTAAAAGTCATATTCTCAAAATTTAAATATTATTTAATTTTTACTGTTCATTTTAACATGATTTACTTTCTAAGTAAATGATGATAATTTTATTTTTAGACATTCGACATAAACCCTATATCATATTTAACGGTGTGAAACGCTGATTTAAATACTCTAAGATCGAAAACGAGACTATAGTACCGGAGCTCCGATACTTTAGATAGTATAGGAGCCTAGCTCATTCTCTCTCTCTCTCTCTCTCTCTCTCTCTCTTTATATATATATATATATATATATATATATATATATATATATATATATATATATATATATATATATATAATTAGGTTAGAATACTATCGATAGTACAAAGTTATTGGTGCTATCAAGTTTTTAGCCGTTGGATTAAGAAATGTGCGGTTACGATGATAGTGGTCCCCTAGGGTTTAGTGGGTGGTTGGTTGAATAGTAAAAATCTTAGGGGATCACTATAATCCCAACCGCACATCCTTTCATCCAACGGCTGAAAACTTAATAACACTAATTTCTTGGTACTATCGATAATATTCCATCCGGACTCTCTCTCTCTCTCTCTTTATATATATATATATATATATATATATATATATATATATATATATATATATATATATATATATATATATATATATATATATATATATATATATATATATATATATATATATATATATATATATATATATATATATATATATAGTCCAGCTACTATACTATTAATAGTACCAACTTATTGGTGCTATCAAGTTTTCTACCCTTAGATCAATCCCTTTGATCATTTTCACCCGTTAGATTTTACTATTTTCCAACCACCTATTAAACCCAAAGGGCCCACTATCATCTCAACCATATATTTTTTAATCCAATGGTTAAAAACTTAATAGCACCAATGACTTGGTACTATTAATAGTATTTCAGCCTAGCTATATATATATATAGTATTTCAGCCTAGCTATATATATATATATATATATATATATATATATATATATATATATATATATATATATATATATATATATATATATATATATATATATATATATATATATATATATATATATATATATATATATATATATATATATGGAGAGAGAGAGAGAGAGAGGGAGAGAGAGAGAGTTGAGCTGGAATTCTATCGATAGCAAAAAGGCTCCGTTGCCACCCATTTATTTTTGATGATGGAGCTTCTAAAACGACGATCGGTACCGTTAAATATGATCTAGACTATTTAAGCTATTTGAAAATTAAATTTCATACTTTTTCGATATTCTTTTCTTATCTATCAACTTGGCATAAAATGAATAGTTGAAAATAAATTTTCTTCATAAAATAATAATAGCAGTCTTATAATCAAGATCAAGAGTATAGATCTTGTTTAAATAGTTTTAAAAAATTTCTAACCAAAATTTAATTAATTTTGAATTTTTACACCGTTAAACTATTAAAAGGCTCATATCTACCATTAAAATTATAAATTTTGTAACCCTTTGATCATTAGGTCAACGTTGTCGAAAAGATTTGAAATTTAATTTCTAAATAGTTTAAATGATCTAGATCATATTCAACGATACCGATCGTCGATTTGAAAGCTCTATCATCAAAAACAAATGGGTGACAACAGAGCTTGTTTTGCTATCTATAACATTTCAACTCAACTCTCTCTCTCTCTCTCTCTCTCTCTCTCTCTCTCTCTCTCTCTATATATATATATATATATATATATATATATATATATATATATAAAATTAGGCTACTATACTATAAATAATACCAAGTCATTGGTGCTGTTAAGTTTTTAACCCTTGGATTAAGAGATGTGTGGTTAGAATGATAGTAGGTCCCTAGGATTTAGTGGGTGGTTGGGAAAACAGTATGATCTAAGGGATGTAAATAATCAAAGGGATAGATCTAAAGGTGAAAAATATGGTAGCACCAAATGTTTAGTGTTATCGATAGTATAGTAGCCGGATTATATATATATATATATATATATATATATATATATATATATATATATATATATATATATATATATATATATATATATATATATATATAGTCCGGCTACTATACTATCGATAACACTAAGCATTTGGTGCTATCAAGTTTTCTACCCTTAGATTAATTCCTTTAATTCTTTTTATCCGTTAGATTTTACTATTTTTTCAACCACCCATTAAACCCAAGGGGTCCACTATCATCTCAACCACACATCATTTAATTCAACGGTTAAAAACTTAATAGCACCAATGACTTGATACTATTAATAGTATTCCAGCCTATATATATATATATATATATATATATGATAAGGTACTTGATCTTTTAATTAATTAGATCATTAAATTGAAAAAGGGCGTAAATTAAATGAATCAAATTTCAAGGGATACAATATTACGCGGAAAAACGAAATTAATGTGAGCAAACAATAGATGAAAGGTTAGTTCAAAATATGAGAAATGCTAAGGGTATGTTTGGTTTAGTAATTGTTTGGTTGTATATAAAATCATAAAAAATAATATTTTGTAGAAAAAAAATTTATGTTTTATCGTATTTGGTTTGTAGGAATTTTTTTTTTTTTATCAACATTTATTTTGTTGGAAGGAAATTTTTTTTTTATTTGATTCGGTGAAAGAAATTAAATGAAAAAGTTTTGCAAGGCTTGATTTTCGTTTTTTTATCGAAAATCGGTAAAAAAACAAAAACACTTCATTTCTTGGTATCAATAAAATTAGGTTTTTGAAAAAACATTTTACTGGATGGATGAGAGAGATTTGTATTGTAATAACAATAAGTTTTTGAATTTTCGAATCGGTTGTAAAATTCGAATTTGGATTTTATTTCGTCATTTTTCGAAATTTAAGAGGGTGCTGTTGTTAGCTTTTTGAGAATTTGACATTCGGTGTGGTTTTTACCAGATTATTGGTGAAAGGTAGATTAAGGGTTGGTCAAATCCGTCCTTGAATTCGGAGTGCGAGTTGCACCGGAATCAAGAAAAAACGGGATTTGACCGGTTTGCGGATTTCCTCCGTTGTTGCTCGGACTGACTTTTAGGGTGAGATCTTTGGATGAGAAGGTCGTCACTCTATCGGCGTCATCAAGCGGAGGACGGCGGTGCAATCGGATCGCGAATCCGACTTGCGGATCTCCCGGAATGATACTTTTAAGTTATCGGGTCCGGGAGTGTGAGTGTGGGGACTTTCGGTATCTGTTAAGGTTTTTGGTGCATTGGGATCCGTACTAGCGGTTACGGGACATTTCGAAAGTTTGGCACGCTTATCGAGAAAATTTGGTAAAAATCTCTCATAAATATTATGGGATTTGTAATTTTCATACGTACACAAAAATTAAAGAGATTTTATTAATTTGGGATATTTTCCCAAAAAGATTTTAAGAAAAGATCAGATTTCTTCTTCATCCTCGGGGTGCGTGCCGGAGACCGAAATCGAAAATGTTGCAATCATCGGAGACCGGATTCGAAAAAACAACATCGTTATCGGAGATCGACCCATTGTCTTCTCCCTCGTTTTGCGCACCGGTGATCGGTGCCGTCGTCTCCCTCGTCGTTGCGGAGGTGGAGAACGGAGTCGCTTGACAGTGAGCAAGGCCGCCGCCGCCAATGTGCTTGTCGCGTTGCCGCCGCCGTCGTGCTCCATCGCTCGGCGCCTCGCAGCCCGTGCCGCCGCTGCGCGCGCTGCCAGCCCGCGACGCCGCCGTGCGCGCTGCTGTCTACGCAGCCGCGCGCCCCGCCCAGCCGTGCAGCCGCGCGCCCCAGTCTGCGCAGCCCCGTGCGCTGCAGCCGCGCAGCTGGCCCGCGCAAACTCGCGCCCCGCCTAGCCGCGCCGTCGCGTGTGCCCTAGCGGGTGCCGCCCGAATGCCCTCGCGCCGTGTTGCCCGTGCGTGCCGCTCGCGCGTGCCTTGGCCGCGCCGTCGCGCGAGCCCTAGTGCGTGCCGCCACGTGCCTTAGCGCCGCGCTGCCCGTGCGTGCCCTAGCGCAGCGCCGCCGCGTGCCCTAGGGCTGCGCTGCCCGTGCGTGCCCTAGCGTAGCGCCGTCCGCGCAGCTTCCCTACATGCTTCCTCTTGACAACGGGAAGTCTCCTCTTGTCGGCGGGAGGCTTCCGTCTGCTGCTGAATTATGCCGATAAGCACAGCCACCTGATCGCGCAGTTCGCGAACTTCACTCTGACCCGAGTCCTCAGATGGCTCAAAGCGAGTCAACCTCGTCTTTCTTCGTGGTGCCATTCTTTCCTGCACACCACACAAAACATTAGTCCAGATTCAAATGATTCGGACTAGAGCGTAATATAAAAGTTGTATATAGATTTGTCGACTCGATCATGCGAAAGTCTATAAGGGATACTTCCTCTCACTCCCAACATTATATTTTCGGCCACCCAACATATCATTAGTTAGTGGAAGTCCATTTCCCTCGATCCATCTCCAATATCCTTTTTGGGAACATCAATAACCAATCTTGTACTTTCGCCCAATGTCCACACACTCTCACATGCCTAATCCCTTAAGGTCTCCCTAAGGTTTGCTAGCCACCTAGAACCACTCCTAGGCTCTAATATCACTCTCTCTAGTCTGTCACGCTCCGAGACCGCTTATTTGGTCAGTTCGGGCACGCTAACAGACTCGCCAATCGGGCATGACCTCTTTATACTCGAAAGAACTGATCGATCATCTCAACGGCAATTAGCACAATGAGTAAACAAGCATATCATAATAAAACTTACAACTAATTAAAACATTCAACTTTAACATGCATACAACTATTAAAACTGAAATATAACTTGAATGAACATTTAATACATATAACAAATAGTTACAATTTTTTTTTTCCTCTCAATACAATATTCACTCCCAAAAGAAAACAAAATGGTACTCAATCACTAGACCCGCTAGGTCTGCTACTCTGCCGGGCCCTTGTCCCTATCAAGTGACTCGCCGGCTGTACCTGACCTTGTAATGTGGTCACCAAAACGTTGTGTGAGAACTATGAATAGTTCCCAGTCGGTTCACCCACCAAGAATGACATACTCTACACCTTTTGGTCCAATAGAAGTATTAGTAGCAAGATATATAACTACAGATACGGAAAGCTGTAAAACTACACTAGCATATTGATAATAATAATCACTACACTACTAGTACCATGGATGCCACTATGTCATACTCATGTTCGGCCACTATGCCACTAAAAAGGATTACATCTAACCCGGCCATTATTGACCATTACTTTCTCTCTTTGATCTTTTATGCCTTTCGAAAATATTTTGTCTGACGGGTTCCAACCCAAGGAGTTGCACTTCTTATTGATGAGTCTCAAATCCGAAGGCACCAATTTGCATTTACTTGCATTACCTTCCGGAAGTACCCCGCCCGATGGGTCCCTACCCGAGAAGCCGCATTGCGTACACTCCTTATTGGCGGGTCTCAAATCCAGAGGTGCCAATTTTGTCGTCATTCTTTTACCATAGATTATTTACTCTAGGATAGCTTAGGTGCCCATAGGTCACCACTTTCATGTTAGAGATTTTCTTGTTATTCATATTACACATTAAACCCTAAGTTTATACTCGAGGGTTACCAAATGCCCCTAGGACATTACACTTCATTCTAATAATATAGTTCTTAATTCTATATTTAACTCTACATTTATCCCTTGGGTTATTCTCTAAGTTAGATACCACTCAATCAACCTAGATATTTTTCTAGATTATATGCCACACATATTGCCTTACTTGACCTAGCTTTTCTCCTAAGTCAAATTCATGCCATGAACCTATAATTAGGTTATATTCACTAATAACAAGGTTAAACCTTAAAGTTTCACTTTTCCTCTTAGGGCTAAAACCCTAATTTTTCATCCTCGAGTAATATTGTGATTCCTACATAAATCCACTCTTACAATCATGCTTTAAATCTTAAAAGGAAAGGAAAAGAAATGAAATAATCTATTTTCGGTGAAATCCCCCACATCTTGTGTATTCTTGCAAAGAGAGGAACATGATCTCTTACTCTTCAAGAAAAATCTCTAAAATATGGGTTAAAAACCAAAAGAGATCATTAAAAACCTCTTTGAAGCTCAAAAACCCAAAACCCTCAAATTTTACAAAAATTTTAAAAACCAACCTCTTGATTTCTTGCTCAAAAGAGGTTGGAAGAGGTTCTTCTTCTTCCTAGAGTTCTTTCCTTATGATCCGCTTCCGATTTGTGGCTTCGAAAGAGATCAAAATCCTAAAATGGGGCTCCTCCAAGCTTAGGCTCTCCTTCATTATAGAGAGAGAAAGAGAAGAAAGAGAGTGAGTTAGAGGGTAAAAAGGAGTGTTCTGAGGTTGGGGGAGAAGTCCCCCAGCTTATATACCCGGGCCCTCCACAAATATTATGAGTTTGCCACTCTCTCATGGTAGACCCAAAAAGGTCCGAACTTTTTTTCCGAAAAGGTCTGAACCCCGAACGTCCAAAACACTGTGCGCGAAGAAGGCCCGTACTCGAAGAAGGCCCGGACCTTTTCCCCGAAAAAGTTCGGACCCCGAACGTTGGTTTTCAGCGCACCGAGACAATCCGGTCCTTTCTGCACACGATGGGGACCTTTTAAAACGGCCCGGACTTTTTCAAAAGGGTCTGAAGCCCGAAGGTCAAATTCTCGTATTTTTATCGACTCGAAAAATGTGTTTTCACTCTACGAGGCCCTAAACTCCACGGGATCATTTCGACATACTCGAAATTCATTTCTAACTCACACACAGCCATCTTGACTGTACCGGGGTCTCTTTTAAGCCGATTTTCAATTCAGAACTCATTTTAAATCTCATTTTCAACTCACTTTTAGTCCAAACGTCTTTTACTTCGAACCAAACTTGCTCTAACTCTTTTTAATCATATTTTTAAACACGTTTAGGGTGTCTTATACGTACTTTGCCATTTTAGCAAAAATCAAGGCACCACACTCGAGGCTTGGTGGACAGCTTCCAAAGGATCAACATAAGGCTTCCAAAGTTTTGGATCTCCTGTCGAGGTGTTGGAGGCGACGCATGAGCAATCCCGACCAGATATAGGGTTCTAGCCAGCTTCTTATTCCCGCCAGCAAACCAAGAACTTCCCTGCGTCGGGGCTGCGCAGGGGAAAACCCCAGGTGGTGAGGAAGATAGTGGGTGTCTCAGAAGCCAAGAAAAATGGCTTGGTTTACCTCTGTCCCAAGGAAGAAGAAGGTGATGATGATCTCGGGTTTTCCGGCTTCGAGCGGCGGTAGTAGGCGGCAGCGCTATTCGGGGACTATCTCCCGTGGAAGCTAGATGCCGCAGAGAAGGATGGGTGAAATGCTATAGGGTTTGGTGTTTCCATCTCATTCCAAACTCGAGAAACATACAAGGTGCACCTCAAGCACCCTTTTCCGACGACGCGAGGTGGTGGCCGGCGATGGCAGGGCTCGGGGGTGAGGCAGAGAAGAGGGGAGATGCGAGGGGTGCTGTGGGAGGCAGGGACTTCTTACGACTAGGGTTCCTTATAATAGCTTGCAAAAGATGCTAAAAGGTCCACGATTCCTCAATATTTTTAGATGGGTCCTTACCTGGAGGTGTAATTTGCATTGAGGCCCCTCCACGTGCGATCTCGCACGATTCGGCGCATAAAATATATATCTTTTTGCAAAATTACAATATAAAAATAGCATTTTACACGTTTTTTTTTTTTTTTATGGTTTTAGCCCGTCAAACTCAAAACGGACGCCGCCACGTTTTTCAGCTGGACCAGACCGTTCAGGTAACGATTTTGTTTCGTCGCGATTAGGTCTCGTTTGGTTAGATTAGTCATTTTTTCAGGAATACCCTCGAAATTTAATTTTTGAAATATAAAAATTTTAGAAAATCAATTCAAATTCAAATTTTAGAATTTAAAGTTTACAAGTATCACAGGGAGAGAGAGATAGAGAGAGAGGAGATGGGGGATATATAAAGATCAGACTCGAGAAAGAGAAAGCCAGAAAAAGTTGAAGAGATATGTGAGAAAATAAACGGACAGTAGATAAAAAAATAAAAAAACTCTCAAAAATAAAAAATTTGACATGTCATCATATGTATTAGGGATTAAGAGAAAGTAGAAGAGAAGATGAAGGGATGTCAAAATAGGAAATGTTTACGGTCAGCATATGTATGTATCGTGGATTAATATGTAGAATATATGATTTATCCATTTTTTTAATTGTATAGATAGTTATGTTATTTAAAATATAAGAATATACTATCTTTACACTCTTGCATACAAAGGTTGATAAAATCTCTCTCCAATTTTAGTAAAAAAAAATAATAAGATAAGCGAGTAAATGTAATCTGGTCATCATTATTTGTCTTAAAATTTAGAATTTTAGAGTTTAGGATATAGGGTTTGGAATTTAAATATCATAAAATATGTATCTATTATATTAAATTATAAATTTAAAAAATTTTAACAATCTTAAACTTTAGGATTTAGAGTTTTAGAGTTTAGAATTTAAAATTTAAATATTATAAAATATATATCTCTATAACATTAAGTTACAATTTTGAAAAATTAAAAATAAAATTTTATGATAAATAATTCTGTGCACCATGTGCATGAAATAATTTTCCCCCGAGGCCCAACATGGTTAGAAAATATTATTTTTATATTTTTATATTCAATATTTTTTCTCGTATATAATTAGCTACTAAATTTTTATATATATATAATTTTATATTCAACGCTATTTTTTATGTCTGGACTTTCAAAAATTTTTTAAATAGACCCAAAATATAAATGTAATTAAACAAAAACTCATAATCTTCTGATGTGATATCATGTTAAATTATATAAAATATTATGTTGTCTAGCATTGATCTTGTCTATGTTGACTCAAAATACGTGCTACTATTTTTTTTTTTTTTTTATATTAAATATAAAAATATAATAATACGGTTTCTTAGTAGTTCAAGTTGTTAGTGAAAAAATTACTCTAGGAATTTGAACTACTAAGAAACCGTATTATTATATTTTTATATTCAACATAAAATGAAAAAAAAATAATAATAGCACGTATTTTGATTCAACATAGACAAGTAGTAGACAACATAATATTTTAGTACTTTTTAGACTTCATTAGATATTAGCTTAGTGTTGTGCACATTCAAAAATTTAATTAAGTGTTAGATATTTAGAATCTGTGACAAGTTTTCAAACTCCTTATAGAGAAGTGAAAAAGCACCCAGAAATTAAAGCAAAACATTCTCAAGTAAAATGACTAACACATGACCTCAATTACCACATGCAACAATTAAAGCTCCTTTATTAAGTTCAGGGAATCATGGTTTTTCTCAAAGAAAAAGTTGTGTCACATCTTGAGTGGCCGAACCTTTGCCAAACATCCCCAAGGTTAGGTCCCTAGATTTTTCTCAAAAAAGTTTGGCCATGATTCCATGGTGGCTCTCTCTTTCTCTCTCTATCTCTCTCTCTCACACACATCATTTTCTCTCTTTTAGTTATATTTTATAAAACAAAATGTAATTCATAATTATAATATTCTTTATCATTAAAAAAAAAAAATGTCCAATTTACGAGAATCATGTCTTATTTTGATTTTAATTTTTCTATCTAATCAGTCAATTTATTTACTTAGAATGGTTTGAATACTGTATTTATCTAATCAGTCAATTTATTTACTTAGAATGGTTTGAATACTGTATTTATCTAATCAGTCAATTTATTTACTTAGAATGGTTTAAATACTGTATTTAAATATTTGAACTCGTTGTTTAATTTAATAAACTTAATTCGAATATTTTTTGTGATTTAGGTTATCACTTTTTTTTTTATTAATGTAAGTTCTGTATTTAAATTTTGTATCGGAATCGGTTAAATTTTAAAAGTTAAATATTTTGATCAAAACAAGTCATAATTTAGATAAGTTTTATGCATTTTTACCTTATATAGGATCCAAACTATGTGGTGAATTTTCGATTATAATTTTATTTTCATCGAATGTGAGTTACTATAATTCTATTCTCATCTAATGTGAATCCATCCGATGTGAAATCTGCTTATTTAGGCCCTGATGTCCGGCTTATGAAGTGGCTTTGGGACCCATTTAGGTCCTAATGTTTGGCTTGTGAATCAGCTTTGGGATCCGATTAAGCCCTGATGTCTGGCTGGCGAACTATTTATGATATTAATTGTAATGATTGATTCAATAGCAATAATAATTAGTGGAACTCAAACTTTTGATTCAAAATATTTAAACACAATTATTATTATTAAGATGTATAATATCTTATATTTTTAATTATAATTTTATTTTCATCTCACGTGAAATTATTGGGATGTTCCTAGACCAAATTAGATTATAAGAATTTTCAACAAGTTTCGAAGCTGCATTTATAACCTTGTTAATGGATGCGACAAATCACATTAATAGGATCGTAAATGATCCACCGATTCATTAATTGGACCATGGGATCGAATGGTCCAAAAGCGGGTTTTTCCATAATCTGATTGTAGTGGTTAAGCCGAATCATTCTAAAAACTGGGTCACGATCGAACCAGTCCAACTACCTGATTTGACTGGAATTTTAAAACACTGATTTTTATTGCCTTGTATTCCAATCGTCTAATAAAACATTCGCGTAGGTATAGAGACAAAGATAGGGAGAGTATGCCTAGAGGATTATGCTAAAAAAAAAAAAAAAAAGAAAAAAAAATAGCATACCCTTTTTTTTTTTTTTTTTTTTTTTTTTTTTTTTCATTTATTAAGGCATTTAAGGCATTTATACTTTACTATGTAATTCATTTATCATACTACGTTGCACTGTAAAAATCCCCTATTAAAATAGGTTTTAATTAACACAAGCTAATAATTCTAATTTTTATTGGCACTAGAAATCTATATAACATGACAAATTAAAAACCACGAGATAGTTAGTCAAACATGACATATAATACCAAACTTTGGAAGTAAGCACATCCATTTTTGCTTTTTTAAAAAAATATTAATATTTACCGAATAAAATATTTAATTTATAAGATAATTTATATAATACTCTTATTTAGATGCATAAATATCTTATTCAAAATATTTTTTAAATTTATTCAGAAAAGTAGAAGTATTTGATTAATTTATGGAATGGAATAATAATATAATTTATTTCAGAATAGAATAGATTATCTCATAAGGAAAATATATTATTTTACAAAATTATAAATATTATAATATTTTAAGTAGCAAAAATTAAACTCCTAACTTTGGGTCCCACAATAAAATTCTCACACCGAATACATTATTCTTGGATAATTTATATCTCACCATCCAAATATTTATTTTAAAGTTGCCCCGCAAGGAAAAAAAAAACATCTCAAAAGTGCCCACACAGATGTTCTCACAATTTTGGACTAAACCCAATATACTTTTAATCAGAAAATTGGTGAAAACTACACAAATTTTAGTAAGCAACTATTGCAAATTTTAGCAATATTGATACAAATTACTCTTCTCCTCATTGAGGAATTATCCGTAAGAGGAGCAAGTTGGAAAAAAAAAAAAAAAAAAAGGGCTAATCCATTCTTGGTTTATGGCAACTTCAATCCTAGAAGTAACCCTCTTCTCTTGTTGGTTTTACTGCACAAAAAAAAAAAAAAAAGGTGGTAATTTCGTACACTAATTACCACCGAATGCAGATCGAACAGGTAAAGGTTCTTCTTTTAGTGTCCCACCCATTTCCATCCTCCAAGAGAAATCCACCAGGGAAGACAGCTCCCTGCAACAATTTACACTTTAAGGCAAGCACAAAAAAGAAAAAAAAAAAAAAAAATAGAACAAGAATAACAAGAGAACTAAAAGCATGCATAGGCTACTCAGTTTGCCTAATTAAACATTATCTAGAAAGATAAAATCTTCTCAGAATCCGCGACTTAGTGGCGCCGGGTAAGGTTTCCGCAATGACTTCTCCGAGGGAATGATAAGTTGGACCCTAAGACCCAGATTGGTTGGGTGGTATTGCAACTAAGCTTTCTCGGAAAGCAAGTTATCTCAATCAAAGTAGGTAAATTCCAGAACAACGGGTTAAGAGATGTTCTCACGTTTTCTCAAAACAGCTTTGTCATCATCTTTTATCTGTCGATTTGTTTGGAGGAAGATTGTAAAAAATGATGAATTTTAGACTTATGATTGTTTATAACTAAATATTATATGTTACTTTACATATTACAATACAGTATATAATACGCTCATAATATATCGTATAACACTATTATAGGATGATTTTACTCTAACATCACTACTATACACTACTTAAACATGATTTGTATATTAACACTATGATTATCAGAAGGTAGTATAGTAATGAACAAAAAACAATTCTAAAATATAATACCACAACTAGCATCGCTTAATAATAATATTATATAATCAAAACAAATAATATATATTTTGTATTATCCAGCATGGAAACTGGGATGCGTGAGAAAATATAACAATTTATGGCTGCTATTTAAATGCCCTACACGTCGCCTTGCTCTAAAAGTTACAGTGCACCAGAAAGCTATCTGATATTACTCTTCTTAAAACAATGGTTATACCCGAATCATTGTTAACTGTATATCTAATGTGCGTAGATACTAGGTCAATTTTGTCCTAAATTTTTATTTCATATGGTAAAAAGAAATCTAAAGAAGAATGAATGATAGCCTTCTGAGAGAAAATCGTGAATCAGAGAATTTTTTTTAGACCTAATAAGTTACTGGGGGTTGTGGTTGGAGCAAGAGGAAGAGAAACTTACTTTAGGTCATGGCTCACGACCAATATAGAGAGATCCTTCTTTAGGCGCTTTAGCAACTTCACAACATCTGTCCGAGCTTTCCAATCTAATCTCAAATGTGGAAATAGGACATACAAAAAATCACAAGTAAAATTGATGCAATTTGATTGATTTCTCGAGATAAAAAATAACTAAATGGCTTAAAAAAACAACTAAAATAAATCGTTACTAAGTATATTCTAAAGTTAGTCAGGTAATCACATGCACACGCATGCCCGCGCACACACACATATATGTGAATCATTTGTTTGCATATTATACCCCTCAATATGTTTTTTCATTACAGAAAGACCAATTATCTTTGTTAAGACATCCAATTCATGGCAGAAGTTGGTACTGTGGAAAATTATTTTATGCTAAAAACATACAAATACTTACTAAACAATCACACATTTTGAAATGAATATCTAAACTTCAAAAGTAGGTTTTAATTTTGGTACCTAAACCCTGAGGTTTCATAGTGACTTTATGGTTTCCAACAAAAAAATTATTAAGTTTTCCATTGAGTAGCAAAATATTCTGCCAGGTTACATACGATTGATCAAAAAAGTTACAAGCACTGCTAAGTTTTGATGGAGCAGTAGTGAAATAAAAAATGATTACGGAGTATATTCAACTCAAAATAGTTTAAGTTCAGGTATCCATTGCAGAATGCGCGGTACTTCAGCTTGTGTTCGTGCGATTTTACCAAATTTTATTTTAAGAGGAGTATTTCTGTCAGTTGAATAATATATACACAAGCATTTTAAGGGCACGAATGAAAATTCAGACTCACAAAGGTAAGTACAAATAGATATCTGGCAGGGGTAAATGTGAATTTATCTACTTAATATGAAAGAGAACACAACAATTCAGAAGGTAATGCATAGGTGTAGTATATCCTACCAAGACCTGCAAGTGGCTCGTCTAATAGCAATAGATCAGGTGTTTGAACCTGAATATATACACCGAAAAAAAAAAAAAAAAAATCAGAGTAATCCACGCCATGGAAAAAAAGAATCGGTTAGTTACTCTTAAGAGGTTTAAGTACCAACTATATAAGGATAACTAACCAATTGAATAGCCAGAGCAAGGCGCCGCTTGAAACCACCACTTAGAGAATGTGGATCTTCATCCAAGGATATTGTATTCAGACCAACCTGAGGTTCAAATAAAGTTTTCATGAAATAATTGTTAATTTGGAAACTCTCAGAACTTGAAATAAGTTCCTTACATAACTCGTTACAGAAAGGATTAATTACAAATTTCGCCCCTGAATTACTAGTCAGGATCGCAAAGAGATCCTGCTCCCTTAAGATTGGAAGTCAAATCTAAATCGAGGACAAATCAACGAGTAAATTGTTAAGCATGAATTTTTTTTTTTTTTTTTTTGGGGTTGGGGGTGGGGGTGTTGGCGGAGTCTCAAAAGTACTACTCAGCCGAAAGCACGCAAATGATATTTGCTTGAAAATTTGAGCTGTGATGAAAAAAGTTGGAAAAGAGAGCATGGTAGGTACGAGCAAAAATTGTAATACCGAGTTAATGGCATACTGAAGTTTCAAAGCAAGCTGCTGCCGTAAGAGAAGGTCAGCTTTCTGTCTTGGCCATCCAAAGGTAACTTCCTCAAGCACTGTATCGGCCAAAAAGTACCTACCACACGGCACTCGGGAATCACAATGCAGGCCAAAAGGACTAAAAGATTAACTAACAATGAAAAAGTTAATAAGATAGATTTTATCATGCCGTCTCGATTTACACTATGAAATTGACTACAGCAGCATTTCATACCTCTCAGGAAACTGAAAAACAATGCCGACCCTATCTGGCGACAACAACTGAGGAGGTTGATTTGGATTTCCATCATCGCCATAGCTCTGAACATAAATCGACCCTGAGGTAGGCTCAGACAATCCAGACAAAAGCTGAACAAGAAAGATACGAAAGGACACGAACTTTTAGTCCAAAAGCTAATACAAGAAGGCAGAGCAATTTTCCGATGAACTAAAAGTGTTGCGGGGCAGACCTGTAAAAGAGTGGTTTTCCCACTTCCGCTGCGACCGTATATCAACCCAAAGCTGCGGCGACCGCGAGGATTCAGCAGTAGCAATACAAAATTGACCGCTTATTGCGAAATTGATGTTGGACTTTTCGTGTTTACCTTTTCTCCGGCAGGGAAAGGCTAACTTCATTCAACAGGTCGTGTTGGGTCCCGGGAGGCCGGTAACTGACTTTTCTCACCTTAAATAAATCAACTGTATTGGTAAAAAATTGTGTACAAACAACATTTAGAAATGTATGTGAGAATGCAAATGTTCCTAATGACAAAAGCTAATGATTCGAACTAGGACTGAATACAAATTCAGCTTAAAACTACAACCTCTGAGTTTCAATAAGTGATATGTCTAAATAAACATCCTGAACACTCTAGAAAATGTAGCCTAACATGAGCAAAAGAACATCGAATATAAACACTAGAACATAATTCTCGCACGAATGGTGATCATTAATCATTCATTTCGTTTCCTATTCCGTTTTCAGTTCCAAATCCAATTGCGAACAACACATGCCCTTACTGCATCACAAACCCTAAACAAATCTCAATCCCATTCCAATTTGCGCATCAGAACCACATCTCACATCTTTCACAGCCAAAAAAAGGACGAAGAAGCAGGATCTAAATTAAATTAAAACGGGAAAAAAAATAAAAAAATAAAACCATAGTTCATACTTCGAAATGGGAGTAATCGGAAGAGATTCTCAGAGCTCGAGATTTCCGAAGTATCCTTTTAGGGGGTCAAAAAAAAAAAAAGAAAAATAGAAAAAAGAAAAATAGAGAAATTAATGAAGGATTAATAGTTAAAATAGTTGCTATTTCGGTGTATAAAAGTAAAAGAGATGAGATTATTACCTGTCGGTTGAGTTTTTGGATAGCGGTGGTGAGAATAGTGTGGAGGCTACTGCCATGGTTACTCTCTCTCTCTCTCTCTCTCTCTTTGCTTCACAAGAGTAAAATAAAATAGCAACAACTCCGAGGGGTTTTGTGAGAAATATGTAATTTGAGCTAAAAGAAGCCCATTTTCAGCCCAAGCAAGGAAAGAGAGCCCAAAGTTGTTGGACTATAGAGACCATGCCTTGACCTAAAGCTCTACTTCCCCAAATCCAATCCAATGGAGATCTGTTGTTTGAGTAGAACTTCTGAATAATAATTTTATATTTCAAAATTTTTGATGTTGTATGGAAAAATAGAATAAGAAAAGAGGCCATGCAATTCAAAATCGAAAGTTATAAGAGGCATTCGAAAACTTGTGAAACAAAATCATAGGAGATGCCGTTATTTTCATATTTGATCGGAATTATGAGTAAACCTATAAAACAAATAATCAAGTCCCTAAAAAACTCCCCAACTAAAATGGCGTGATCAAGCAGATAATAAATTTATCGTTCTAAATATAAAATAGATAATATTTTCACAAATGCTGAAAGCCGGTGAAACCAATTATCCCTTAAAAGTTCTTGTAAACTTGAAAATAAAGTTTATCATGTATTAGTGATTAGTCCGGTTAGATTCCTATTCCTAAAGGACACTAATTGAATCATTAAGATTCTAGTGAAACTTCTTCAGATTTGAATGTCTAGGGATGATGTGAATTGTTTGAATACACTACTCATTTAACAATCTATATGGTGGCTAGAAATAAAAGTTTTAAATTAGCATTTGTTGGCTATTTATTATTGATTAAAATAGTTCTAATTTTTTGCCTCGTAATAAAAGGCTCAAGAGACTAATAAGTTGATTTGAGTGAGTCTAATAAGTTGAGCGATGCTACAATTTACAAAAGACCTAAAGGCAAGAGGCCGATAATAGATCTAACATTCAGATGAATCGAGTCAAGTTGAAGTCCGTGAATGCTCTGGTTAAGCTTTTAAGTGCGATGAGTGCGTCATTTCTATCGGCACGTGTTTTTAGGATAGTTGGCTAACGCTGACGATGTAATAAGTGGTATCAGAATCAATAGCATAAATTCGATTCCCGCATGCTGCCATTACAATCCGGCAAAGACATGCGGACAAAAAATGCTTTGCATTTTCTATTGCCTCTCACTGCCTAACTTTCCGTCTTTTGAGTAGAGAAGCTGTTATAAGGAAATCCTTGGATATATAATGAGTTGAAAAGCAGCGTAAATGGCAGTTTTAATGTTTACAGTGAGAGCTATATAGGTTAGGAACCGAATTGTTACGAGTTGAAAGTTGAGAAACCCGGCGCAATTCACCAGAAGTTTACCAGATAAAAATCAACCCTACAAATAGTACTGCACAAAAGAAGTGTCCATGTGGAAATGGAGTGACCTTTCATCAATGCTTTGTCCACTTGTGATTCATGCCCAAATAATTGATCAAGATTTTATCGTCTACAGATCCAAATGAGGCCATGCACAAGAAAACACAAATGACCACGAAGCTTAAGCAGTGTGGAAGAGAATATCCAAGTAGAAAGACACAGAATCTTGCTAACCAAAGAAAGGGGGACCACTCAGCACAGAATTCTGCAGTAAATTACTCATTCATGCCAAGTCACACAGTACAGTGAATAAGCTAATGATAGAGTGCAATGTCAGCCACAAAGGGTGCATAAGAGGAGGGTAAGCCCCCACAACTATTTCATGTAAAAAGCATCATTTAATTTACAGCTTATTCCAATCACATCAGAGCACAAATATTATCCCAACTTATTCTGTGAATCAATATACCACACAGTAATTCATACGCGCACGCTTGCACGTTCGCGCGCGCACGCACACACAGAAACATACACTACTCAGCAACCAAATGGATGAGATCTTTGCTTCCAAACCAACTTGCACATATTCATATACTCCTTTGTTTAGAGAACCGATGGTTTTGCCGCCTCTTTTTCTTCTATAGCTCCAGCACCAGATCTACGAAGAACAGCCAGTGAATTAAAGGAAAATATAATTTAGTTACAATAATGAGAGTTTCTATATTTGATTCAGGTAGTGAGGGACAAAATCTTTAAGAAAAATAATGTTCTTCCTCGAAGATGGGTATTGTGATCAGTTGCAAGGGACACATTTAAAAGCTCTTCTCAATATTTTGAACTTTGTTTATTTATCCGTATAGACGCCTGCTTGCAGCAGTAAGAAAATGCGAAAAAGCTAGCCCGAGTTGAATTTGAGCTAGCTTGAGTTCCAAACAAGAGGACACTGCCAAAGGTGTGGCCCAACCATTTGGCTCTTAAAGGTCAGTTCCTTCTCACACTATTATGCATTTTAGTATCAGAATTGTAATGGACAATAATGCATCCAAGGAGGAGAATACTCACAGTCGGCATCAGTCTTGATCCAATGCTCGCGATTGCCGGTAGAATCATCACCATCAAGATCGATCGGTGCAGGCATTGAGCAGCATCTGAAGCTAGGCATGCACTCCTTACGACAAGCAACTTTAGAACCTAACATTCTATTCTCCCCATCGCCGCCGCCACTGCCACCAGCACCACCACCATCAATAGCGTTGTTGCCTAAGAAAGTAGCCCCTTTGCCTCTGTTTCCTTGCTTCTTATATTTCTTAAGTTTTTTGGCCGCTACACTGTTTTCAGGATGAATTTTTCTGTGGAATATTTGAAGGATCTGGAATGAGAATGATTACCACAAAAGTTAGATGCTGTTAATAAATAGTGTTCAATTTGGAGTATTTTGTAGGGTTCACATCATTAATGGGTATTTTAATTTCTTCTGTCAAAGTCGCAATAAACTATCATAAAAGTATCTGCAAGGTGTATCTATATTTTTAACATATTGAAAGAAAAAAAAAATCAGATACATAAAAAGAAAATCAGACATGTATATGCATAATGCGTAATGAAATTAGTATCCTATGCTCGTGTGATACAGATACTTATTGAGTATTAAACTTACCTGTACATCATTGATTATCACTAAAAAAAGAATTTATACAAGAAATGGATTAGCTTATTAAGAAATTAAGCAGCTTCTCCTGAGATCATTAAGCAGTACCGATAGTAATTTCTCAAAAGAAAATAGTACCCATTTACAGACTTCCCCATTTAACATTTGCCTGACTAATTAGATGACTATCCCTATGGTTTGTGAGTTGGAAATAAAATAGTAAAACACCATGCCCAGCGGCTTAAGATTTTATGGTATTGGTTGTTTGTATCTCACATCATATTGGAGCAGGAAGTCTATCAATTTTCAAATGGCAGAGCAAAAGACTACACCCATTTAAGGACTCCCTAAATTTTCAAGCCAGATATGAGGGGGAGTGTTGAATGAAGTTGCGAGCTAAGGCAACAGGGGTGTTTAATACATAATGTATGGCGTGCAGATTCCTAAAAAATTTAAGCTTCTGGGGGGATATTATAATATAACTAATTTCTACTCAAACATTCTTTGTTGGTTCCATCAAGTTATTGAAGGTGACACAAATTCTGAAGTTCACATAATAATCTGCATTGCTAGCCTCAAAGAGCGGACATTTAAGCCTACAGAGAAATTTCCAAAAAGATCTGTAAGCTCTTCCTGTTCAAAATTGATCTTAAATAAGCTGCACCAAAAACAATCATGATTCCTTAGAAGGAAAATGGATATGCGTAAAAAACAAAAGTAGTTGGACCAAATTTCTACATCAAGAGTTTGGAAGATTGTCTTGTCAACCTCAAAACACTATAATTAGTCAATAAAGCAACCTTTATTAGTACAGTTCAAAAATCTATCATACCACAGTACAATTTTTGCTCTTTAGACAGACATTTAGCATGACATTGTGGAATTGTGATAAATTAAAACAGATGTGATACATAAAGCTGATAACATGGTAGGACGGTTCACAATAACTACTAACCATTCTGTGCATCTCTGAACTTCGTATCTATGAAGATTTAAAGTTAGCATCCTCAAAAGTTAAAAAATTTCATGCATACCTCTCCAAAGTGTGAAATATCACATATATGCGTAAAAGCACATATTGTTTCATGAGGATATATATAATTCAAAAGCCTATATCAGGGGCATTTATGACACTGGAAAGGGCATTTACAAGTATTCTTAAACAAATATAAGGGTATCTATGATTTTCTTTTTAACATGTAAAGGACTTCTATGGAATAATAGATTGCCATAGGGTAAAGAATGAATTATGCCTAGGTGAATATTTGGACTGGCTTCTGTAACAACTTTTTTATCTTGACAACACAAGCATTTAACAAACAAAAGTGTGGAAGTGTGGACTTTAGCTGTGTTGGAAAGGTGGAAACGAGATTTTGGGCCTCAAAATCAGAAACTCCTGTATGATGCCCTTCTGCTGCGAAAACAGCTGTTGGGTTTTAAAGGAAAGACGCTTAGTGTTTCATCAAATAATGCTACTTAAACATCACCTTTGTGGAATAGCCCTACTTAAACATCACTTTTGTGGAAGCTCCAACCAAACAAAACAGGCCCTAATTAGCTTAAGGAAGAAAATAAGATTCCAATTTCATACCTTTTAAAACAAGCTTAATAATAAAAAAAAATTGGATAAGCCGAAAAAATGTTGGATCCAGAAATCAGGCCAGAAATTTACAAACAAAAATTCATCTGCACTCTACAGCAGTGTTTCAGCGCTGATAGACCAGTGGAATGTGAGCACACTAGAGACAACCATGTGGAGCTCAATGATGCAGATGGGCAACTTCAAAAAGAGAAAGAACAAGCAAATTATGTCCTTAAACCTAATTTCAAGAAATGAAAAGGGCCACTCAAAGGTAGGTCCGATTTAAGAAAAATATTAGACCTAAATCAAATGGAACCCACAAGTAAGGCCATGCTACAACTAAAAAATAAAGAACATTACCAACAGATTATTCTAGGTTCTATCATTATATGCTATTATTACTCTTGTTCACCCCCCTAATTATCAACTTTGTATAGGAGCGTTTCAAGATGCTAGTATAAATAGGAAAGTCATTAAGATCTTAACAGATAAGTGAGTTGACATTGACGTATCACTTGCCAACCTAATGCAACTTGAGAATATAATTAGCTCTAACAGATACTAAACTTGACGAGACATAAATAGTCATTACGGCATTAGTCACAAGTCACATGAAAGGGCATTAGTTCATAAGTGAGGGAGAGAATTTGTCACACCAAAGAGATATGGACCAAATGTGTTGAGTCATAAGTACTATGGAATCTGCCCAATATAAAGCATGAAAGAGGAAAGGAACAGATGTGGCGAAAAGTGGAACTTCATAACATGCGAAAATCTTAAATACGGAACTCAAATGATTGAACATGAATGACAGGTTGGAAAGAAAAAAAAAGGAGAGAATAGCTTTCCCTTTTCTTCTCTTCAAATCGTGAGATGACATAGGTACCATTCAGGCCTTATCTTCAGACTCAAACTCTTAACAACCTTTCCAACTTTTTTAATTTCCATATACAGCAAATATTTTATTAAAAACGGCTGATGGTTTTGATTATCTTATCACGTGAAACTTAGACCATTTTCAGTATCTCATTATTTAAATAGGAAACCCCAATATGAAATACGTATTGACTTCTAATGACAATCACTTTGGTGAGATTCCAACCCGAGGTATCACATTCAGCTAACATGTTTATAAAAAGGTTGAGAAGAGATTATATTTTTAACTTCTTATAAGTTAGAAGAATATGATTTTTTTTTTCCCTTAAATTACATTGTAATTCATTTTTCCCGAAAGAAAATAAAAATAAAATTTCCATTGTTATTTCTCAAGAGAGTAAAGAAAATTTTGAATAGTGATTTAAACCAAAGTTTCACTAAGCAAGTGTTTGTTAGGCCTCGCGTCTGCATGCATTAAAAGAAGAATGGCGCCAAACCAAGCATTCGGTTAGCATTGGCCCCATTTCTTCCTTGCCTCATATTTCATGCTACGAAAGTTTCCGCTATGGAGGAGAGTGGCATATTTCATGCTTTGGCAATTACACCCAATAACACCGGGAAAAGTGAGCAAAACAGGTCCTAAATGTCAATATTGATTCTCTCAGCACAGTAGTATAAGAACCAAAATATTTCACAAGATTAACCATAGTATGTAATCCCGCAAAATTAACCAATCATCTAGAACATAAGTACTGACAATATTATAATAACTAGCATTAATCTTGTGCAGTGCAAGGTAGGGAAAATTGAAGAGCAACAACTATTTTCAAATACAATACTATAAAAGATGTAATAAAAAATTGAGAAACTCAATACTAACATGTTTGTAGGTTGAAATTAGATGAACTGTAGATTGTGTGTCACTAACAGCAAACGATCTACTACAAAACACAAAGAGATGATCAGCAAGATGAATCACACTAACCTTATGGAATTTGGACTCGGCCGTCGAAGCTTCTGCGAGATCGTCGCCGGAACCCTTGGTCCCCCGTTTCTTCAGCATCCTCTTCATCATCAGTTGCATCCCTCCACCACCGCCGCCGCTCTCGGCGGCGGCGCCGCTCGCCTCCTCGCCCTTCCACCCGCCGCCGCCGCCGCTTTCGGAGATGCGGCTCCTCATGAACAGCTCCCCGAGCGACGCGCGCCGCTCCCTCCGCCCCCCCTCCGCCAACGCCGCCGTCTCCGCCACCTCGATCGGCGACCCGAACAGGAACCCCTGGAGCGGGCACGCCGCCGCGCCGCTAGTCCGCGCCGAGGAGACCCGTCGCCCTGCCGCGTCGCCTCCGACGCCCTTCTCCGCGATCTCCGCCCCGAGCACCTTCTCGAGCTCGGCGCTCACCACCATCAGCTCGCTCTCCGTCACCGTCGCCTCCGCCGCGAGCACCTTCTCGAGCTCCGGGCTCACCTCCACCAGATCCACCCCCGCCGCCGCTGCCATCGCCGGAGCCGCCGGAGGCCCAAACCTTGGTGTTTCGGCTCCGGCGCCAGCGAAGGGGTCATCGACCTCGTACTCGGCCCCCTCATCGATGGGCTCGGGGCCGATCCCTAGGGTTCCGATCGCGAGAAGCCCGCCGAAGAGCTCCGCCGCCGACACCCCTCCTCCACCACCGCCGCCGCCGTAGAAGTCGTCCTCGGCGAGGTGGAGAAACGCGTCGGACGGGCGCCGGGGGCGGCGGCCGAGGTGGTGGCGCTCCTCCTCCGCCGACGAGCGCCCCGAGAGGCAGTTGCAGGAGCCGCCGCCGCCTATCCAGAGCCAAAAATTTTAAAAGTAAACATAAAAAATCAATAACAAAATATAATTTGCATTTTCTTTTATTTATTTAAATTTGGAGAGAAAATATGCATCATTTAATTTAGATTTTGAAAGAAAAAAACTTAAATACATTCGTGTGGTTTAGCATATTTGTAATTTAATATTATTTGATTTATTTATTTTGCTTAGCCAGTATTTTGTTACATTAAAAATTTTTTATCCGCGAACGTTTTTTGATCGAAAAGAAACAATATAACTTTTTTATTTAGGGATGAAAGCAGTTAGGATAGATTCCGATTTATTTCGATATCAGATTTGATAGAACGTGAATATAAATGTCTAAATTTAGTATTAGACACGTATTCAAATTCGAAAAAAAAAAAAAAAAAAAAATGAATGTCACTATGATTTTTTAAAAAATTTGATGGCATTCCACCGTTTTCATTCTTAAAATAAAAATACGATACAAATATTTATATATATTTAGAAAATAAAGTATTTTTTATTTATTTTACTATAAATTTCATAATAAAATTATATTTATATTTATTAAAATGTTAAATTTTATTGAATAAAATATATGTATATAAAATTTGAAATTTTAATTATATTTTATGTTTTATTCGTGCTAATTTTTATTCATATATATATTTATATATATATTACTATCTGAATAATATTTAAATATTTTAAACAGATACGAAAATAAAATTTTAATATCTAACAAATATTCACATCTAAATTTACATTTAAAAAAAATATATGTCAACATAGTTTTATCAAAAATCTGACCATGGCGGACCGATTTCATTTCTATATCTATTGATTCTCAAATCGAAGTACAATGAATCATAATATTTGAAAAGGAAGTGGGTTTAATATTATAAAGGTATATATAAGTGTACACCTCATAAGAGATGTGCATCTTACACTCCACTTTATTTTGAAGTGGAGTGATTTTATTAGTCACATCGAAGATGATGAAATAATCAAATTATTATTATTTAATTTATAAAAAATAATATTTTTTTTAATATTTTTAAATTATTTTTAATATAAATTATAAAAAATTGATAGATTAGTGATGAACTCAATGAAGGGGGATAAAATTCATAAATTTTAAATTTTAAGAAGATAAAATATAATTATTTTAAAAGTAAAAAAAAAAAATTAATTAATATTTATAATATATATATATATATATATATATATATATATATATATATATATATATATATATATATATATATATATATATATATATATATATATATATATATATATATATATATATATACTTTAGTCATAAATATTAAGGCAAGGCTTAATGAATTTTGATTGAAACTCCCAATAATCATCATCAATGAAGCCTTGCGATTCAAACACACGCCCTAAGATTCAACTTAGAACTGCAATTTGAGTGTGGCGATCGATTAATTTGATGCTCCACTCTCAACGAAATTTTGTTGAGACATGTCATAGAAAATTAATAGTTGCTCTCGTTTTCTCTCTCTCTCTCTCTCTCTCTCTCTCTCTCTCTCTATATATATATATATATATATTGAATTAGTTTGCAAAACAATCTGTACGATAATAAAATACAAATTAACAAAACTACAAAATGGTATTCTATAATTTTTTTTCTTCGAAGGAAACTAACATTATTTACAGAGTTATTTTTACTATTCACAATATAAATACAACGCATCTTATCATTATTTGCAATGGCGCATCTTAGCAAACTACACCTTATTACACTAAGATGCGCGTACATGAACTCCATGTACACAGCTGAATGTTTTAGCTAGAAACCTCAATACTAATAGCAGGAGAAAAGTGTGGAAATTAAACATATATACCCGCGGCTAAATCTTTGAACACGTCGCCGCCGCCGTTACCGCTCTGGCGAAACTTGCGGTGCATCCATCCAAGTAGCTGTACAGAAGAAACAGAAGCAGCGAACAACGAAAATCGCACACGGTTTCAGTACGTAGAACTCGACAACATAAGAAGTATATATGTACGAATATATGTTCAAAGCTAATACTCACCTTCATTTTCGCTGTGCTCTATGAAAGAGAGAAGAGAAGAGAGTGGAGAGCATTAATAGAGAGATAAGGCTAAGTGAGAGAGAGAGAGAGAGAGAGAGAGAGAGAGAGAGAGAAAGAGAATGGTCACCAAGGGTGGGTAGAGGGAAACATAGAGAAACATACAAAGAGGCGAAGATCGATCGAAACGACGTCGGATCGGGGCAAGGGGGTGGGCTAGTGTGTGTACTCGTGGCCTCATATCATGTGGGCGATTAGGGAGTGCTATGGGCTCCATTGTTGAGGTACGTTGTAGAACTTAGTATATATAATAATATAGAATTCGCCCTACGCTACCCATAAATAGTATTTAAGATAATTAAAATATATAATTATTAAAATTTAAAATTTAAAAATTTATAATTTAAAAAATATAAAAATACCATAAAATGGTTTTTTATATATATTTTTATTAATTTTTTTTCCTAACTTTTTAAGTTAAATTATATTACTAATTTTATTTTAAAATTTTATCAAATTTTTAGTTTTGATAGTTATTTTATAAAAAAAATAATTTTATATAATAATATTTTACCTAAAAAGTTAAAGTTGGAAAATTTATATCAAATTTTAAAATTAGTGAGGGCATCTTTACCTTGTTAAAATTAATGGTAGATTAAGAAACTATTATATGCACGTATATATTAATACTTCATACACCATAACTTATATTTAATGCTTACTATTCTAATATTAAAAATTAATTAAATATATATGATATACAAAATCTAATATTTTAAATTATATTTGATGAATTAATTTTAAAATTTCTATTAAAAGGTTTTAAGCATGTGGTGTATATACAAATATATATACTTGGTGCACAGAATGTTGAATATGATTCACTCATAATTTTAAAAAAGAGAAGAAATTTTTGCTTGCACCTGGTGCATACCAATATTCTATACACCGCATACACTACAACAAAATTATGCTATAACGACATTTTTAAATATTTTTAAAATCTGAAAAAAAAATCGCTGGTAAAAATACCGACACTTATTATTAGTGTCGCTCTATATGCAGTCGCTAGGGTATATAGCGACACATTATTGTAATGCGTCTCAAAAATATATCCCTATAATCTAATTTTGGATATAGACAGAATATAAATAGGATATTTGCACAAAAATGTCATAAAAATATGTCGCTATAAATTAATTTTGTTGTAGTGATATAACATTAGATACTTAATGAAATATTTGATAATTAATATTGTAATATAAAATATGATATAATATATATAATATTAAATATCTAAATAATTTATTGTACTATAAAATTTTATTTTAGATACATATATTAAATTTGGTTTACGATACAACGGGCACATCCAAATTTTTTACTAATAGGTGGCAAATTTTGATTGAATTGTGTCTTTAGTGTCGACATGGCCCTCTTAGAGAAAGCCTCCAAACTGCCAAATAGTATATATATATACGAATTTTTATATTTTTAAAAATATTAAGTTATTGGTGTTTATAGGTTTTCGGCCTTTGGATGAAAAGATGCGCATTTAGGATAACGGGCCCTTTAGTTTACTAGGTGGTTGGTGGAATAACATGATCTAAGGTGTAGAATAGTCCAAGGAATAGAACTAATGGTAAAATCTTACAAACACCAAATGCTTGATACTTTTACAAGCACCATAGCCGGACTATATATATAGACTACTATGCTATCGATAGGATGATAGTGGGTCACTTAGGTTTAGTGGGTAGTTGGGAAGATAGTATGATTTAAAGGGTGAAAATAATCCAAGGGGTAGATCTAATAGTGGAAAACTTGGTAACACCAAGTGCTTTGTGCAATTGATAGCATAGTAGCCGGACTATATATATATATATATATATATATATATATAGTTCAACTACTATACTTTTATGAGTATAGACTTCTTTGTACTCATAAATTTTCGGCCCTTAGATGAAGAGATGTCCGGTTAGGATTATAGTGATCCTCTAGGGTTTATACTATTTCACAAACAACCCACTAAACCCTAGGGGACCACTATCATCCTAACCGCGCATCCCTTCATCCAAGGGCCGGAAACTTATGAGTACAAAGAAATCTATACTCATAAGAGTATAGTAGCCGTTATATATAGAGAGAGAGAGAGAGAGAGAGAGAGAGTAGAGCTTATATACTTTTAAAAGCACAAACCCAATTATGCTTGTAAATTTTTTACCATTGAATTTGTATTAAAATTTTTGCTATTGTAAAAGCAACCAAAGAGAGAGAAAGAGAGAGTACAATAGCACGGATCTCAATACAAATCTAATAGTAAAAAATTTACAAGCATAGTTGGGCTTGTGCTTTTAAAAGTATATAAGCTCTACTATATATATATATATATATATATATATATATATATAGTCCGGCTAGAATACTATCGATAGCACCAAACAATTGGTGCTATCAAGTTTTCAGCCGTTGGATGAAAAGATGTGCGGTTGTGATTATAGTGGTCTCCTAAGATTTTTACTATTCAACCAACCACCTAGTAAACCCTAAGGGACTACTATTATCTTAACCACACATCCTTTAATCCAAAGGCTAAAAACTTGATGACACCAATGACTTGGTGCTATCGATAGTATTCCAGCCTAATTATATATATATATATATAAAATAGTCTGGTTACTATGCTTGTACAAGCACCAAGCAATTGGTGCTTGCAAGTTTTCTACCGTTAGATCTACCCCTTTTACTAATTTCATTTCTTAAATCATTCTATTCTGCCAACCACTCACTTAACCCAAGGAGCCCACTTTCATCTTAATTACACATCATTTTATTCAATGACTAAAAACCTACAAGCAGCAATGACTTGGTACTTTTAAAAGAATAGGAGCTCAATTATATATATATATATATATATAATTAGACTAGAATACTATCGATAGCACCAAGTCATTGGTGCTATCAAGTTTTTAGACTTTGGATTAAAAAAAGTGTGGTTAAGATGATAGTGGTCCCCTAGGTTTACTAGGTGGTTGGTTGAATAGTAAAAATCTTAGGGGACCACTATAATCCCAACCGTATATCTTTTCATCCAACGGCAGAAACTTGATAGTACCAATTGCTTGGTGCTATCGATAGTATTCTAGTCGGAGTATATATATATATATATATATATATATATATATATATATATATATATATATATATATATATATATATATAGTCCGGCTACTATACTCTTATGAGTATAGACCCCTTCGTACTCATAAGTTTTTGGCACTTGGATGAAGGGATGTGCAATTAGAATTATAGTGGTTCCCTAGGATTTATTCTATTTCACCAACAAACCCACTAAAGCCTAGGGGTTCACTATCATCCTAACCGCACATCTCCTTATCCAATGGCCGAAAACGTATGAGTATGAAGGGCCTATACTCATAAGTGTATAGTAGCCCTGCTCTCTCTCTCTCTCTCTCTCTCTCTCTCTCTCTCTCTCTCTCTCTCTCTCTCTATAGAGAGAGAGAGAGTGAGAGAGAGTCCGGCTGGAGTACTATCGATAGCACCAAGTAATAAGTGCTACCAAGTTTCCACCCCTTGGATGAAAGGATGTGCAGTTGGGATTATAATGGTCCCTTAAAATTTTTGCTATTCAGCCAACCACCCATTAAATCCTAGGTTACCACTATCATCCTAACCGCACATCTCTTAATCCAATGGCTATATTGATAGTATTGGAACTTCTATACTACAGTCCCATCTTATTTTCGATTTTAGAGTGTTCAAATCAATGATCCACACCATTAAATCTAGAGTATATGAAGTTCTTAGAAATAAAATTTAATTTCTTTTCGACATCGTTTACTTAGTAAGTAAATCATGTCAAAATGAACAGTGAAAATTAAACAATCTTTAAAATTTGAGTATAGCACTTTTAGATTCAAGATCAAGAATACTGACCTTGATTTAAATGATTTAAAGTATTTTCTATCAAAATTTAAACAAATTAATATTCTTCTACACCATTAAATTACAAACTCGTCATAGTTTCCATTGAAAATTATTAATTTTGAAATGGTTTGATCATTAAGTAAACTATGTCAAAAAATTATAAAAAAAAAATGTAAACTCGTCATAGTTGCGATTGAGAGGGAGATCGCCGAGACGGAGTTACGCCTCGCTAGCTTGAAATGAGATTGGGCTGCCGGTCAGGCGGCGATCGGTGGGGTCGAGGCTCGCCTGCAGTCCGAAGCCAACCGTTGTGCCTCTTTCCGTCATGAGCTCCGATAACTTCTATGTTTGCATCCAGAGATGAAGCGACGGAAAAAAACTGGCCATCAATCGCAAGAGCTTATCGACGCCGAGTAGCAACAGCTCCAAGACCTGATGTTTAGTTGATTCGGCATACCCTCACTTTTTCACATACTCTGCATACTTGATCACGACTGTAGTACTGCCCTTTTAAACTTTTATTTTATTTTATTATTTCGTAGTCGGCTTTGATTTTCAGCCGTTAATACAACGCTTTACCACCACTTTTCCAAAACCTTTTCTTTATTTTCGGTTCGAACTGTGGTGGTGGTGACGACCTTTTTAGGCCGGCCTTTCTTATTATGGACGCGACTTCAAAGAGTCAGCTCCTTCGGCCGTGTGGATATCGGCCGATCCTAACATTGGTGAACGAATTTTTTCAGTCAATATATCCGCCTGTGTCCTTGATCGCCTCCCCCAAGAACTTATCAAACATCAGCCTTTTCCAATCAGCCGAGTATAGGGGTATCGCATCCACATTCGCGGGATACGATGATCCATGAACAAGCCATATAGTCGGCCTAGCCTTCGTGTTGTGCTTATCTTTTTTCTTAGCGTACAGCTCAGCGTTTACCCCCGAGGCCACTCGGGCTGCCGACTTTATGATTATAAGAGGAGGGTTGACCTGGCTCGCCCAACTCTGGGCCGGTCTCACGTTCGGGGCATGCCCCTTAGTTCCCTCGTCGCCGGCGTCGGTTTGGCGAACCGCCGGAGGAGATGAAGTGGGTAACACCCCCAATGTCTTCCTGCTGGTGGCCGATATTTGGGTTCATCGGCCTGACCCTTGCTGAAGGAGGAGTTGATGGTGGCTGCCTTGCCCCCAGCAGAAATACCACCGTGAGCGTCGTGTCCTGCCGTACCGCCACTGGAGCTGATAGAATTATCTGCATCGGTCGTGGTGGTGGTAGAGCTATTGGAGGTCTTGGTGGGTTTTCCTGGCCTGGCTCATTTTGGGCTAAGAATTACCCGAACCGAGCGAGACTCTCATTTGAGGCCGGGGCGTTAGCGTCCCAGGCTTGGATTCTTCTTTCTAAGGACCTCATCATTTGGGCATAGCTTGGATAGAGACGGCTCCGGTAGTGTCGGCTCCTCATATGGCTCCGAAATTTCTGACATTATGACGGTAGGAAATAGGTGAAGGATTACCTGAGCGTCCCACCGGGTATGCCAAAAAAGTTGTTGAGGCCAAAATGTGGCTTGCGCGCGATCGATCCCTAGGGGTGACCCTTAGAGATGCCGAGTGTGTTGCGTGCCAATGGTTCAAGCGATCGAGCCGAGGAGGGATCTGTTCAGCCGGGTTCTCCTCTGATAATTTCTCACGACCGTTCAGCCTAGGATAGTCGAATCAGGTTTACAGAGGTTGAGAGGGATTGTCGGGTTCGACTTAGAATAGCCGAACAGGAAGAAATGAAAATGACACGGCTGAGAAGCCGATTGCAACTTTAAAGTACAAGAAATACAAATAAAGACATGACTGATGATCTGGTTTACACTTTATATTGATTGGGAAAGGGATACAATGACACGGCGATGAGCCAATTACAACTTTGTGGAACAAGAAAAGAGGATACAAGGAAAAAGATAGGGATAGAAGGATTACAAGTAAGCCTACTCCTAGGAAAGCAGTAAAGAAAACGGTAAATGTAGGTATGAAAAGTTAAGTTAACTTACTCCTTGATAAATGAAGAAGCTGGGGTGGTACTGAGCTTACGAGGTTGCCGGACCCCTTTTCCTTTGATGGTTCGGGTATTTATACACATCCCGAACCATCTTATTAGGCGCTGATTTGAATTATCGGCGTTAATTGGGGGGAGTTGTCGGATATTTAGCAACTAATTCCTTTTGACCCGAATGCCCTCAATTAGGATAGTAGTCGCTTCTCCGTTCAGGTTTATCCCTTTGTCATTGCGCCAGAGCGTGATACTCGGCGCTTTCCAGCGCCGGGCGCGGTTTGCTATTGCGAGTTAGTTGCGAGATTCACGCCGGAATCTCTCACTCCTTCCTTCCAAGATCTTTCCTTTCCCAACTCGGGCAGCCGAAAAGCTATCTTGGATTCTCGCCTTTCTCGTCGCTTGACTTGAGCGGTTTGACCGAAATTGACGGTCTTCTTCTTGACAACTCTTTTTTGCCGATTGATGCTTTCAGCCGATGATATCTATCGCGTGCAAAGTTCTTACGCGACAAAAACCGATCTCAGTCGAGATGCGGGTCTCATTCCTCTGGCTCCTTCTCTCGTCGGTTGATTTTGGCCGACTGACGCTACCCACCACGTGTCGCTCTCTTAATAGGCGAAAATTCTAGTATCAACACTAGGCTACTATACCATTAATAGTATCAAATTATTTGGTGATATTAGATTTTTGACCATTGAATGAAGGATGTGCGGTTAAGATAATAGTGGGCCCTAGGGGTGTCAGCGAGCCGAACATGAGCGGACTTATTTAAATATCGAGCTGAAAAATCTGGCTCGTGTTAGGCTCATTTATTATCGAGCCAAACACGAGCTGGCTTACGAACAACAAGTTAGATTTTCAGCCCTACTATTTAGTAAAAAGTTCAAAAAATAATAATTAAAATTTATAAAAAACTATATTTTTTTAGATTAGGTTGGCATAAAATTCAAACATTAATAATTTATAAT
>CM055073.1:6248051-6293297 GCA_029204045.2 Tillandsia leiboldiana
AGAGAGAGAGAGAGAGAGAGAGTGAGTGAGAGAGAGAGAGAGAGAGTTCGGCTACTATGCTATCGATAGCACCAAATATTTGGTGCTATCAAGTTTTCTATCCTTAGAATATATATATATATATATATATATATATATATATATATATATATATAGAGAGAGAGAGAGAGAGAGAGAGAGAGAGAGAGAGAGAGAGAGTTGAGCTGGGATGCTATCGATAGCAAAAAGCCTCCGTTGTCACCTATTTGTTTTCGATGATGGAGCTTTCAAAATGATGATCAGTACCGTTAAATATGATTAAGGCTATTGTTGGTGCCAAAATGTGGTTTGCGCGCGATCGGCCCCTGGGTGACCCTCTAGACGTATCGATGTGCATCGCGTACCAACAATCAAGCGATCGGGCCGAGCAGGGATCCGCTCGGCCGTGTTCTTCTCTGGTAACTCTCACGACCTATCGACTGGTGACTGCCGAAGCGGGTTTACGGAGGTATAGAGGAATCATCGGTTTTGGCTTAGAGCAGCGGAACCGGGTAAAGAGATAAATGTACGGCTAAGGAGCCGATTGTAACTTTAAAGCACAAGAAAAGCAAATAAAGACACGGCCGATGAGCCGGTTTACACTCAAAATGCACAAATAAAGACACGACCGAATGGGCCGGTTTACACTTTATATAAGTTTGGAGAAGGGAATACAAAGAAGAAGGTACAGATAGAAGGATTACAATTAAGCTTACTCCTAGGAAAGTAATAAATGCAGGCATGAAAAAGTTAAGTTAACCTTCTCTTAGATATATGAAGAAGCTGGGGTGGTACTGGGCTTACGAGGTTATTAGACCCCTTTTCCTTCGATGGTTCGGGTATTTATACATATCCCGAACCATGATATTTGGTGCCGATTTAAATCATCAGTGTGATTTGGGGGAAATCATCATAGAAACCTCAACGGCTTCTTTTCGAATCGAAACTTCCCTAAAGAATGGCAGCCGCGTTTCCGTCTAGGTTCATCTCCTGATTGTCGTGCCGAAGCGTTATCTTTGGCGGTTCCTATACTGAACGCCGCTTGCCGCTTCGGGATCTGTTACAAAATTCGCGCCTGAATCTCGCCTTCATTCAAGATCTTCCCTTTTAGAGCTTCGAGCAGCTGAGGGTTGATCTTTGACTTGGCCTCTTCCGTCGCTTGACTGGGGCGGCCTTATATCTTTCTTCGACTGAGGGACGGTCTTGGATAAGACGATGACCCTCCTGTTGACCGCGTCTCTCGTCGGCTGACTCTTCTTCAGCCGGTACCTTCAGTAGGTACTTTCAGCTGGTGGCATTTGTCGCGTCTTGTGCCTTAACGTGACCGAAATCGGTTCGGATCGGGACGTAGACCCTTCTTCGGCTAGCTTGTCCTTCCGCCAGCTAGTGTCTTCATCCGATGACGTGTTCTTCGTGCTGTACTATCACACACCTGAAGCTGGTCTGGGATAAGACACGGGTCTTTCGCTCTTCGACTAATGTTTTTGGCCGATGGCCCGCCTTGCGAGCTATTTTCTTCTGCAACAGAGACCGGTCCCAATCGAGGCGCGGGTCCCGTTTTGCTGACTCAAACCCCCGTCGGCTGATACCTTTAGCTGATGGTGGACGCCACGTGTCACTCCCTCAAGTGCCGAAAATTCTCGTCTCAGCAGCTATTTAAACTATTTAGAAATTAAATTTCATGCTGTTTCAATATTCTTTTTTTATCCATTAAGTGGGCACAAAAATGAATGGCTGAAAATGAATATCTTTCATAAAGTAATGATAGAAGTCTTGTAATCAAGATCAAGAGTATAGATCTTGTTTTAAATAGTTTAAAGAATTTTCTAACTAAAATTTAATTAATTTAGAATTCTTTACACCGTTAAACTAGTAAAAGGCTCATATCTACCATTACAATTACAAGTTTTTTAACCCTTTGATCATTAGGTCAACGTTGTCGAAAAAATTTAAAATTTAATTTCTAGATAGTTTAAATAGTCTAGATCATATTCAACGATACCGATCGTCGTTTTGGAAGCTCCATCATCGAAAACAAATGGGTGGCAACGGAGCCCGTTTGCTATCGATAGCATTCCAGCTCAACTCTCTCTCTCTCTCTCTCTCTCTCTCTCTCTCTCTCTCTCTCTCTCTCTCTATATATATATATATATATATATATATATATATATATATATATATATATATATATATATATATATATATATATATATAGTATGTCCCCTATACTTTCTAAATTACGGAGGCTTTTGTACTTGTAAGTTGTTTTCGATGATGGAATATCCGATTCGAAGATCAGCTCCGTTAGGCATGATCTACACTGTTAGAACTATTTAGAAACTAAATTTTATAATTTTTCGGCATTATTTACTAAGTGATCATATAGTCTCAAAAATTACTATTTTAACGACCGATGTGGCACGCTTGTAAGTTCAATAGCGTAGAACAATCCAAATTAGGTAAAACTTTAATAGAAAATTCAACTTAATATCAAGAGTAAGATCAATACTTCCATTTAAAATTTGAGTCTTTTATCATTATTTTTTATGAGATTTTTATTTTCAGCCGTTCTTTTTGGGTCTACTCGATCACTAGGCGAACGAAGTAAAAAATTTATAAAATTTGGTTTCTAAATAGTTCCAATATTATATTTCATGTCTAACAAAACCGATCGCTGAATCAGATGTCCCATCATTAAAAATAACTTATCAAGACGGAGGTTTTCGTATTTTAGAAAGTGTAGGAGCCTCTCTCTCTCTCTCTCTCTCTCTCTCTCTCTCTATATATATATATATATATATATATATATATATATATATATATATATATATATATATATATATATATATATATATATATATATATATATGGGTAGAGCTTATATATTTTTAAAAGTACAAACCAATTTATGCTTGTGAATTTTTTACCATTGGATATGTATTGGGATTTGTGCTATTATAAAGTCAACTAAAGAGAGAGAAAGAAAAAGTAAAAAACACAAATTTCAATACAATTTCAATGGTAAAAAATTCACAAGCATGAATAGGCCGGGCCAAATTCCCTTGTGTTGGTGGGCTTGGGCTATAAATAGTCCATTTGTGTCCTCTTTTGAGGGCTTTTTCCAAGCCCTCTTGAGCCCATCTTTAGCAGGGAGGTTCTTCATCGGGTTTTCTTCGATTCTCGGCTTCCCAAGGATTTTTGGAAGTCGTGTCTTCAGCTTCCTCCTCGACATTGCGAGCTTTGACGCGTCCTCGAACCGATCTTCTTCGTCGACGCTTCGTCCGCGGGCTCTCCCGGGCTGACCAGAGGGAGTTTTTAGCTCATTTTTGTGGCAGCGTGTTCATGAGAGGTAGGCCTTCATTTTCCGTGCTGATTACTTCGCTCCGTTTCGAGTTTTTGTTGGGGTTTTCACAGCATCTTTGAACCCCTTTGTTGCTGCTGGTTTTTCTGAACAGCGGAGCTTGTCGGATTTTTATCTCGGTGCTCGGTTATCGGATTTCAGCCCGTGAGGACTTGATCGACATTTCCGTTTCGTGAGGATCGCAGCCGTATTTTTATTGGAATTTTTGGAGCTCATCTTAAAGATGATATTTTGACTTATTCCGGACTGATTGTGCGTAGAGTTGTGATTTTGTGGATTTGTGCTTACCGCGGTGTTTTGCTTGTATCTCATTGACCGGGAGGAATTTTTGGACTCGTTGGAATCGTGGGAACCTGAGAAGTATCCACATTCAGTTTCGACTCTTTTGGACTTCGGATCGACGCGTGCATCCAGGTGGGTTGCTTCGTCTCTAGAACCGGTGGACGGTTCTCTAATTCTATTTGATAGAATGCATACATGTTTAGTGTACCAATATATGATTGAGAGGTAAACTTAGTAATGGTAATGGTATGAGGAATTGCAAGATAAATATCCATGTTATGTCTTATGAAAACTTGCAATATTGGATATCCATGATTATGGTTAATGAAAGCTTACCTAAGGGAATGTTACCCTATGTGATTGATAGCATGCATAATTTAATGTATAACCAATAGGATTGAGATGTAAGCATGAGAAATGGCCTAGATCATGTGGATTAATGCTTTCTTAATTTATTGTACATGTTTTGGTGGATTTGAGATCTCGCATGTTGTAAATGGTTATGTTCACTTTATGCTAGATGAGATAGAAAGCATGCTTGTGCGAGATGATGTTTCCTATTTTATGTTAAGTTACATTATGCTATTATTGGAACTTGACCTAGCACCCCGTCATATGTTGCAGGTTTAACCAGACTAGTAGAGAACCTTCACTTGGGCTAGGTTCTTTTATACTTTAGACGTCCTGCACTTCGCATCTTTTTTTGGACATAGAGTTTCCTCGCCCGAGTAGTGAGCCGAGAGATCAGGTTATTGTAGGACGTATGTTGCACTCATGCCTGGGGGCTGAGAGGAGTCTGGTAGCTGAGATTAGACTAGTGCTAGTGTTGTTGGGAGCCGTTTGGGTAGACGGTGGTCCCGGGCCGTCGAGTATCTTCCGGTCAGTGTTGTTGGGAACCGTTTGGGTTGACGGTGGTCCCGGGTCGTTGGGTGTCGTCCGACCAGTTTTGTTAGACCTCGAGTGGTGGGTCGATCCCGGCTGTGGAGTATCTCCAGCCAGTGTGTTTAGCTTGGCGAGTTGGGTGTTTCTTTTTGGGAGCCGTTTGGGTCGACGGTGGTCCCGGCTGTAGAGTATCTCCAGCCAGTGTGTTTAGTGCCACGAATTGGTTGAGTCGCTAGTGCCTCGAGATTCATGAGAGCTTATTAGCTGGGTCATTGAGAGTACTCCGACCGTCGTGTGAGAGATTTGAGGATCTTGAGTCCTTCCGTTCTGAGAGTGAGCGTGGATTTTGATTATAACCTGCATGAGCCACTTTGAGCGCGACAGAGATGCGCGGATACATTTTCCTCGGTGGGGTCGCGCCCCTCGAGTGCCCCGTCCGGAGTGGGCCTATTACTTTAGTATCGCGACTTGTCGACGCCGTCCGCATGGGACACCCTACATAAATCCCGTCCTCTTGTGGATGTGTGGTAGTAGGTGGGTGCAGGCTTGACTGGACCCTATGTGGTAGTCAGTTTGATTGGGTCGATTGAGCACATCGTGTGCGAGTGGTTGCATATCTTTTCATCTGTATCACCGATTGAGCATTTAGATAGAGGCATGGTAGCTGTTGAGTATTTCCAGCTTTTCTTATTCAATTTTTACTGCATCGTTATCTTATGCCTCTAGTAGATTTAGTGGGCAGACCATCGAGCTTGGTGGCGGTACCCACTGAGAACTACGTGTTGGTGTAGTTCTCACACCCTCTGTCGGTGACAGTTTTGCAGAGGCTTCTTCTCCAGTTCCTACCTCAGCTGTTGCTGCTTCTTCTGATCAAGGTGAGGGAGTCGCGAGCTAGATCCCTACCTGTCTTTGGAGAGTAGTTGTACTCCCTTATTGGAGATTTATAGTACGGTCAGTTAGATTGTTTATTTTTTACTTTTGAGAGACTGTTGTATTGTGAGGATCTGACTTGTATTGAGAGCCTGTACACTGATGTATTATTTTAGTTTACCTCCCCGTTTGAGTTCTTAGATGTTGTATCAGAGGATGATGTATGATGATTATTTTGGGGAATGGATAGTGTATCCTGATTTTCAATTGTATAGTGATTGGATTTTAGTTTTACAGTAGTTTACTTTCCAGCTCTGATATCTGTTTAGCTGTAGATTTATCTTTGCAGGTTGGACGCTTCGCCTATGCGGAGTTTTCTGTATAGGTGGCAGATCTGTTGGCAAGTCCGGGTCGCAGTTTCGACCCCGGGGCGTGGCATGGGGAGTTCCCTAGCCCAGCCTCATGGCCGGGGAAGCGTCGATTTGCCGATGGTGAAGTTGCACCGCCGGAAACCCAACATAGCTCCGTCCCGAGCTATCTTTGCTCCCGGCAGCTTTGGCTGAGATATAAAATGATGGGCTTCTTTTGCTTGACCCATGCAAGCTTCCCATGAAGTTTAAGAAGGTTTGGTGTGGTGTAGAGGGATTGGCGACATGCCCTAGTTTCGGGCAAATTGGAGCTTGGCCGAGCTTCTTGCTCCGGTGCCGCTGCCGCTCTACGACGCCGGCCATAGCCTCAATTGGCTCCATAGGGTCAAGTGGGATTTGTTGGTGCCTTTGCATGTGACCCAAATCCCCTGTACAGAAGTTCACCATTGTTGAGCTCGGGGTTGGCCGCAATAATAGTGGCCGGCCAACCATCGCCCTTCATCGTCGTTCACGTACCCAGTCCACCTCTAATGTTTGAGACTAAGCTATTGGTGATGTTAGTTGCACCCAAAAGCTTTTGGTTATTGCTGAACCAAGCTTGCTGCTCCATGGTGGCCATGAAACCTAGCTCTGGCCACCGCCGCCACCGCATACCGGCGCCTGACCCGGACATGCGCATGAAGCTACCCTCATGCCACTGAAGCTGGTGCTTGCTTTAGTGGGCCACTAGAATCCTTGCCTTGTAGTATGGTCCATGCCCAAGCTCTTAGTGATGATGTGATGGCCGAGCTTGCCCTAGCTACTGTTCCGACCATCCAGCAGCCACCCACTAGTTAGCCCTCAACCCTCCTCAACCTCCTGAGCATGATGCTCACCTTAAACTAGGGTTTGGTTGAGTAGATGTGTGGTTCTAGCAAGTTGCACCCTTGAGTGAGCAAAGATGCTCCTTAAGCTGTTCCATCAGCTTTGCTGCACCCTCAGGGTGAGCCTCTAAGTCCCCTCGACCTCCTGAGTATGATGCTCACCCTAAATTTGGAAATGGTCAAGTAGTTAGATTAGAATTGCAACTTGAGCCTTGTATGTTAAAGAAAGGATGACCCAAAATTATTCTCGGGTTTCGTGCTGCTCCCAAATGGTGAGCACGGTGTTTAGTACGTCAAGGCCCACCTACTGGTGGCCTTAGTTCTGTTCAAAAGTGTTTAGAAAAGAAGTGCAAGCTTGAAAAGGCATTAAAAGCATGTATTGTTGCAATTATTATAAACCCTAGGGGTCTAATTGCAATTATAGCATTATGGGCTATCTTGGGTTGTGTGCCCATGATCTCTAAACCTTTCGTTAGAGATCCGATGGTTTTTGTTGAGCGAGAATTGGATTTCCGATAATAAATCATCAAAATCGTCGGTTTATCGGCGACTCGGCGTTAATCGCGCAATTCGAGGAATTACGGTGATTAAGCATTGCTGTCTGATGTTCCCAGCATAGTCCTAGAGGATCCAGCAGCCTTGGTTTATTATTGGCGACTCCCGAAAACCAAAAAGAGTTTTCCGGGGGTATTTTGGTAATTTTGGCATCGGTCAAATTCAGAGATGCACCCAATAGTATGTTATTGCCCGAATGTCTTTAGTGAAGCGTTCCGGGGCAGCACTTTAAGTTTTGTTAAATTCTAAGACCTATAGGCACAAATTGGATCATAGTTGATTGATCGGTGGATTTTCGAAAATTCTGGCAAATCCCAAGACTTCAGAGAAGTTCCCTATTTAAGCTTTCCACACATAGTGAGTCAGTGGGTTGGGTATGAGTGAGTCTATTCCCTGACCTGTATATATGATTCAGGTCCCAGCAGTCAGCCGCCAGCCCGTGAGCCATTCAGTGGATACCGTGTTTGTCTACCTTGAGGTGGGTTTATTTTCGGTCCGTGCTTTATCATTTCGACCCTATGGGGTACCTTGGTAGGTCGGACCCTTGTGTTTGGTGTAGCCTTGATCCTATGGTTGAGTCTTCTACTTGCTTTCATTCCAGCATTCAGTCTCTATAGCTATATAGCCTCGATCTTACAGTTGAGATTTTCTATATGCTTTCGTTCTCAGTACTTAGCATATATAGTGTTATACACCTGGACATATGCCATACTTGCTTGGTCATTAGCTTAGTGGTATCAGCATTTCCTATTCTTCTACTGCATGTTAGAATAGGAGTTCAGCTTCAGTTATACTGTTCAGTTATTCAGCTTTTGTTGTTCCGTCTCTGTTATACAGTTTCAGTTATACAGTTCAGTTATACAGTTCAGTTATACAGTTTAGTGATACTGTTCAGCTATACAGTTTCAGTTATACAACATCAATTGAGATTACAGTTTCAGCATCCCGACAGGGATTTTTCGGCTTTATGCCGATTGTTCGGTCTTTAGACCGCGAGCTTGAGCATCAGCATTATGATCGCCCTATTGAGCCAGCTTTTAGTCACGTACACTGACAGTTTGGCCACCGTCATGGTGTTCTTTACCGGTAGAGAGGTTATCACATCGACCCGTGAGCCCAGGATGTGCACTCAGAGTGTACAGGATTATGATAGCATATTGGTGTACCAATGGGCATTGGCCTGAGGTCTTTGTGACCAAAATTGGCATAAAATTGGGTATATTTGTGGTTACAGCTTTGACGCAATATATTATCACGTCTTTATACCTGCTATGTTTTATAGCATGATCTTGACAGTTATCCATTGAGATTGATCAGGTTTACCTGATTGCCAGTTATAGCTTGTTCAGCTTCATATGTGAGTACTCTGCTTTATTGATTAGCACATGATTGATGGTACTCTAGATTACAGTTTTGACAGTTATGCATTAAGATTGATCAGGTTTACCCGATTGCCAGTTATAGCTTGTTCAACTTCATATGTGATTACTCTGCTTTATTGATTAGCACATGATTGATGGTACTCTACATTACAGCTTTGACAGTTATGCATTGAGATTGATCATGTTTACCTAATTGCCAGTTATAGCTTGTTCAGCTTCATATGTGATTACTCTACTTTACTGATTAGCACATGATATTGATGGTACTCTAGATTACAGCTTTGCCAGTTATGCATTATCATACCTGCCTGATGTACAACATGATACATTGATATTGTCCTGATTTATCTGATTATTAGTTATAGCATGTTCAGCTTCCTTCATGAGTACCTGCTTTCATTTCAGTATGATCATTATCTAGCTTTCAAATTATAGCCTATTTTGCTATCCGCTTATTACTGTATCCGGTAGGTACGACTTGTTATTTCTCGGCCCGTCATGCCCACTAGGATACATTTATATTGTATCTCACACCCATGGATGACCATTTTTTCAGGTCAGTCAGGTGCAGAGATATCGGGACAATCCAGTGAGCGTTCGCGATAGTCTTGTCCTCTGTTATCGGCCGTAGTGGCCCAGTGCTTGTGTTTACAGTTTTGGCATCATGATATATTGTTGTTTGGAGTTGATGTGGACTGTATATATATCTTATGGACTATAATTATGCCAAACCTTGTGGATGTAAATAGATGTAGAGAGTTTATATTTATCGTTTACTTCTCTGATTGATCATTTGTACTTACTTAGCCGAGCATGTATAGGGGAGACTCTATTCGTGTGGATAGCAGATTCCCTGTGCATGTGGCGGTCTGTCCATGTCCTAAGTTTCAAGTTTAAGACTCTGATTTTTTTCTATTTTTTTTAAAAAAATTGCCCGCTTTTGGAAACTCAGGGCGTGACATGACACGTGGCGCCTACCATCGGCTCAAGGCATAAGTCGATAGGAGGATGAGTCGAAAGAGAGAGGCCCGCGTGTGATGACCCGGATCTCCGCAGAGCTTTTGCAGTGTGAATTGTGGCTTCTTGAGGCCTATGATGTGTGTTGAAGTTGGTTGCGCGCAAATCAGACTTCAGATTTGGACCCAGCGTGAAATTTGGATTAAGAATACCTGTCCGGATGCCTTCGATAAATTTTAGAAGTGGAATTTGGCAAAACGGACATCGGATTTGGATTCAGCGCGCGAAAACGATGAAAATGGACAACTTACTTGTATTTTTCGGAGCCCGGATGCCAAAACACGAATTTCGAAGCAAGATTGTACTGTTCCGGCAGGCCAGGGCAGTGCCGGCGGCGTCGGACTGCGGCGGGGGCGCAGGCAGGCGCGTGCGCGGCGGTGGGCAGGGCGGTCCTCGGGTTTTGGCGTGCACCGGGAGCAGCCAACGGCGGGCGTGCCACGTGTCGCGCGCTGATTGGGCGGTCAACACACGCGCGACAGCACGCCGGGCGCAGCGCACCGTGGACCCCGCCAGGCCATGTGTCGTCCGCCCATTGGCGGGCGCAGCGACCCGGCTGGGCCGCCGTGAACCGCGGCCCACGGTTCCCGCCTTGGACCGCGCGGCCACGCGGCGCGCCGTGATTGGCGGGTGCGCGTGCGCCGGGCGCGCGGGGCGCGGAGGGACACGTGGCAGCGTGTGGGCGATTCGAGCGCGATTGGTGGGCCGGGCCGGGTACTGTTCTGGGCTCACTGTAGCAGCCCGGATGTACCGGGCGCCCAGAAATTGGGCACGAAAGCCCAATGCTTGGATTTTTGTGGGCTTTTTGTGATGGGGCCTATAAATAGGCCCCTTCTCTTGCTGTTTTGGGCTTTTTCCCTGAACCCAAATCCCCTTGAGCCCTTAAGCAACTTTGTTGATATTCTTATCCTGCATCTCTCGAGGGAGTTTCAGAATTTTTGGAGGTGCGACATCGACGGCTTCGGGGATTCGGCGCAGTGCGACGTTTCTTCTTCGGTGGCCCATTTCCGTCGCGTTTCAGTCCACGAGGTCCACAGAGCTACTATGATGGACTTTTTGGATGATTTTTGCGACATCGGTTTCATGAGAGGTAGTCCTTCGATTTCCATGTTGATTATCTTGCTTCATTTTGAGTTCTTGGCATGGTTTACGAAGCATCTTTGAACCTTTTTCCTGCTGGTGGTTTTTCTAGACAGCGGAGGATTGTCGGATTTTTATCTCTGCACTCGGGTAACGGATTTTGACACATAAGGACTCGATCGACATCTACTCTTCGCGAGTATCGCCGTCGTATTTTTATTGGAATTTTTGGAGATTATCTCGTAGGTGGTATTTAAGCATTTTTAGGACTGATTTTTCAGCAGTTTGTAAACTTGGAATTTTGTGTTGATTGCAATGTTTGGACCATATCTTTGTACCCAGGAGGTGTTTTTGGATGATTTTGGACCCGTTGGAATTGTGAGAATTCGAGGATTTGTCCCCGTTGAGTTTCAGCCTTTTTGGATCTTGGATTGACGCACGCTCCAGGTGGGTTGCTTCGTTTCCAAAACCGGTGGACGGTTCATTAATTCTGTTGTATAGAAAGCATGCATGATTGTGAAATATGTTAGAATGCATGTTAGAGAGATGTTGTCTTTACTGTGTTGTTATTGAAATCATGTTGGTTAATGTTCCCTGATCTTGCTTAAGTTAAACTAAATGCTACTTTTGGAACTTGACCTAGCACCCTGTCATATGTTACATGTGTAACCAAACTAGTAGAAAACCCTCACTTGGGCTAGGTTTATTTATGTTTTAGACATCCACACTTCTTATTCTATTCCTGGACATAGTGTTATCCTCGCCCGGGTAGTGTGTCGAGTGGTCGGGATTTCTCTTAGTGTGGGATGCATGTACACTCGTGCTTGGGGGCAGAGTGGAGTCTGGTAGATGTAGCTGGTCTTTTATCTGTGGCGGGAACCGTTTGGATGAACGGTGGTCCCGGGATGTCTTGTTTCTCTGTTTTATGTGTTGCCACTATGTTAGTGGCAATAGTATACCAGTGATAGCAGGACCTTGAACCCAGAACCTTTTGGACACACACATGATTTTAGTCAACAAATATTTTCTTCCAAATATCGAAGGGTCGCCGGAGTTTGTTCTTGTCTGATTGGACGAAGGCATTAGCCCTTCGGGGTTTGGGTATAAAAATTTGTTTTCCAACTGTTTTTCCTAAAAAACCTAAAAATTATTAAAAATGGGTTTTCCTCAAATCAAGATGGTTTTTCAAAAAGGGAACTACTTTTAGTCTTCACCCCGCGTGTGTTGAGTGAAAAATGATTTTCAGTAATAAATGTCACATTTTTCCTGTAAACTTCCCTACTCAAGAGGATTTGAGTGGTCTGGGTTCTAAGGGCTGCCTTTTTCCTTTGGGTCGAGAACAACGAGAGGCTATGCCTAGAGCCCGTTCTTGTTTGATTTGGGTTGTAGGTTCTAGTCTTTCGGGGTTCCCGGTCCCTTTCTTGTGGTCGGCTGTGGAGTATACCCAGCTAGTGAGTTTGCTTGTGGAGTTGATGTTTTTTTTGGGGAGCTGTTGGGTTGACTGCGGTCCCGACTGTTCGAGTGGTTCCTGCTAGTGAGTTAGAGATGTGATTTGGATACTGTCGATCTTGTTGATCGTGGATTTGGACTATAGCCTGCATGAGCCATATTGAGCTCGACAGATATGCGCAGATACTTTCCTCGGTGGGGTCGCGCCCCTCGAGTGCCACTCCGGAGCTGGGCCTGTTACTTTGCTATCGCGACTTGTCGACGCAGTCCCTCTGGCTGGGCCAGTTTTGGCAGTCACGGACGCCCTACGTAAGTCCGGTCCCCCTTGGATGTAACGGCTGTAGGTGCACGCAGGTTTGACTGGAACCTATTTGGCAGTCACTGTGATTGGGTTGATTGAGTACTTGGGTTAGAGTCGATGCATCATTTTCATCTGTATCACCATTTGAGCATTGCAGATAGAGGCATGATTGTCACGCCCCGGGGTCGAAACTGCGACCCGGGCCCGCCAACATCTCCGCCGCCCATACGGGAAGCCCCGTATAGACGAAGCGTCTAACATGCAAAAGAATGATACTAAAGCTATACAGATATCAGAGCTGAAAAGTAAACTACTGAAATCAAAATATACAACTCCTCAATTAGTACATGCCAGGTCATCACAATACAAAAGTCTCTCCAAAAACTAAAACTCTCAAAAGTAAAAAGTACATGATACAACCCACAATCACTGACAGTACTAGTACATCACCAAAAGGGTACATCTACTCTCACAGGAAGAAGGCTGGTAGGGATCTAGCTCGTGACTCCCTTACCTCGATCAGCAGGATCAACAACTGGAGCAGCAGGAACTGGAGTAGAGGTCCCTGGGGAAAAATCACCACGGCGGGTGTGAGAACTACATCCCACAGTAGTTCTCAGTGGGTACCGCCAACAAGCCCGACGGTCTGCCCACTAAGTCTACTAGAGGCATAAAGTAACAAATGCAATACTGAAAGGAAAAGAGATGGAAAATAACTCTACAGCTACTATGTCTCTATCTAAATGCTCAAGAAGTGGAACAGATGGAAACATGATGCATCTACTATCTCTCAAATATAATCACCCAATCTATACTGACTACCACATAGGGTCCAGTCAAACCTGCGCCCACCTACGGCCGTTACATCCAAGGAGGGCCGGACTTACGTAGGGCGTCCGTGACTGCCAAAACTGGCCCAGCCAGAGGGACTGCGTCAACAAGTCGCGATAGCAAAGTAACAGGCCCAACTCCGGAGTGGCACTCGAGGGACACGACCCCACCGAGGAAAGTATCTGCGCATATCTGTCGAGCTCAATATGGCTCATGCAGACTATAGTCCAATCCACGATCAACAAGATCGACAGTACCCAAATCACCTCTCTAACTCACTAACAGGAACCACTCAAACAGTCGAGACCGCTGTCAACCCAACGGCTCCCCAAAAAGAATATCAACTCCACATGTAAACTCACTAGCTGGGTATACTCCACAACCAACAACAATGAAGGGTCCCGGAATCCCGAAAGACTAGAACCTACAACCCAAATCAAACAAGAACAGGCTCTAGGCATAGCCTTTCGTTGTTCTCGACCCAAAGAAAAAGGCAGCCCTTAGAACCCAGACCACTCATCCTCTCCGTTGGGGAAGTTTACAGAAAAAATATGACATTTATTATTGAAAACCATTATTCACTCAAACCCATGCGGGGTGAGGACTAAAAGTAGTTCCTTTTTAAAAAACCATCTTGATTTAAGGAAAACCCATTTTTTATGATTTTAGTTTTTTTAGGAAAAACAGCTAGAGAACAAGTTTTTATACCCAAACCCCGAAGGGCTAATGCCTTCGTCCAATCAGACAAGAACATACTTCGGCGACCCTTCGATATTTGGAAGAAAATATTGGTTGACTAAAATCATGTGTGTGTCCAAAAGGTTCTGGGTTCAAGGTCCTGCTATCATTAGTATATTATTGCCACCAACATAGTGGCAATACATACAACAGAGAAACAAGACAACCCGGGACCACCGTTCACCCGAACGGTTCCCGCCACAGATAAAAGACTAGCTACATCTACAAGACTCAACTCTGCCCCCAAGCACGAGTGTAACATGCATCCCATACTAAGAGAAATCCCGACCACTCGGCCCACTACCCGGGCGAGGATAACACTATGTCCAGGAATAGAATAAGAAGTGTGGATGTCTAAAGTATAAATAAACCTAGCCCAAGTGAGGGTTTTCTACTGGTCTGGTTCCACATGCAACATATGACAGGGTGCTAGGTCAAATTCCAATAGTGGTACTTAAGTTAACATAGATAGGAAGCATACATCAACATGATCTTGATAACAACGCGAGAATATCCTCTCTATATCTAACATGCTTCCTAACACATCTAACAATTATGTATGATTTACTACACGATAGAATTAATGAATAGTCCACCGATTTTGGAGGCGAAGCAACCCACCTGAAGCGCGCGTCAACCAAGATTCAAAAATAGGCTGAAACTGAACGGGAACAATCCTCGGATTTCCACAATTCCAATGGGTCCCAAAACACCCAAAGACACCTCCTGGGTACAAAGACATAGTCCAAACATTGCAATTAACACAAAATTTCAAGTTTACAAACTAGTGAAAAATCAATCCTGAAAATGCTTGAATACCACCTGCAAAATAATCTCTAAAAATTCCAATAAAAATACAATGGTGATTCTCGCGAAGAGTAGATGTCGATCGACTCCTCACATGTCAAAATCCGATACCCGAGTGCAAAGATAAAAATCTGACAAGCCTCTGCTGTCCAGAAAAACCACTAGCGGAAAAGGGGTTCAAAGATGCCTCGTAAACCGTGCCAAGAACTCAAAATGAAGCAAGGTGATCAACACGGAAATCAAAGGCCTACCTCTCAAGAAATCGATTCCACAAAAATCGTTCAAAAATTCCTTCGGAGTAGCCCAATGGACCTCGTGGACCGAAACGCGACGGAAATGGGCCACCGAAGAAGAAACGTCGCACTGCGCCAAGATGCCGAAGTCGTCGATGCCGTGCCTTCCAAAAAATCCGAAACTCCTTTGCAAGATGCAGCACAAGAAAAGGAACAACTTCTCTTGAGGGCTCAGTCGCAAAAGGGCTCGGGAAAAAGGTCTAAAGGCTCAAGAAAGGGGGATATTTATAGCCCAAGCCCACCAAGGAATGGGTTCATATTCGGGCGTCCGAATCCGGCCCAAGCCCAACACTGTGTGCACCCGAAACCTTCTTGGCGCGCCACGTCACCCGCTCCGCGCCGTGCGCACGCGCGCCCGCTAATCGGGGCGCGCCGTGTGGCGACGCGGTCCACGGCGGGAACCGTGGGCCGCGGTTCACGGCGGCACAGCCAGGTCGCTGCGCCCGCCAATGAGCGGGCGACACGTGGCCTGGCGGGGTCCACGGTGCACCGCGCCCTGCGTGCTGTCGCGCGTGCGTTGACCGCCCAATCAGCGCGCGACACGTGGCACGCCCGCCGTTGGCTGGTCCCGGTGCATGCCAAAACCCGTGGACCGTGCTGCCCGCCGCCGCGCACGCGCCTGCCTGCGCCCCCGCCGCCGTGCTCCGCCGCTGCCCGTCGCCGCCGGCGCTGCCCTGGCCTGCCAGAACAGTAAAAACTTGCCTCAAAATCCGTGTTTTGGAATTCGGGCTCCGAAAAATACAAGTAGTCCATTTTCATCATTTTCGCGCGCTGAGTCCAAATCCGATGTCCGTTTTGCCAAATTCCACTTCTAAAATTTGTCGAAGGCATCCGGACAGGTATTCTTATTCCTAATTTCGCGCTGGGTTCAATTCTGAGGTCTGATTTGCGCGCAACCATCTCTAACACACATCATAGGCCTCCAGAAGCCATAATTCACACTGCAAAAGCTCTGCGGAGATCCAGGTCATCACAATGATAGTTGTAGACTCTTTCCAGCTTATATTTTCATTATTACAGTTTTCCTGTTATCTTATGCCTCTAGTAGACTTAGTGGGCAGACCGTCGGGCTTGGTAGCGGTACCCACTGAGAACTACTATGGGATGTAGTTCTCACACCCGCCGTGGTGATTTTTCCCCACGGACCCTTTCTTCAGTTCCTGCTGCTCCAGTTGCTGATCCTTTTGTTGCTGATCGAGGTGAGGGAGTCGCGAGCTAGTTCCCTACCCGTCCTTGGAGTATAGCGGTACCCCTTTTTTGGAGCTTAGTAGTACAGTCTGCTGGATTTTAGTAGTTAGTTACTTTTGATAGTTTTATTTTGAGAGACTTTTGTAGTGAGGTTCAGACTTGTACTATTTGACAGTTGTATTATGTCCTATTTTAGTAGTTTACCTTTCAGCTCTGATATCTGTATAGTTATAGTATCATTCTTTTTGCAGGTTAGACGCTTCGTCTATACGGGGTTTCCCGTATGGGCGGCGGATCTGTTGGCGGTCCCGGGTAGCAGTTTTGACCCCGGGGCGTGACAGATTAGAGTGGTATCGGAGCCTAGGTTGTAGGTCATTATGGACTTAGAAACCCTAGGCATGTGGATGGACCTTAGGATGACTACATGAGAGTCGTGACTTATAGCGAGAGTCCTGATTGAGTTTTATACCTCTCCTAAGGGACGGGATGAGTGATTGGCATGCTTATTCTCCTAAGCGATTATGTTGGCTGCAGACAACATAATACTGTTGAATGGATGACATGTTTTAGACTTTCGCTGGATTGGGTCGAATGGTTGTTGTGTCCTGATGTTTGTTATTGTGCAGTGGAATACGATGCCCCTGAGACGTCGTGCAGTAAGGAGGGCATATCCCGCATCTGATGAGTAACCCGAGCAGCGGAAGGCAGAGCTATCAGAGCAGAGCGAGACCTAGGAGTTATGGACCCAGATGGCACAGATGTCGGAGGTTGTCCGATGCCAAGAGGAGGCCATGGAACGTTTGATGCGCATGTCGGAGCAGAGAGCACAGCCAGTTGCAGTACCGCCTGAGTGTCCTCCAGCACTTTTTTCCCATGTAGTGGCATCTCCAGTTGTACCAGCGGCATCGATTGAGCGAGCAGCCCCCTCCGTGTCGACGAGTAGTGCCGAGGCACCGAGGTAGGGTGGATAGCAGATAGTAGATGAGCTTTGGGACATCATCGATCGATGGAACCAGTCCCGGCAGTCTGATCCACCCCGATTTGCAGGATTAAGCTTGGAGCCGTGGGAGGCAGAGTCTTGGATCACAGCGATGGAGCGACTCTTTGAGACCGTTTTTATTGAGGAGCGATTTCAGGTTCTTTGGCGACAAACTTGTTGGAGCACATTGCCAAGGCTTGGTGGCACCGAGTGCGACTTGTCGGTCCGCCTGGGACCCAGCTGCTTACTTGGGCGGAGTTCTGCAGCATTCTTTTTAAAGCTTTCTTCCCCGAGAATGTCAGATAGAAGCTGGAAGAGGATCTGAGGAACCTCCAACAGGGAGACCATTCTGTACAGAAGTACATCATGAATTTCAACCGGCTATTGGACTGTGTACTACACGCGGCCAGGGACGAGGCGCATTGGATTTACTTGTTTGAGCGGGGTTTGCGCCGAGATATCTATCAGTTTGTTCGGTCACGCAGACTGCAGACTTTTGACGCCTCGATGGAGCAGGCCCTTATGTGGAACGAGGGAATGCGATTTTGACTGAGTGGAACACAGCCCCCGGTGGGAGTTTGGGCGTGAAGCGCCCAGCGCCTGATGACGGAGGACAGACGAGTAGGCAGGAGCCTCCGAGACCTCCACGATTCCATCCTCCGGATCGTGGGTTTCAGAGACGCCAAAGATCGGCAGCAGCCGCAGTACCAGCAGTCTCAGTAGCGGTATCAGTAGCAGCAGCGGCAGTAGCATGGATGTGTTTCTACGGAGGGCCCCATTCGTTGCCCAGTGTGAGCAGAGGCAGAGGCCATGATTCCTATGTGGATAGTCTAGATATTTTCCGACAAACTGGACTTTGACGTCGAGGCAGATTGAGCGACGACCACCTACATCGAGCCGATGAGTCTGTGCCACCCGGTTGGAGGGCGCCACGGTAGTGGACCGGGTTGTCGCAGTCATGATTTCATCACATCAGTCTGAGTTAGAGTATTTTTGCTTTCCTGCATGGATTAGAGGTAGAGTTGTTACCACGTGCACTAGAGGTACAGGTTCCTGTTTGTGTTGTGCACTTGGAAGAGGCTTGTGGATCATGTCTAGTGCAGTGACACCGCGGATTATACCGGCAGGTGTGACGGTTTGGTGGCAGCTCCAAGACTCTGATCGAGCACACGGGGTGAACCGGTTGGCGCGATATCATGCAACGACTGATTGTGGATTGAGAACAGTGACCCTTCCGCGAGCTGGACTGGAGGAGTTCATTTTCACAAGTTGCCAAGGTACCCTTCCTGCAGCGATGGCTTCAGCAGCAATGGACAGACGCCACCACTACCGCGTATGTGACGATTAGGACTAGAGGTTGTGTTCCTAGGGGTCACGGTTAGATCGTAGCTTTCGTATTTGTGGCCACAGCAGGAACGGCTTCAACACTTCTCTCCCTTTTTATCACCTTTATGCTGAAACTTACGAACGGGACGAAAACTTCGAAAGGCTACTCCAGAAATAGAGACAGTGCCCAAACCTGTTCTTGTTTGATTGGGGCGAGGGCACCGGCCTTTCAGAATTTTGGGACTTTTAGTTATTTTCGGCTGCTTTCCAAATTGAGAGTTGGAGTTGATGACGTTCCTGATGGTGGGGCCTTTACCTTTCTTGTTTGGATGTGTTGGCGTATTTCGTGTAGATTTGGACGAGTTGGCTTTGGTGGTGCGTTTTAGTTTCGGGGACGAAACTTTCTTTTAGTAAGGGAGGATGCGATGATGCGGATCTCCGCAGAGCTTTTGCAGTGTGAATTGTGATTTCTGGAGGCCTATGATGTATGTTGGAGTTGGTTGCGTGCAAATCAGACTTCAGATTTGGACCCAGCGTAAAATTTGGATTAAGAATACCTGTCCGGATGCCTTCGATAAATTTTAGAAGTGAAATTTGGCAAAACGGACATCGGATTTGGATTCAGCGCGCGAAAACGATGAAAATGGATTACTTATTTGTACTTTTCGGAGCCCGGATGCCAAAACACGAATTTCGAGGCAAGATTGTACTATTGCGGCAGGCCAGGGCAGCGCCGGCGGCGTCGGGCAGCGGCGGAGCGCGGCGGCGGGGGCGCGGGCAGGCGCGTGCGCGGCAGCGGGCAGGGCGGTCCTCGGGTTTTGGTGTGCACCGGGAGCAGCCAACGGCGGGCGTGCCACGTGTCGCGCGCTGATTGGGCGGTCAACGCACGCGCGACAGCACGCCGGGCGCGGCGCACCGTGGACCCCGCCAGGCCACGTGTCGTCCGCCCATTGGCAGGCGCAGCGACCTGGCTGGGCCGCCCTGAACCGCGGCCCACGGTTCCCGCCGTGGACCGCGTGGCCACGCAGCGCGCCGCGATTGGCGGGCGCGCGGGGCGCGGAGGGACACATGCCAGCATGTGGGCGATTCGGGCGCGGTTGGTGGGCCGGGCCGGGTACTGTTCTGGGCTCACTGTAGCAGCCCGGATGTACCGGGCGCCCAGAAATTGGGCCCGAAAGCCCAATGCTTGGATTTTTGTGGACTTTTTGTAAGGGGGCCTATAAATAGGCCCCTTCTCTTGCTGTTTTGGGCTTTTTCCCGAACCCAAATCCCCTTGAGCCCTCAAACAACTTTGTTGATCTTCTTATGCTGCATCTCTCGAGGGAGTTTCGGAATTTTTGGAGGGCGCGACATCGATGGCTTCGGCAATTCGGCGCAGTGCGACGTTTCTTCTTCGGTGGCCCATTTCCGTCGCGTTTAAGTCCACGAGGTCCACAGAGCTACTCCGACGGAATTTTTGGATGATTTTTGCGGCATCGGTTTCAAGAGAGGTAGGCATTCGATTTCTGTGTTGATCACCTTGCTTAGTTTTGAGTTCTTCGCATGGTTTACGAGGCATCTTTGAACCCCTTTCCTGCTGGTAGTTTTTCTGGACAGCGGAGGCTTGTCGGATTTTTATCTCTACACTCAGTTATCGGATTTCAACTTGTGAGGACTCGATCGACATCTAATCTTCGCGAGGATCGCCGTAGTATTTTTATTGGAATTTTTGGAGATTATCTCGTAGGTGGTATTTAAGCATTTTCACGATTTATTTTTCAGCAGTTTGTAAACTTTTAATTTTGTGTTGATTGCAATGTTTGGACCATATCTTTGTACCCAGGAGGTGTTTTTGGGTAATTTTGGACCCGTTGGAATCGTGACAATTCGAGGATTTGTCCCCGTTCAGTTTCAGCCTTTTTGGATCTTGGATTGACGCACGCTCCAGGTGGGTTGCTTAGTTTTCAAAATCGGTGGACGGTTCATTAATTCTGTTGTATAGAAAGCATGCATGATTGTGAAATATGTTAGAATGCATGTTAGAGAGATGTTGTCTTTCCTGTGTTGTTATTGAAATCATGTTGGTTAATGTTCCCTGATCTTGCTTTAGTTAAACTAAATGCTACTTTTGGAACTTGACCTAGCACCCTGTCATATGTTACATGTGTAACCAGACTAGTAGAAAACCCTCACTTGGGCTAGGTTTATTTATGTTTTAGACATCCACACTTCTTATTCTATTCCTGGACATAGTGTTATCCTCGCCCGGGTAGTGGGTCGAGTGGTCGGGATTTCTCTTAGTGTGGGATGCATGTATAGTCGTGCTTGGGTGCAGAGTGGAGTCTGGTAGATGTAGCTGGTCTTTTATCTGTGGCGGGAACCGTTTGGGTGAACGGTGGACCCGGAATGTCTTGTTTCTCTGTTTTATGTGTTGCCACTGTGTTAGTGGCAATAGTATACCAGTGATAGCAGGACCTTGAGCCGAGAACTTTTTGGGCACACACATGATTTTAGTCAACCAATATTTTCTTCCAAATATCAAAGGGTCGCCGGAGTCTGTTCTTGTCTGATTGGACGAAGGCATTAGCCCTTCGGGGTTTGGGTATAAAAATTTGTTTTCCAACTGTTTTTCCTAAAAGAACTAAAAATCATTAAAACTGGGTTTTCCTCAAATCAAGATGGTTTTTCAAAAAGGGAACTACTTTTAGTCCTCACCCCGCGTGGGATGAGTGAAAAATGGTTTTCAGTAATAAATGTCACGTTTTTCCTGTAAACTTCCCTACTCAAGAGGATTTGAGTGGTCTGGATTCTAAGGGCTGCCTTTTTCCTTTGGGTCGAGAACAACGAGAGGCTATGCCTAGAGCCTGTTCTTGTTTGATTTGGGTTGTAGGTTCTAGTCTTTCGGGGTTCCCGGTCCCTTCCTTGTGGTCGGCTGTGGAGTATACCTAGCTAGTAAGTTTGCTTGTGGAGTTGATGTTCTTTTTGGAGAGCTGTTGGGTTGACGGCGGTCCCGACTGTTCGAGTGGTTCCCGTTAGTGAGTTAGAGATGTGATTTGGATACTGTCGATCTTGTTGATCGTGGATTTGGACTATAGCCTGCATGAGCCATATTGAGCTCGACAGAGATGCGCAGATACTTTCCTCGGTGGGGTCGCGCCCCTCGAGTGCCACTCCGGAGTTGGGCATGTTACTTTGCTATCGCGACTTGTCGACGCAGTCCCTCTGGCTGGGCCAGTTTTGGCAGTCACGGACGCTCTACGTAAGTCCCGCCCTCCTTTGATGTAACGGCTGTAGGTGGGTGCAGGTTTGACTGGACCCTATTTGGCAGTCACTGTGATTGGGTTGATTGAGTACTTGGGTTAGAGTCAATGCATCATTTTCATCTGTATCACCCTTTGAGCATTGTAGATAGAGGCATGATAGCTGTAGACTCTTTCCAGCTTATCTTTTCATTATTACAGTTTTTCTGTTATCTTATGCCTCTAGTAGACTTAGTGGGCAAACCGTCGGGCTTGGTTGCGGTACCCACTGAGAACTACTGTGGGATGTAGTTCTCACACCCGCCGTGGTGATTTTTCCCCTGGGACCCTTTCTTCAGTTCCTGCTGCTCCAGTTGTTGATCCTTTTGTTGCCGATCGATGTGAGGGAGTCGCGAGCTAGTTCCCTACCCGTCCTTGGAGTATAGCGGTACCCCTTTTTTGGAGCTTAGTAGTACAGTCTGCTGGATTTTAGTAGTTAGTTACTTTAGAGAGTTTTATTTTGAGAGACTTTTGTAGTGAGGTTCAGACTTGTACTATTTGACAGTTGTATTATTTCATATTTCAGTAGTTTACTTTTCAGCTCTGATATCTGTATAGTTATAGTATCATTCTTTTTGCAGGTTAGACGCTTCGTCTATACGGGGTTTCCCGTATGGGCGGTGGATCTGTTGGTGGGCCCGGGTCTCAGTTTCGACCCCGGGGCGTGACACCGCGTCTTGATCAAGACCAAGCTTAGTCACGTGAAAGTGTGGCACGTGGCGCATGCTATCGGCCGAAGGCATCAGCCGATAAGAAAAATGACTGAAACTAGAAGATCATCGCATCCCTTAGGATCGATTCCGACTAAAGACAAACACCAGACCACCTCAGTCGAGCGACGAACGAGGCAAAGTCAGAGTCAACATCCAACTGCTCGAGTCGAAGAAGAAAAGACTTTGAAAGGAATGAGTGCGAGATTTCGGCGCGAATCTCGTAACTAACTCCGGAACGGGAAGCGGCGCCCAGCATTGGAAAGCGCCGAGAATCACGCTTCGGCGCGTTGATAAGGGGATAAACTTGGACGGAAAAATGACTACTATCCTATTTGAAAATGCTCGACTAAAAAGGTAGTTGAGGAATTTACGATGATTCTCCCAAAATCACGCCGATTATTCAAATCGGCGATTACACGCTTGATTCGGGAGTGTATAAATACCAGAAGCAATGAAGGAAAAGGGGCCCTGCAACCTCGTAAGCGAGAGGCCACCCTTACTTTTCAATACCTTTCATACCTGTATTTACTGTTTTCATAGATAACTTTACCGCATTTTTAAGGAGTAGATTAATTGTAATTGGCTACAAGTTCCCCTTGTAACCCTTCCTCAAGCAATACAGTTTTTAATCGGTTCCTTAGCCGTGTCAAATCTCTGCCTCTACATCCCGGTTCGGCTACTCTAGGCCGAACTCTCTCTCTCTCTCTCTCTCTCTCTCTCTCTCTCTACCTCCACATCCCAATTCGGCTAATCTAAGCCGGATGGTTGCGACAGTTTGGTTGAGAAGAATCCAGCCGAGCGGATACCTACTCGGTTGATCGCTTGATCCACTGGCATGCGGCGCATTCACATCTCGAGAGTCACCCCACGGGGCCAATCGATGACCAACCCGGTCAACGGTCAGCGCGACGTTTTCGGCCCCAATATATATATATATATATATATATATATATATATATATATATATATATATATATATATATATATATATATATATATATATATATATATATTTCATTTTGGAATAAAAGAATTGGATTTGAAAATAGCTTCAATTCCATTTCTTTGGAGCGAACGACCTGATACTACCTTATTAGTTATTTTAACTCATTGCATTCAGTATAGTAATAAATAGGTTAGTTAATTACCCATAATATATCGAATAAGAAGAAAAAAAAAGGTGTTCCACCATCCATCGAAAGGATCTATCGAGAAACAAAAACTTTGATTTTATTTAATTATTTAATTGAAATTTGCATTTTTAAATTGACTTTATTTTTGTTCTCTTTTTCGGGTCCAAAGTCGATTCGAAGACGAGTCGCCTCAATTATCCTATGTATGTGTATGTATATATATATATATATATATATATATATATATATATATATATATATATATATATATATATATATATATATATATATATATATATATATATATATATATATATATATATATATATATATATATATATATATATATCTGTGTGTGTGTGAGTGTGTGTGTGTGTGTGTGTGTGTGTGTGTATATAGAGGGAGAGAGAGAGTCCGGCTGGAATACTATCGATAGTACCAAGCAATTGGTGCTATCAAATTTCCAGCCCTTAGATAAAAGGATGTGCGGTTGGGATTATAGTGTTCTCCTAGAATTTTTACTATTCAACCAACCACCCACTAAACCCTAAGGGACCACTATCATCCTAACCGCACATCTCCTAATCTAAGGGCTAAAAATTTGGTAGCACAAATGATTTGGTATTATCGATAGTATTCCAGTCTAATTCCATATATATATATATATATAGTAGAGCTTATATGCTTTTAAAAGTACAAGCACATTAATGCTTGTGAATTTTTTACTATTGAATTTGTATTGAGATTTGTATTTTTTACTTTATCTTTCTCTCTCTTTAGTTGACTTTACAAAAATACAAATTCCAATACAAATCTAATGGTAAAAAATTCACATGTATGGTCAGAGACCTGTCCCATAATCCAACATAGACTGTGACACCACTCTCAACTAGGGTGCAAGGCGAAAACATTCACAGCGACGACCAGTCGCTGGACATCAGTACTGGCTGGTACAATTCAACTAAAGCATACACAGCGACAATCAGTCGCTGGACATCAGCATTGTCTGGCGATCATCCTAACACTCTCAATCAAAGGGTCGGGAACAACAGTAGCCACCGGTGTAGTTCCGGTCGTTTTGGCTGTGGCAATAGCCATCATCGTAGGTGGCACGAGGACAGTGGGAGGATGAACATCTCCTCCAAGGACATGGGCAAGTAGAATGGGTGGCGAAACAGGTGGGACAGGTGCAGGAGCAGCAGTTTGCTGCTGTATAAGCCGCTGAACCACGGCAAGCAATGCAGTGATCTGGTTCTGCAACTACTAGAATCTATCGGAGCCCTTTGGCTCCGTCGGTACTGTGGAAGATCGACCGACACCTCGGCCACTGCCAGCACCTCGCCCAACACCACCACGATGCCTAGATCGAGTCATAACTTCAACACGATCAAACAAGTTAGGATAAACTCATATAGTGACCATTCACTTGAGTTCCTAACCCCTGAAACAATATACAACCCTGCACTCAACGTCAGACTCTGGTCATCCTAGGGTTCAATCCTAACCATATGCTTAGGTTTCTTAACCTATTTCTCTGATACTATATAATCTGTCACGCCCCGAGTTTCGAAAAGCGATATAAATTTTTTTATATATATATCAGAGTTCAAAAGCTAAAACCCGAAACATGGACTGTGACGCCCCACTTCCCAGGGGGTCACCCATCCTAGAACTACTCTAGCTCTAGCACGCTTAACTCTCATGTTCCTCTTGGATCTTGCTACCATCCAAAATGCTATAGCCGGGTTAGAGATTTAGTCCTATTATATCATTTATATAGAGGACTAATCCAAATTCCGGGGTGTCACATGGACAGACCGCCACATGCATAGAAAATTCTCTGTCCATATGGACAGAGTCTCCCGTATACTTGCTCGGCTAGACAAGTACAATAATCATCAGAGGAGCGACATAATCAACAACTAAACATAAACATAAACTGCTACAACTAAATACATCGACAACTACTCCAAACATTAACAACTCTACAGTCACAACTCCTCAAATACACTGTAAACATCAATCACTGGGCCACAGTGGTCAATAGTAGGGGATAAGTCTATCGCGAAAGCTCACTGGATCGCCCCAATCTCTCAACACCCGACTGACCTGAAAAATGGTCACCCATGGGGTGTGAGATACAACATAAATGTATTCTAGTGGGCATGACGGGCCGAGAAATAGCAAGTCATACCTACTGGATACCATAATAAGCGGAAAACAAAGCAGGCTATAATCTGAAGATAGATACTGATCATACTGAAATGAAAGTAGGTACTCATGAAGGAAGCTGAACATGCCATAACTAATCATCAAATAAGTCAGGATAATATCAATGTATCATGTTGTACATCAGGCAGGTATGATAGTGCATAACTGTCAAAGCTGTAATCTAGAGTACCAATAATCATGTGCTAATCAATAAAGTAGAGTAATCACATATGAAGTTGAATAAGCTATAACTGGTAATCAAGTAAACCTGGCCAATCTCAGTGCATATAGATCAAGATCATGCTATAAAACCGAGCAAGTATGATAATCCATAAATATCAAAGCTGTAAACAAAGAGTACGAACAATCATATGCCAGTCATGCTAATGTAAATTATGCATCAATGCTAGAACCGAAATACCCAATCAAATGCCACTCTTAGTCACTGGGTCCTCACGCTAATGCCACTTTTAGACACTGGGACCTCAGGCTAAGCTGCCATAGAGCACTAGGACCTCAGGAAAATGCTACTTTTGGTTACTGGGGCCTCAGGCTAATGCCACTTTTGGACACCCAGCATGCTATCATAACCCCAACGGGCTCACGGGTCGATGTGATGACCTCTCTACCGGTAAAGAATACCATGACGGTGGCCAAACCGTCAGTGAACATGACTGAAAGCTGGCTCAATAGGACGATTATAATGCTGATGCTCAAGCTCGTGGTCTAAAGACCGAACAATCGACATAAAGCCGAAAAATTCTTGTCGGGATGCTGAAAACTGTAATCTCAACTAATACTGTATAACTGAAACTGTATAACTAAAACTGTACAGTAGAAGTTGTATAACGGAACTGTATAATCAAAATTATATAGCAGAAGTTGTATAATAGAAGCTGTATACTGAAACTAAACTCCTATTCTAACATGCAGTAGAAGAATAGGAAATGCTGATATGAACTGTACTGATAATCATTCTAACTAATGACCAATCAGGCATGGCATATGCCCAGATGTATATACTGATACTGGAAGTAAAATGCATAAAGAAAGGATCATCTATGGAATCAAGGTTGTCAACAATAACAGGGGTCCGTCTTACCACGATACCCGTAGGGCCGAAATGATAAAACCCGGACCGAAGATAAACCCATCTCAGGGTAATCGATCACGATATCCACCGGATGGCCCACAGGCTGGCGGCTGACCGCTGGGACCTGAATCATAATCACAGGTCAATAAATGACTCTCTCATACCCATCCCACTGACACACTGTGTACAGAAAGCTTAAACAGGGAACTTCGCCGAAGTCCCGGGATTTTGCCGGAATTTTTAGAAATCCACCGCTCGATCAACTATGATCCAATCTGTGCTAAACGGTATCCAAAACTCGTGAAACTTCACGTGCTACCTAGGAACGTTTAACTTAAGACGTTTTGACACAAACATCTGACTCTGGGTAACCCTGTGCACCGGCGGTGCCACAACCACTGAAACACTTCCGGGAAGCCCAATTTGGCTCCGAAAGTTGCAAACGAAGAACTGAAATCACCAGACTCACCGGGACAGTGCCGGGAACAGCAAAGGACATCTGGCAACCAAAATTAATCACCGCAATTTCTCGAATTGCGTGATTAACGCCGAATCGCCGATAAATCGATGATTTTGCCGATTTATTATTTGAAACCCAATTTCCGCTCAACGAAAGCCGTCGGATCTCCAACAAAGGGTTTAGAGATCATGGGTACACATCCCAATATATCCCATAAGGCTACAATTGCAATCAGACCCCTAGGGTTTCACAAAATTGCATAAAAATATGCTTTTAATGCCTTTTCAAGTTTGCAATTCTTTTCTGAACACCTTTGAACTGAACCGAGGCTATGGGCCTCGATGCACTGAACACCGTGCTCACCATTTGGGAGCAGCGCGGAGCTCGAGAACAACTTCGGGTCAACATAACTCATTGACATAAGGCATAGGTTGCTACATTGACCAATCTACTTACCCAAACTTAAATGTAAGGTGAGCACCATGCTCAGAAGATCGAAGAAACTCAGAGGCTCACCCTGAGGGTGCAGCCAAACTGCTAGGACAGCTTAAAGGCCAACATAAGCCATTTTAGGGCTTGGCACTCAAGAACCCACAATCCCATCAGTCATCTTTTGGATAGAGGTGAGCATCAAGCTCAGGGGATGGAGTAGAGGCTAGGGCTCACCCTACTAGGGTTGGGGACTTAACAGAATACTGTTTGGAGTAAGATCTAGCAAAAACACCAATTCTAGAGCTCCTCATGGTGCAACTCCCCAACCACTTAGTCATCTTCCCAAGCAAGGTGAGCAACAAGCTCCTGGGACTGAGGAGAGTTGAGGGCTCACCATTGGACAGCTACTGGATGGCCAAAATAGCAGATGGAGCAAGATGATCTATTATATAGCCAATATGAAGCTTGGTCTTGTGCAATTGCTAACCCAAGTGTTCTGGGCAGCAACTAAGGTGAGCACTAGCTAGAGGACATCACAAAAGTTCAAGGGCTCACCTTTGGAGGGTTGCAGGGCTGCTGGAATATTTGCTGAAGCAAGATGACTCCAATTTAGCCTTCCAAGAGCTCGGTTTGGCCGAATCCACCACTCCTCTGGATGAAGCTTCAATCCAACTCAAGCATCGTCACCAAGAAGCTCCCAGAAGTGGTAAGACCACCACCCAATCAAGCTTGAGCAAACCTGTGCGCTGGTCTGCCGAAGAAGAAGACCTTGAGCAAGGTTCTAGTCATTAATGGTGGATTCCATTTCAATAAGTTTTAGCCCCATGCAAAGGGCCTGGACATTTGCCCTGGATGCGGGGAAGTTTTCTGGTGTGGTGGCTGGTGGCGAGAAACGGCGGATGGCCGACCGCCATTATTGCGTCCAACCTTGCACCATTCATGGCGGATTCACAACCGGCCTACATGGGTCGCATGCAAGGGCACCTACAGGTCTCTCTCGACCTTGTGAAGATTGTTGGGGCATGGCCGGCGGTAGGAGTCAGTGCCGGCGCCGGAGCAATAAGCTTGGCCAAGTACCCATCTTCCCGAAACTAGGGCACCCAGCTGCAAGCTTCACACTGAACCATACCTCCCCAAACTTTGTGGAGATGGTCCAGGGATCCAACAGGAGCTTCCCATCAATTTAGAATCGGTCCAAAGCCGTTGGGTACGCTGCGAGCAAGAGACGGAGTAAAACTAGGGTTCCGGCAGTGCAAGTCCACCGCCGACGACCCGATGGTTTCCCGGCCACAAGGCCGGTCTAAGGGGAGTCTCAGGCATCTAAGGAAACTACTACACATGGTCTTGGACTGAGAAAACTCAAGGGAGGGAAGTACTCACCTCGCCGGAGTTGGAGAAGAAATGAGGAAACCGGGTTGCCTTCTCCAGCGTCGCACGGCCACGGTACTCCTCCGAATCCCCTAGGCTCAGTTTCTGGAAGAAAAAGAGGTCCACAAGGCCCCCCGGAAGCAAGCCTAAAGACTTTGGTATAGCCTCCCAAACACACACCCGAGATCAAGAGATTTCTTGAAAATCTTGCTCTTCCGGTGATGCCCGCCGGCGACAGTCGATGCAAACTTAAGGGAAGAGCAGAGGAGGTTGAGGACTTCACCACTGTTGTCTGGATGTAAGGGAACTTCGGTTTGGTGAGTTTATTCTCCATACTCACTTCGGACACAATGGCAATAGCACTCTCCCATTACTCCGAGCCTTACCAAGTGAAGGAGACGGTTCTAGGATGTCGTTTCGTGGAAGAGAAGGTGGAGATCGTGGACAAGCGGTTGTAACTACCCTCCACTTCACTCAAGTGAAGTTGAGTGATATATTGTCACTTGAGTGACACATTTGCATTTTAACCCTTCAACTCTTTAATATTTAGGCTTAACTCCTCACTGTAGGAGCAAATAGCATAGAAGCTCCTCTCCATGAAGTGGCACGCAAAACAACGCATAAAATATTAGGTTTTTTTTGAAAATATAGCAAAATTTATTATATTTCACGCTTTTTGAGGCGACCGTGTCATCAAACTAAAAAATGGACACCACCGCGACATCCGGTTCGACGAAACCTATCGAGTAGTGATCTCGGTTCATCAAGTTCAATCCTCTAAAAACTCGAATTCCAACTTATACAATGGATTACTACTGTGTGGCACGCTTTTTGAGGACTTAGGCTCGTCAAACAGAAATTTTGACTGCGCCACTACGCTCAGAACGATGAGACCATTTAAATCAACTATTCGGATCATTCGATTTGGACTCCATACGGTCGATCGACCTACGTTGGCCGGCGAGGGAATTAAATAAGGGGTTACTATTCACGACTTAAGTCGTGGGTCCCACTTCACTTTTTGCTATTTTCGAGAACAACCGTCAGATAGAAAATCGGTTTGCATATTTTTTTAATCAATTCGACAAGACGGATCTTCTGACAGTTTAAGTTTTTCGAGTTCAGACCCGGATTTGTAAGTTGGGGGACAGTTTCTCCGAAAACTATGTAATTTGTACTCCGGTGTTTATACAATTTAGGTTTCATTTAGAATTCCACACTCAACTTCAAATTTTTAAACTCAAATTCGAATTTGAATTTCTCGGGTACTATATATATATATATATATATATATATATATATATATATATATATATATATATATATATATATATATATATATATATATATATATATATATATATATATATATAGAGAGAGAGAGAGAGAGAGAGAGAGAGAGAGAGAGAGTAGAGCTTATATACTCTCAAAAGCATAAGTCCAAATATGCTTGTGAATTTTTTACCATTGGATTTGTATTGGTATTTGTGTTATTTACTTTTTCTTTCTCTCTCTTTAGTTGACTTTACAAAAGTACAAAGCCCAGTGCAAATCCAATGGTTAAAAATTTACAAGCATATTTGAGCTTGTACTTTTGAGAGTATATAAGCTCTGATATATATATATATATATATATATATATATATATATATATATATATATATATATATATATATATATATATATATATATATATATATATATATATATATATATATATATATATATATATATATATATATATATATATAGTACTAGTCTGGAATACTATCGATAGCACCAAGTCATTGGTTAACCAATTGGATTTGCCATTAGATTTGCATCGAGATTTGTGCTATTTATTTTTTCTTTCTCTCTCTTTAGTTGACTTTACAATAGCACAAATCCCAATACAAATCTAATGATAAAAAATTCACAAGCATGGATGAGCTTATATTTTTGTAAGTATATAAGCTCTACTCTCTCTCTCTCTCTCTCTCTCTATATATATATATATATATATATATATATATATATATATACTGTGACACCCCAATAGTCCCACATCAGATGTGATTGGGATTGTGATTGAGTACATAAGAGACATGAACACTAGTAATAATAAATGGGTTTAAGCATTTTGAGCTGTGGTTCGGGCCCAATGAGTTATTATTGCTAGTGGATCGGGTTGTTACATTTGGTATCAGAGCCAATAATCAGCCGGAAGGGTGTGACAAGTCTCAGCTGAGCCTGGGTCTAGATGACAGGGCTAGCGAGACAAGTCTCACATTGCCTGGTGATCTTGGGTTGTGAGTGTGTTTGTGTGACACCCCAATAGTTCCACATCGGATAGGAGTGTGGATGTGTTTGGATATATATAAGACATGGGCACTAGTAATAATAACTGGGCTTAAGCATTTTGGGTTGTGGTGTGGGCCCAATGAGTTATTATTGCTAGTGGGCTGGGTCGTTACATTTGGTATCAGAGCCAATAACCAACCGGAAGTGTGTGACGAGTCTCAGCTGAGTCTGGGTCTAAATGACAGGGCTAGCGAGACAAGTCTCACATCGCCTGGTGATCTTAGGCTGCTGTGTGTGTGTTTGGGCTAACGAGGGCGTCAGACCTAAACAGGGAGTCTGTGACACCCTAATAGTCCCACATCGGATAGGAGTGTGGATGTGTTTATGTATATATAAGACATGGACACTAGTAATAATAACTGGGATTAAGCATTTTGTGCTATGGTTTGGGCCCAACAAGTTATTATTGCTAGTGGGTCGGGTCGTTACAGTTCGGACTGACGAGGACGTCAGGCCTAAACGGGGGGAGTTTGTGACACCCCAATAATCCACATCGGATGTGATTGGGATTATGATTGAGTATATCAGAGACATGGATACTAGTAATAATAACTGGGCTTAAGCATTTTGGGCTGTGGTTCGGGCCCAACGAGTTATTATTGCTAGTGGGCCGGGTCGTTGGGATGGAAAATCTGTAACGCCCCGAGTTTCAAAAAACACGGTAATTTTTTTTTAAAAAAAACATCAAAGTCTAGAACTTTGAAGTCCAGGACATGGACAGATTGCCACACTCATAGAAATTTCTCTGTACATACGGACAGAATCTCCCCTATACGTGTTCGGCTAGACAAGTACATAAACAATCAGATATGCGAATTTCTAAACAACTAAACAACATCCACAAACTTAAACGTAAACATAAATATAAACATAATCTCAAATCAGGATAACTAGAACATGATCACAATATCAATCTGAAGATAATGAAGTACTGGTCAGCTATGGCTGACAATAGGGACAACTCTATCGCAAAATCTCTTTTGATCGTCCCAACATCCCAGCACCTGACTGACCTGGAAAAATGGTCACCCAATGGTGTGAGATACAACATAAATGTATTCCAGTGGGCACGACGAGCCGAGAAATAGCAAGTTATACCTACTAGATACCATAATCAGCGGATATAAAATAGGCAGACATAATCAAGCAAATAACTGATGTAGTAAATCAATACTGTAAACAAGAGGGTATAGGAATACAAGTAAATATCATGCTCAACTGAGATCAATAAACTGAAAGACAGAATAATAGAAACATGCATCAATCTCAGAAACAAAGTACGCAATCAGATGCCACTATCGGTCTCATAGAACCTCGGGCCAAATATCACTATCGGTCTCACAGAACCTCCACCAAATGCCAATGTTGGTCTCACAGAACCTCAGGCTAAATGCGCTATCATAACCCATGCACATCTGTGTGACCATGGGCTCACGGGTCGATGTAACCGCTCTACCGGTAAAGAACACCGTTGCGGATAGCTATTCTGCGGTGTATGTGACTAAAAACTGGCTCAGTGGCGATCATAATGCTGATGCTGAAGCTCACGGTCAAAAGACCGGGTAATCGGCAAAATGGCCGAAAAATCTCTACTGGGACACTGATACCACGATAAAATCATGTCATGCCCTGAAACTGAATCTCCTATACCAACATGCAGTGAAGAACAGTATATCAAAGTTATAACTGAGCTAGTGACCAATCAAGTATGGCATATGTCCAGATATATACAACTATATGTACTAATGAGGAAATAGAAGCATAATGAAAAGCTCAACTATAGGAATGCTAGAAATAGAAGCATAATGAAAAGCTCGACTGTAGGACCAGGGCTATCATCAAACACAAGGGTCCGACCAACTACGGTACGCATAGGGCCGAAATGATAAAGTCCGGATCGAAGATAAACCCACCTCAACACAGATGATCGAGGAATCCGCTAGAAGGTTTGTGTGCTGGCTCAATATAAGACTCTCACACACCCATCCCAATGACTCACTGTATACAGACAGGTTAAACGGGAAACTTCACTGATTTCATAAGCATAACCCTTCGAAAACAGCAGGAAGCCGGCTGGGCCATCGTGCATAAGATCCCAAATAAGGCGGTCATGCCTAGGGGCCTTCCCAGAAGAAGCCCGACTACAACCCCAGGTGCGGGAGAGGGCTTTATTGGGTGGCGTCAAAACGCCGCCAGATTCTGATTGAGAGGCTACCTCGAAAGTACTCTCAGAGATGAAAAAGCTATGACCAAAATACTGGCGTAGCAATGGCATAGGAATCGTCATGAGGAAAGAAGACGATGCGAAGAGAGCTGCAAGTAGAGCCCTTCTTATAAGCCGACGAGAAGGAGAGAAGCGATGACAGTCGCCCCTCGAAAAACAGCAGCATTTCATGAAGAAACGACAAAGGACAGATTCGCTGAAAACTAAGAAAGATCAACACCTGTTTGCGAATCCCTTAAGCAGCGAACAATTCCACTCATCACAAGTCCATCCGGCAACGAGCAGATATCCTGCCAGGGTATGGGGACGAGCGTGGACATCATTATGCATGCCATGTTTTTTACTCGACATCGACAATTATTGAGGTAAAAATTTTTGCCACCTAAGGGAGTGACACGTGGCGTAAACTATCGGCTAAAGGCATCAGTCGATAGAAAAATCGGCCAACAAAAAGGGTTATCGTCTCATTCGAGACCAACCCCGGCCGAAATCAAATATCAAACCGCCTCTATCGAATGACGAAAGAATGGAGGCCAGAGTCAACTCTCGGCTGTTCAAGGAAAGAACCTGAAAGAAAAGAGTATGAGATTTGGGCGCGAATCTCGTAACGGACTTCAGAAAGGCAAGCGACGCCCAACATTGGAAAGCGCCGAAGATCACGTTTCGGCGCGCCATTTAAGGGATGAAAATGGACGGAAAAATAGCTACTATCCCATTGAGGAGAATTGACTCAAAAGGAAGTAGTTGAGAGATATGCGATGATTCCCCTTAGATCATGTCGATTACTCAAATTAGCGGTTATACCCATGATTCGTAAATGTATAAACAATCGAACCATCGAAGAAAAAGGGATTCTGCAACCTAGTAAACCAGTGACCACCCCTGCTTTTCAATATCTTTCATACCTGCATCTACTGCTTTCCTCGATAACTTTTGTACCAGCATTTACCGTACTTTCTATGAGTAGTTTTAACTTGTAATAGGTTCCTATTAACCCCCTTCAAAACAATACAAATTCCAAAATCGGATATTCGGCTGTGTCAAATTTCTGTCTCTAAATCCCAGTTCGGCTAATCTAAGCCTAGCTCTCTTAAGAGTTTGATTGAGAAAAACCCAGCCGAGCAGATCCCTCCTCGGCCCGATCGCTTGATCCCTTTGGCACGCGGCGCATCACACTCAGAGGGTCAACCCCAGGGCCAATCGCGGACCGCGCCCGGATCAACGGTCGGCGCAACATTTCGGCCCGAACAACATTCCAAATGGAATGTACGATATACACCTCACCCATTTCAGGATGGAGTGAATTTCACCTTTCACTTCGAAATGACCGGTGAATAAGTCTCATATATCGTACATCCATTTCTGAGTGTACGAATAGCATTACTCATCGTTATACTTCTCTTAACTTTTTTTTTTTTTTTTTTTTTGATCTACTTCTACTTTCTCTCATATCCCGCTTTGTTAAACTAACAAAAGCATCAAATCTATAACTTCAAATTCCAATCAATCAAAACTGTTGAATTTAAAATTAATACTTTAAACATAATTTAATGGAAACATGACAAATTAGCAATAATTTAAAAATAGCAGGTGAACAGCAATCTCTAGAAACCAGTAATGTCCTTCGCTGCCTCTCCACGTGAGATGGGCCAATTCAAACGATGAAGTCGGCAGTCGGCAGTCGGCAGTGTTTTCTTTGTCCATTTTCAAAGTACATTTCATCGGCAGTGTTTCCTTGTCCATTTTCAAACTACAATTCATTGGCAGTGTATTTTTTTTTGTCCATTTTCAAACTACCAAATATATAAAATATGGCTCAAATATTTTTAATAATATAAAAATAATATTTATTATTAATTTTTTTATTATTAAATGTCTAGAGTTTGGTAAAAATTAGTAAAATAGTAATAATTCAAAAGTGGACTTTAAGAGTGAAAAATTAGATAGTACTAATTATTTGATTCTATTCAAAGTATCTCAACTAAACTCTATATATAGAATTGAGCTAGAATACTTATAGTAGTATTTGGGCTCTTTTACTAAGTCCATAATTAAACTTTAATTAGATGAAAAAATGTAGTGTTGAGATGATAATAATCTTTTAGGATTTAGTGGTGGTACCCCTAAGCTACGTTTAGTATAAGAATACAACGGATACCCCTAGCCTATATTTTGAGGACAATAAAATTTATCCCACTATTCTGCCAAATGCCTTAAAAAAAAAAAAAAAAAAAAAAAGCCTGAGACAATTATTCTGGTCAAACTGGATTATTCTAGATAATCGTAGAATAATTCGAAAAACAATTATTTCATCTTTTTAGTGGAATAAGACTATTGTCACGCCCCAGATTTGAAACTGGCCTAATTTTTTTTTTTTTTTTTCCCTCAGAGTTTATCTTTTATCTTAGGGCGTGATTAGATCACCACGTGCATAAGAGACCCTCTGTCCACTAGGACAGAGTCTCTCCTATACACGCACGGCTAAGCAACTAGGATCTAACAATCCGAGTCTGACTCCAACAATATGTAATCATAATATCATCCATCATCAACATAATTAAATCGTCAAGTATCCTCATCCACATCAGTTATAAGTATCATGGTAATTATTCAACTAAATTACTAAACATCAAGATAATAATAAGTCTAAATCATGAATATCAGGAGCATCATAACATGAATCAGATCTGATCAGTAACATCATAGGGACAGCTCTATCGTAATCGGCTCACCGGACCCCGACATCTCACCACCCGACGGACCTGAAAGATGGTCACCTAGGGGGTGTGAAATACACATAAATGTATCTCAGTGGGCACGACGAGTCGAGAAATAGCAAATCGCAACTACTGGCATACTATAATCTACGGATAGTAATAGATCAATAGGTAAAAGCTGATATGAAAGTATGACTGCAAGTAATCAGAATCATAGTGCTGAGTAGATATGGGTACAGGAATATAATAACTAAGCATGCAGGAATAAGATAATGTAAGCTATGCGTCGATGAAGGAAAGCAAGTACTCAATCAATGCCACTGTTGGCCATGAAGACCTTAGGCTAAAACCACTGACGGCGCATGACGACTGACATAACCCCGCACTCACATGTGCTGACGAGGGCTCACGGGTCTTTCTGTAAACCACTTTACCGGTAAAGAACACTGTGACTGTGGCCAAACCATCAGTGTACGTGAAGTACAGCGGTGCTTGGCGATCATATTGCTGATGCTCAAGCTCACGGTATAAGGACCGGGTAATCGGCAACAAGCCGAAATCCCAACGGGGATGCAGATGTCTGTATATCAATCATAGGTCATCTCATGCGATATGGAATACAAGGAACATGTATATCTGAGTAAAATCAAATTTACGTAATGACCAAGTAGGCATGATATATGTCCAAGTATAAGTTATTGTAGTGATATCTAGCTAATGACCAATCAGGGATGATATATGTCCAAGTATAAGCTACTGTAATAAGCAACCAATGGAAGTAAAGCTCAAAGACGAGATCAGGGCTAGCATGAAAAATAGGGGTCCAACCAACTATGGTATCCCAGAGGGCCGAGATGATAAAGTCCGGATCAAAAATAAACCCGCCTCAGTGTAGGTAGTCCCAAAGCCTGCTAGACTACTGGGGTGCTGGCACCAAACTGCTGGGCCCTGAACAATAACTCGTATCAGTAACAGAGTCACTCATACCCATCTCATCGACACTATATAATCAAAACAGTTATACTGTAGACTTTCCCACAAGTCACGGGGTTTACCGGAATTTTTGAAAACTCGCCAAACGACCGACTACAGCCCGAATAGCATCTACGTGAATCCAAATGCGACGAAACTTCACACGCTACCCCAGAATGAACTATTTAACATGTTCGGGCATCCAGGGACAAATTTGTAAATATTTGTGCCAAATCGAGGTCATAATTATCCGTGTAGCTCCCGAAAAGCCAATTTTGGCTCCGGGAGTCCCCGACGCGAAACGAAGATCCCTGAACCAGCCAGAATAGTGCCAGGAAAAGCCAGGGACACCTGGCAGTGACAACACATCATCTGATATCCCCGAAAAGCGTGATTTGCGGGGGAACGCCGATACACCGCCAATTAGCCGATTTACGGTTCGGGAATCAAAATCTGCTCAACGGAACCCGTCGAATCTCTAACAAAAAGTTTAGAGAAGTCATACACGCTGTCCAAGACAGACCATAGAGCTACATTTGCATTTAGACCCCTAGGTTTACGAAAAATCGCATAATTACATGTATATTTAACCAATTTTGACTCGTTTATAATTTCCGAGAGATTTCAGGCTGAACCAAGGGCACAAGTGATTGGGCCTCGACGCACTGAACGTTGTGCTTGCTGTTTGGGGATGGCACGGAGCCCAAAAATAGTAATGGCTCAACTTATAACATGCAATCATAGGCCACAATCATGGAATACATGCAATTACTCATTCAAATGCAAATTAAAGATGAGCATCATGTTCATACTGTCTAGGAGGTTCAGGGGCTCACCTTCGGGGTGTTGCGCGATTGCCGGAGAAGCTGCCGGAGCAAAGCGGCCAAGATCCCTTTTTGCCAGAGCTCGGTTTGGCCGAGCGTGTACCAGCTCGGGTTCTAGCTCCAACCGGAGGCAAGCAATAGGTGGAGGGTGTTCACAGAGGAGGAGGGCTCACCTGGATGGTCAGCCGGCGGCTGGAGGCGGCGGCGGCGACTGGTGGTGAAGCTCGGCCGTGCTTGGGTGCTCTAATGGTGGATCTTCAGGCGATAGCTTCCAAGCCCATGCAAGGGCACAGGTAGGTTGCCCTTTGTGCGGTGGAGCTTCCCAGGTGGTTGGCCGGCGGCGCGGAGCAGCGGCAGCGTCGGGCGGAGGAGTGCGTCCAAGATCAAGATAACCCGATTCTAGGGCATCCCCGCGCGGCCTCAAGACTGCACCAAAATCGCTGAAACTTCGTGGAGGCCCTCCTGAAGGTCCGCAGAAGAGGACCACCACACCTAACCTGAGGTTGGACTGTAGGGTGTGGCGCGCGCAAGAACTTCGGCCAAGCTTGGCAGCTTGCTCCCACCGACGCAATAAGGCTTCTCAGGGCTCGGCGCTGTGCATGGGTGATGCACAGAATGTCATAAGGGCAATGGAAAGGGGCCGGGTGTAAGAGAAATAAAAAAGGAGGAGTTCTACCTACCTCGGATTGAAGAGGAAGAAGGAGATGGAGATGGCTTCTTCTTCTCCTCTTTTCAAATTTCGAATGAAAGGGGAAGGTGTGGGCTCTGTTGCTGAAGAGGTGGAGCACGTGGAGAGGCCACGACTTCACTCCCCCCCCCCCCCCCTTTTGCGTGAGGCTGTTGAACCAACCTGGGTGAGTTGGTTGCAACAAGTGCCAAAAGACCCTCCATCCTTTAAGGTCTCAACCCAAGCCCTCACTGTAGACTCAAATTGTGGAGAAGCCCCTCCACAAGAGGTCCATTGCAATTCCATCCATAAAATATAAGCACTTTTGAGTTTTTATTGCACTTTTTGCCATATTTCATGCTTTTCGAGGCGTTCGGATCGTTAAACAAAAAAATGGACCTCGTCACGTCGACCGGCTCGTCGAGACCTATCAAGTAGCGATCTTTCTTTCTCGAGTTTAGGTCCGAATAAATTTAACTTCCATTTTCTATAGAAAGATTAGGGTTTGGCATGTTTTCCGAGGAATTAGAGTCGTCAAACTGGAAAACGGACTCCGCCACGACGTCCGTATTGACGAAACCTTTCAAGTGATTATTTTGGTTCAATGAGATTAGGTCCAGATAATTCGTAAATCCATCTTACTTCAATGGCATTTACAGTCCGACACGCATTTCGATGGCTTAGGGTCGTCAAACATAAATTTTGACTGCGTCATTGTGCTCAGAATAATGAAATCGATCAAATCGGGTACCTGAACTGTCGGATTCGGACTCCGAACAGTGAAGTTAGCCGACTTCAAATTAGAAGTCGGGAAAAATAGAAGGTTACTATTCACTTAAGCCATCCACTATTTCAACTGTATCTCTTTATACAGTCGTCGTAGCGCACTGAAACCTCTTTGAACTTGAATTCTTTATTGATTTTGAATTTAAATTTCATGGACGTTACAACTATTCTCATATATATATATATATATATATATATATATATATATATATAATCATACTTATTCTTAGCTAAATAAAATAAATTTAAAAATAAAAATAATTGATAATAATTATTATTATTTTTTTATTTTATTCTAACATTTTATATTTATAGTAAAATAAAAGTAATAATAATATTTATTATTGTTATTGTTATTAATAGCAGAAGTGCTACTATTATTATTATAAATAAGGGTTAAACTAGCATATAAAATAACATATAATTTGTTAAAATATATTATTTTGTTTTGCTTATATATAATTTTTTCATTATTCTTTATTATTTTTGAGATTATTACGGAACATATTTTTAGCTATTTTTAAGAATAAAAAAATCTTTAATCAAATATAATTTTAAAATTATTCTTGTATATCCTAAAATAACTAGTTATGCCAAGAATAAACAAATTAATTTATTTCTAAGAATATTAACCTCCCACCAAATTAACAGTCCTGAAATTTAGTGGGTGGTCGGTAAAACATCATAATCTAAGAGATTGAATTGATCAGAAGGTATATCTAACGATGGAAAACTCAATAGCACCAATTGTTTAGTGTTATTAGAAGTATCATAGTCGGACTCTCTGGAGAGAGAGAGAGAGAGAGAGAGAGAGAGAGAGAGAGAGAGAGAGTGTGTGTGTGTGTGTGTGTGTGTGTGTGTGTGTGTATGTGTGTGTGTGTATGACTAATATATTTCTTTGTCCATTTTCAAACTACAATTCATCAATAGTTTCTTTGTCCATTTTCAAACTACCAAATATATAGAATGTCCTTGAAATATTTTTGATAGTATAAAAATAGTATTTACTATCAATTTATTTTATCCTTGAATGTGTACAGTTTAGTGAAATAGTAATAATCCAAGAGTGAACTCTAATGGTGGAAAACTGAATAGCACTAATTTCTTGATACTATTAAAAGTATCTTCTATATTGGGCTAAAATACTTTTAGAGGTATTTGGGCTATTTTACTACTAAATTTATACTTAATTTTTGGATGAAAAATTGTAGTGTTGATCAAAAGATAATAGTCCCCTAATATTTAGTGATGGTACCCTTATTAGGATTGAGTGGGTGGTTGGTAGAATAATATAATTGTGAGGTACTGGACTTTTGCAAATTGGAAAGTCGCAGTCAGGTTGGTCGTTTGGCAAATTGAGGGAGTGTCGGATCGAGTTGGGATCGTTTCTGCACGAAACGGCGTGAAGAACGGAGTCCGAAGTACGTTTTGAGGAGGCTTTTGGAGAGAGAGAGAGAGAGTTGTGGTGGTGGCGTAGCTCCCGAGACAAGCGCGCAGGGAAGCGCGCGCGGGGAGGCTGGCTGCTTGCGTGCGGTCGTGGGTAGAAGAGCCACGTGGTGCCGCCTGATTGGGTCGAGTGCACTACGCGACACGCGCACGTCGCATTGCTGACACGCGTGTTGATGCCCGGGCGCGAGCGCAGGCGCGGGACACGTGGCAGCCCGGGATTGGCCGCGACACTTGAAGCGGGCGCCCGGGGAGCCTACTGTAGCAAGCCGAATTTTCCGGGCGCCCGAAAGATGATTTCGGGCACCCGAATCTCTCGTTTTTGGGCTATATTAACATGCTGGGACCTCATTTTTCTCCTTTTTCTTCTTATGCTCGAACCGAGGGGTTTTAGAGAGAGAGAGAGGCAACGTGAGGGAGAGGAAAAGAAGAGCCGTGAGTGCACCGAGAGTGTCATGTAGTGCGCACGGAGAATTCCGAGAAGCTGAATGGACGCGCGCGTGTGAGTTTTGACAGCACGTTGACGTTGGGGGCCGAGTTTTTGTGCCATTTAGCTGTGCGGGGTGCCGCCGGGCTTTTCGGGCTTTGTCGTTCATGCGTGGTGATCACCGTTGGGCGTGCGATTCTTTCGTCGACCGAGTTCTGCCAGGAGTTGCTTTTCAGGTGGGTTTCGTGTCATCGAAAATGACTAAGTACCTTTTATGCCTGCATGCTAGATGTAGAAATTTTACCTGCTTTATTATCGCCTTTAGTTGTAGAAATTGTATGTTTTATCTACTCTTGGACTGTTTGGGACTCGGGGTCTAGGATGATAATTATTTTTATTACTAATGGCCTTTTATGGATCTTTTGGGTGTGCGGATTTCGGGGTAGGTATTTTTATAGCATGTTGGGTTTATCTGTCATCAGGGGACCCTAGTCAATGGTTTAGAGTGTCTTATGTTTTAGTGAGGACGTGCGAGATTTCGGATTGCACGTGTGTCGAGATAGATATTATTTTTATAGCAGGTTTGGGTTAGTCTGCTTGTCGGAGAAATCATGCTGTCGATTTGAGTTGACCCTTCGGTTGTGTTGTTGGTTGTTAGAGATAGGGAGTACTTTGATAGTGATATTTGTGCTACGTCATGCTGACGTAGTGTTAGCATTATCTTGGGGTTTCATAGGCCATGGGCCGGTATGTGCGGTTGTGTGCGTGCCTAGGGCATGGGTTTCAAGATGTGCGGTACTTTTGTATTGGGGACGCATGAATTGACCTTGGGATTCGTACCTTATGTTGTCGGTGATATGAGGAGTTACTGTTGATCATAGCCTGCATGCCACTTCAAGCTTTACGAGAGATTTATTGGCATAAGGGCCAGCTAATTGGTGTTAGGAAGGTAGGGTGGTGTCTATTGTTGACAGGCCACTATCTGGGGTGCAACCCGGATAGTAGGGAGAGATAGACAGAGTGGCCTATTTATAGACAGCGCAGGCTTGACCGGGCTTTTGAGACGGTCAATTCTGGATTGGTTCCGATGTTTCATTGTGGCGGCTAGTGTTAGCTTGCTGTTGCGTTTGGGTTTGGATAGAGATGTTTTGGGTTTGGTTGTAGAGATATGATAGCGTGGTTTTATTTTTTTTATTTTATTTTGGGTTATGCTCAATTACTTGTTTATTTTTGTAGTTTCACTATCTTGCCTCTAGTAGACCTAGTAGGTAGGCCATGATTGTCGCCGACCGTACCTATTGGGAACTACTGTTTTGTAGTTTCCACGCCCGCTTGTGGTCTACTTTCAGGGCCTTTCGAGTCAGTTTCGTACCGAAGTAAGGGGATTGCACCATAGATAGCAGCCCCTATCTGACTTTTATTTTGATGGAGATAGTCTACCCTATTGATAGTTTAGCTTGTGCAGTGTAAATCAGGACTGGCTAGGCCATGACCCTTTACTTGTTTTTTTTTTTTTAGAGGTGAATTTTGTATGTTTTTTTTGTACAGTGATAGATGCTAGTATAGTTTTACTTGTCTACTCTGATACATGTTTAGTTGTAGTTTTTAGCTCCTTTGTAGGGTAGTTTGGATGCTTCGAGTGTGTCGGGTGCATCCTCGCACTTGTGACGGGTCTGTTGCGTGCCCGAGAGCTTCTGCTGTGGGCTCGGAGCATGACAATAATATAAGAAATGAAATTGATCAAAGGGTAGATCTAATGGCGGAAAACTTAATAGCACCAATTGCCTTGTGTTATTAGAAGTATCCCAGTCGAACTCTGTGTGTAGAGAGGTAGAGTGTGTGTGTGTGTGTGTGTGTGTGTGTGTGTGTGTGTGTGTGTGTGTGTGTGTGTGATAGAGTGTGTGTGTGTAGGGGGGGGGGGGGGGGAGGGGGGGGATATATTTTATAAGTATGAAGATCTTTGCCCTCATAAGTTGATTTTGATGATGAATCTTCAAAATCGATGATTCATACTGTTAAACATAATCTAGAGCATTTGAATTATCTAAAAATTAAATTTTATAATTTTTTGAATTTATAATAAAGTTTATCAAGTGAGTATAAAATAAATGGTTGATCTTCTAAAATTAGAGGATAAGGTTTTTAATTTCAAAATCATATTTATTAATCTTAATCTACATAGTAAAATTTTATTAAAAATTCAACGGATTTTAATTTTTCTACACTATTAATGTGACACCCCCGAAATTTGGATTAGTCCTATATATAAATGATATAATAGGACTAAATCTCTAACCCGGCTATAGCATTTTGGATGGTAGCAATATCCAAGAGGTTATGAGAGTTAAGCGTGCTAGAGCTAGAGTAGTTCTAGGATGGGTGACCCCGTGGGAAGTTGGGGCGTCACAGTTGGTATCAGAGCCTTTCACCAGTCGGAAATGTGAGATGAGTCTCGGCTGAGCCAGGGTTATATAGCGGGTAGAGCGAGGCTCCCCGGCTAATGACCGTTGTGAGTGGAGTGCAGCTCCTCACAAGGTCGGCTAAGGCTAGCGAGACGAGTTTCACATCGCCCGGTGCTTGTGAGTGTGCTTGAGTCTGACGTGGACGTCAGGGCTTAAAGGGGGAAAGAATGTGACACCCCCGAAATTTGGATTAGTCCTATATATAAATGATATAATAGGACTAAATCTCTAACCCGGCTATAGCATTTTGGATGGTAGCAATATCCAAGAGGTTATGAGAGTTAAGTGTGCTAGAGCTAGAGTAGTTCTAGGATGGGTGACCCCCTGGGAAGTTGGGGCGTCACGATTAACTAGAAAATGCTACTTACTGACCGTTAAAAAATGTCAATTTTCTAGCATTTTGATTCAAAGGTATATGATGTCAAAAAATTATAAAATTTAATTTTTAGATTCTTTAAGTTATCTTAATTATGTTAAATGGTATAAATCGTCGATTCAAAAATTTTGTTATCAAAAATAATTTATTAGTACAAAAATGATCATACTCATAATAGTATAGACTCGAACTCTCTCTCTCTCTCTCTCTCTCTCTCTCTCTCTCTCTCTATTATATATATATATATATATATATATATAATAGAGAGAGAGAGAGAGTCCGACTACGTACTTTACTATTATGAGTTACCATATAGAATTAGGCTATTATGTCGTCGATAGCACCAAATTATTGTTGCTATTAGGTTTTTAGCCCTTGGATTAAGAAATGTGCGGTTAGATCGAATAATAGTGATTCCCTAAGGTTTAGTGGATGGTTGGTGGAATAGTATAATCTAAGAGGTGGAAATGATCAAAGGGATAGATTTAATGGTAAAAAATTTGGTAGCACCAAGTGTGCTTGGTGCTATCGATAGTGTAGTGACCCCGATCCCCGTGCAGCTTTTTTCATGATCTTTGCTGTGGAATACTTATTATTGGTGCATCGTACCCGCAACGCGTCAAATGGACGCGTTGGACGGACTCTGTGAGGCTTCTGGATTGAGCCTGCCTTCCGGCTGCTTTTGCCGGATTTTAGAAAGGGTTTCAGGCTAATCCGAGGCCGGATTTGG
>CM055073.1:6293337-6333761 GCA_029204045.2 Tillandsia leiboldiana
CCCCCCCCCCCTTGAGCTCTTATAAATAGTTCTTCTCTCTCTCTCCTTTCATTTTTCTTGGGGATTTTCGAGCTGAGCCTTTTGGCAGTGGCTTTTTTCACCTGCACTTCATCTCTCACTGAGATTTAGTGATTTTTGGAGATCTCGACATCGGCGATTTCTGCGTTTCGGCACACTGCGACGTTCTTTCTTCGGAGGCCTTTTTCATCGCATTTCGGTCCACGATGTCCCTAGAGCTACCCCGAAGGAATTTTTGGATGATTTTTGCGGTATCGGTTTCACGAGAAGTAGGTCTTCGATTTCCATGTTGATTACCTTGCTTCATTCTGAGTTTTTGGCACGGTTTACGAGGAATCTTTGAGCCCCTTTATTGCTGGTGATTTTCTTGGACAGCGAAGCATTGTCAGATTTTTATCTCCGCGCTCAAGTATCGGAATGAGGCATATAAACACTCGATTCGTATCTAATCTTTGCGAGGAACGCAACGGTAATTTTTTTGGATTTTTCTGAGGACTGCACAGAGGTGAAATTTCTCATTTTCTGTGCTGGTTTTGGCAAATAGCAAGTGCTGTTTTTGGAACTGCTACCGTCGATGCTAAGTGCGATACTTTTTGCAGTGGTTCGCAGATTGGGTGTTCTTGGACTCGTTGGGATCGTGGGAACCTGAGGATTATCCATGTTCAGTTGAACCTTGGATCGGCACGCATTTTCAGGTGGGTTGCTCGTTTCCAAAACCGGTGGACGGTTCTCTAACTCTATGTTGTTAGTGAGCATGCATTATGTGAACAGTATTAGAAAGCATGTTGTATCAGATAGGATTTTCTAGTGTGGTGATTTTGATCATGTTGTTTATTACTTCCTATCTGTGTTGATTAAATGTTAGTATTGGACTTGACCTAGCACCCTATCATATGTTGCATGTATAACCAGACCAGTAGAAAACCCTCACTTGGGCTAGGTTCATTTATGCTTTAGACATCCACACTGTACTTTCTATTCCTGAACATAGTATTTTCCTCGCCCGGGTAGTGGGTCGAGTGGTCGGGATTTATATTCTAGTGTGGGATGCATGTTACACTCGTGCCTGGGGGCAGAGTGGAGTCTGGTAGATGTAGCTGGTCTTATATCTGTGGCGGGAGCCGTTTGGATAAACGGTGGTCCTGGATTGTCGTGTTTTTTCTAATTTATGTGTCGCCACTGTGTTAGTGGCAGTAGTATACCTGTGATAGCAGGACCTTGAACCCAGAACCTTTTTAGACACACATGATTTTAGTCAACCAATATTTTTCTTCCAAACATCGGAGGGTCGCCGGAGTCTGTTTTTGTCTGATTGGACGAAGGCAATAGCCCTTCGAGGTTTGGGAATAAAAACATGTTTTCTAACTGTTTTTCCTAAAACAACTAAAAATCATTAAAAAAATGGGTTTTCCTCAAATCAAGATGGTTTTTCTAAAAGGAACTAGTTTTAATCCTCACCCCGCGTGGGTTTGAGTGAAAAATGGCTTTCAATAATAAATGTCACACTTTTCCTGTAAACTTCCCCACTCGAGAGGATTCGAGTGGTCTGGGTTCTAAGGGCTGCCTTTTTCCCTGGGTCGAGAACAACGAGAGGCTATGCCTAGAGCCTGTTCTTGTTTGATTTGGGTTGTAGGTTCTAGTCTTTCGGGGTTTCCGGACCCTTCATTGTTGTATGCTGTGGAGTATACCAAGCTAGTGAGTTCGCATGTTGAGTTGAGGTCCTATTTAGGGAGCCGTTTGGTTGACAGCGGTCCTGATTGTTCAAGTATTTTCTGTTAGTGAGTTAGAGAGGTGATTTGGGTACTGTCGATCTTGTTGATCGTGGATTGGACTATAGTCTGCATGAGCCATATTGAGCTCGACAGAGATGCGCAGATACTTTCCTCGGTGGGGTCGCGTCCCTCGAGTGCCACTCCAGAGTTGGGCCTGTTACTTTACTATCGCGACTTGTCGACGCAGTTCTCTGGCTGGGCCAGTTTTGGCAGTCACGGACGCCCTACGTAAGTCCAGTCCTTCGTCGATGTAATGGCAGTAGGTGGGCGCAGGTTTGACTGGACCCTATGTGGCAGTCACTGTGATTGGGTTGATTGAGTATTGTGGGTTAGAGTCGATGCATCATTTTCATCTGTATCACCCTTTGAGCATTGTAGATAGAGGCATGATAGCTGTAGATTTCTTTCCAGCTTATCTTTTCATTTTTACAGTTTTCCTGTTATCTTATGCCTCTAGTAGACTTAGTGGGCAGACCGTCGGGCTTGGTGGCGGCACCCACTGAGAACTACTGTTGGTTGTAGTTCTCACACCCGCTGGGGGTTTCCCCATTTTTTCTCTTTCATCTCCTTTGTTTTATAGAGTCTTCTGCGGGAGTTGCTGATCTCTCTGTTGCTGATCGAGGTAAGGGAATCGCGAACTAGTTCCCTACTCGTCCTTGGAGTATAGCTGTACCCCTTTTTGGAGCTTATAGTACAGTCTGCTGGATTTTAGTAGTTAGTTGCTTTTGAGAGTTATATTTTTGAGAGACTTATGTAGTGAGGTTCAGACTTGTACTATTTGACAGTTGTATTATCTTATTTCAGCAGTTTACTTTTCAGCTCTGATATCTGTATAGCTTTAGTATCCTTCTTTTTGCAGGTTAGACACTTCGTCTATACGGGGCTTCCCGTATGGGCGGCGGATCTGTTGGCGGGCCCGGGTCGCAGTTTCGACCCCGGGGCGTGACAGATTAGAGTGTAGTTCTCACACCCGCTGGAGGTTTCCCCCTTTTTCCTCTTTCCTCTCATTTGTTTTGCAGAGTCTTCTGCGGGAGTTGCTGATCTCTCTGTTGCTGATCGAGGTAAGGGAGTCGCGAGCTAGTTCCCTACCCGTCCTTGGAGTATAGCTATACCCCTTTTTGGAGCATGTAGTACAGTCTGCTGGATTTTAATTAGTAGTTAGTTACTTTTGAGAGTTATATTTTTGAGAGACTTATGTAGTGAGGTTCAGACTTGTACTATTTGACAGTTATATTATCTTATTTCAGTAGTTTACTTTTCAGCTCTGATATCTGTATAGCTTTAGTATCCTTCTTTTTGCAGGTTAGACGCTTCGTCTATACGGGGTTTCCCGTATGGGCGGCGGATCTGTTGGCGAGCCCGAGTCGCAGTTTCGACTCCGGGGCGTGACAGATAGCATGATAGTCGAACTCATACTATTGATAATAAGTAAGCTAACTACCATACTATTAATAGTATTAAGTCATTGGTGTTATTAGGTTTTCAATTTTTCGATAAAGTGATATACGACTAGGTTGATAATGCCTATCTAAAGTTTAGTTGGAGGTTGATTGAATAGTATGATCTAAGAGATAAAAACGATAAAAGAGATAAATCAAACGGCGAAAAACTTAATAATACCAGGTGCTTGGTGTGTGTGAGCGCGCATTTAAAAAGGCTCAATTGGGAGTACATGCAAAGGCATTTCAATGTGTCATGCATATATTATCCAATATTATTGATGGTCATTGAATCCTTATCTAATTTGATCCTTGAATCTTTTTTCCTAGACCTTTTAGCATCAATATAGGCCCTAGAATCGAGACTTAATAGAGTGCTATTAATGTTTGAATATTTCATTCAAAGTATATCTTTACTCGAGACTTAATAGAGAATTGCAGTAAAGAAAATGCCGACAACAATGTAAAAATGTGTAAAGATCTGTAAGTCAATATTTTAGATACATCCCTCGTATTTTCTTGTAAATGAAATATACTATCCGGAAAATCCAACTTAACTACTAATTAATTAAGGTAGGATTTGGTTAAAGCACTAAAGCGTGACTGGAGAAAAAATAAAAAAAGAGCCAAGAATAACTAATCGGGTCGAACCAGATTATTCTCATATATTTTAAAATATATACATTGCATGTGAACAGTTATTTGCAGTAAGAGTGCTATTAACGGTAAACATCAAATTCCTATGGAAAAATTGTAAAAAAAGAAACAAGTAGGCCCTTAAGCTATCACGGATTTTTTTTGGTTTTCAACAATATTAATGCTCATTCCTATTGCTTCCAATTGAATAAAATAGCTCTAGACTATAGCAAGAGGACAATGGTAACACTAAAGCAAGAAATAGATGACCCATAACCAGTGTACGTAATTAATAGATTCTAAAGCAAAGGTGGAAGGAGCTAGGGTTCCAAGCTTGTAGAAAATGCAAATACTACAATTCATCAAGCATATATTCATGTGGCTCCCTCACTTACTGGTTGAGGGTTTTATTTTGCGCAACACTACAAAGAAGATCATAGAACATATAGATCTCTAGAAAGAGATAGGTGTGCTCATTTTCGCGATCCATCGATACATAGTCACCAAGTGGAACTTTGTCGAACAACTTGAGAAAAATAGCTTTGCGATAAAATCTAAGTGTGCTACTATATAGTTCTCAGCTTTTGAAGCAGTTGTACAAATGTGCGTGCATGCATTGAATCCTTCTGGGAGTAGAGTGAAAAAGGAGAAGAGTGGGTGGGTCTTCCAAAATGTTAACCAATCTGTCTAAAATGTTTTCATTTGATTGCAAGTTCTATGTAGATAGATTCTAAGGAACTATGATCATATGCATATATAGTGGAGATTTAGATATTTTTGAAGTGGACTTTGGGTCTAGTAATTAGTGTAACTTGCACTTTAATTTACAGAAGTTAATTTTTTCCTTTTTTTTAAGAAAAATTAACAAGTCCTTGTAGGCCCATTCGAAGAAATAATTAAAAATTAAATCCCCTAAAATATATCAGTAAAGTGTGGGATTTTTATTTTATTTTATTTTATTTTTTGCGTGCTCCCAATTGGAATTGAAATTATCTAAGATCTTTTGGTCTTGTATTAAGTATCTTACCATTTTGGTTCCGAACGGCAATTAATGTGAAAGTATTGTTCATATAGAGCTACATATTTAAGCTATAAATTCTAGCCAATTTTGTAATCAAATGTCTGCTATCTATTATTCATATATAGAATTATTTGAACCACCATTTTATGAAAAAGAAAAGTTTTTTATGTGCAAAATAGGGGATGTGCCTCAAAAAAGCAATGCAATGTTTTTCTCTATATGGATATTCGAGAACCAATTTTTTTTGAAAAAAAGATAGTGTACTATCGCTTCTTTCATATAAAAAATACAAATTTAAGTACAACAGTAAAACAATCGAGTATCGTTCGTAGAAAACAATTAAGTATTTATTAGTCTAATGAAATATCAGTTGCATCATGAAAATAACTACATAACTGAATAATTTTACTGTGCATATATGGTATGCTTATAATAACCAATAGTTCGAAAAAAATAATTCACCTAAAACCAATTTGGCCAGATTAGAAAACTATATATATAACTTTATTTATTGAGACACTTCTTCTAATGTTAGACCTATTTTTGCCACAAATTATTTTATCGTTTTCTAACCGTTTAAGTCGAATTTTGTTCGTCTGAACATAACCCACCATACCTTATTTGCATGGCTCCAATTAAGCAGTTCCAAAAATAGATGCATCTTACAGTTTATCACTTTAGCGTTTGATTAAGACAATGTTAACCCTCTCCAGAACATTTATTGCATAAAAGTTACAATTATGGAATGATAGGGCCTATATGTATACTTAAAAAGTAGGCAATGGCCCCTACTTGTATACACCTTTATAGATCTTTTTGCACCTCAAGATAGAGGTACAGGAGGAGCATTGCAATTTAGGTAAGAAACAAAAGACTACAAAACAGGAACTCAAGTACTAGACAACCTGACCCACATGGGATAGGTGGCCGATAACCCACAAGACTACCAATTTGGACGGGTGCTTTACAATTCTGTACGCAGAAATTTATTTATCCACGTAATGTTAAATATTATACTCAACTTGAACAGTACTGCCAAGTAAGAAAAGCCATTTTGAATGAAAATGTGCCTCTTCCTATATATCATGCATAAGTTTCGTATGTACGCGCCGAACACGTCATGAACGCGCATTCAACACGAATTTATGATACATTCCATTAAAAATATATTTCTTTATTTTACTATTTTATGCATATATATATATATATATATATATATATATATATATATATATATATATATATATATATATATATATATATATATATATATATATATATATATATATATATATATATATATATATATATATATATATATATATATATATATATATATATATATATATATATATAGAGTTGGGCTGGAATGCTATTGATAGCACCAACCCAACTTTGCCACCCATTTTATAGCCATTGGATTGCATTGAGATTCGTGCAAGCCCTTTAATTAAAAAGAAAAACTTTTTACTTTTTACTTTTTCTTTTTACTTTTTCTTTTCTCTTTTTTTCATTAAAGAGCCTACACGGATCTCAATGCGATCCAATGGCTACAAAATGGGTGGCAAAGTTGGGTTGGTGCTATCAATAGCATTCCAGCCCAACTCTATATATATATATATATATATATATATATATATATAATGTGATCGAGATAATAAATATTTTGAATTTTGATTAATACGTATAATTTTTTTAAAAAATAATATAAATAAATTATATATGGTGGGAAATTTATTTTCTTAAAATATATGAACAATCAATAAGAATTTTATTATACGAATTTATGATACATTCCATTAAAAATATAATTTTTTTATTTTACTATTTTATGCATATATAATGCATAAAATTATACTATTTTTTTATTTTACTATTTTATGCAAATATTATGCATAAAAATATATTTTTTTATTTTACTATTTTATGCATATATAATGTGATATAATAAATAATTTAAATTTTGATTAATACATATAATTTTTTTTAGGCAATATAAATAAATTATATATGCTGGAGAATTTATTTCCTTAAAATACATGAACAATCAATAAAAATGTTATTAATTTTATTCGTATGAGCAATATTTTAACAAAATTAATATTTTAAATATAATTTTTATATATTAATAAATTGGGATAATTGCCTGTGTACTCCTGAAATATGAAGAAATATCTGATTTATTCCTCTTATTTTTTTCTTTCCAATATACCCTTCATACGTTCCACCGTTATTAAAAATATCCCTACCGTTTCCCTTTGTTAAGTTAACTAGGGTTAAACTAGAGTTAAATAATAATCGGAGTTGAAAACTATCAGATATACCTATTTTGCCCGGGTTTAGGGTTTAGAATTTTTTAGGGTTTTAGGGTTTAGGGTTTAGGGTTTAGGGTTTTAGGGTTTAGGGTTTTTTAGGGTTGTAGGGTTTAGGGTTTAGGGTTTAGGGTTTAGGGTTTAGGGTTTTAGGGTTTAGGGTTTAGGGTTTTTTTAGGGTTTTAGGGTTTAGGGTTTAGGGTTTTAGGGTTTAGGGTTTAGGGTTTAGGGTTTTAGGGTTTAGGGGTTTAGGGTTTTAGTATTTAGGGTATATTTGAAAGGGCAAAATAGTAATTACACACAGATAACGGCAGTTCCAAACGATACACTAACAGAGTTTAACTTCAGGGGTATTTTGGAAAGAAGTTGGAACGTAAGAAGGGTAGTTTTAATATTAGCCTTCTAAGAGAGATAAATCTGAAAACAGAAAAATTTTTAGGAGTATGTAAAAAATTGCCCTTAATAAATTAATAGCATTATATTTTATTAGCAATGTTCGTGTTGTATCACTATTCTAATTTTTTTAAAACTGTCGTGTTTGAATTGTATTCTCATAAGCTTTTCTTCTTCTTTTCCTCCTCTCTCGAAATAGCTCAAAGGCTAATATTTGAAAACCCACCAATTTGAACTTAAGATTAGAAGGCGACGCAATTAACGAAGTACATACCTTCCATTTGTAAAATTATAACAAAATGAATCTTTAATTTCCTAAATTTTTTATTTTACTACATGCCTTTGAAACATTTGTCAGATTTTTGACAAAATTTTTTGCCAAATAACAAAACATTTCATTAGATTACATAATGTTCTCTAACATTGTTATAATATTGCTAATTAAGGTCAAGCAGTAAATATTTTCACCTACCTATTTAAAAAATACCATTAAGAGTCATCTTTTACAATCAACAAATTTAAACTTTAGATGTTCATTTTAAAATGTGCTGCAGGTGTTCATAAATTAGTCCAAGTTTATTCCTAATCTCATTTAATTGCCATTAATTGATCTTTTGTAGCTCTCTCTTCTCTCCCTTCTCTTTTACTATCACCAAACTATTATGGAACTTATTGGATGTCCATTTCTGTGTGCATATGTCTAATCAAAGATTCCTCAAATTCTTACCAAGATGGAAACTGATTTGTTGGTATTTGAAAAGTTTCTACCAAAATCTTCTTTGTAGTGTGTGTTTTATTTTATTTTATACTTTTTACTGTTATATTTTATCTCTCTCTCTCTCTAAATATATTATTTCTTCCCAACTTGATCGTGGATTACTTAAGCGATTTAATAAAATCTTTTACACATAAAATAAAAATTCTTAAACAAATCTATCATTTTGTGGACTTGAGCTGAAATGCTATTATTAAGACTTCGTTGTCATCTATTTATTTTTTATGACGAAACTTTTAAATCGACGATTGACATCGTTGAAAGTAATTTAGGCTACTAGCTAGAAATATCTAAAAATTAAATTTTAAATCTTTTCGATATTATTGACTTAATGATCAAAAAATTATAAAATTTATGATTTTAATAATAAATATAAATTTTTTATTCATTTAACGGTGTAAAAAAAACTAAATTAATTAAATTTTAGTTAAAAAAAATATTTAAACTATTTAAAATAAAATCTATACTTTCGTTCTTAATTACAAGACTACTATTATCATTTTTTTTGAAAGATATTCATTTTCGGTCGTCCATTTTTTTATCCACTTAATAAATAATAAAAAATATCGAAAAAATATAAAATTTAATTTTTAAATTTTTAAATAATTTAAATCATATTTAACAATGTCGATCGTCATTTTAGAAACTTCATTATCGAAAAAAATAAGGTGTCAACGAAACTCATTTACTATCAATAGTAATCCAATCTAGCTCCATCTTGTGTTCCTAAGATACTTTGCTACTATAAATAAAATATTTTTACTCAAATTAAATAAAAATTCAACTAAATTTTTATTTTATTTTAATTTTATAACTAATGTAAAAAATATATATATATCTTAACATTATTCTCGGGACATCTATAAAACGCTATAAATCCTCTATCCTGTCACATCCCTTCAAGCCACGCGTAGTGATCTCCTAATTTGGATTTTTCTTTTTTTTTTTTCCTTTTTTTTTTTTTGCCTCTTCTTCCCTTTTTCTCTCTCTTTCCCACAGCTAAAGATATTTTCATATGTTAAGTTACCTAAATTTAACTTTAATCTAAAACCATTATAAGTAAAGTTCATGATTAAAAATCACAATTAACACCTAAATGAAGCAAAAGATATGTGATTTTACATTAATTATTGTTAGAAAAATAATTGCACTAAAAATTAATTGTGATTAACTATTTAATAATTTTGTGATTAAAATTAAATAGCAGAACTTACCGTTAAACACTATGAAAATTTCAGAAATTATAGAAAAAAGAAATTGAAATAAAATTGATCCGGAAATGTGCGAGGTACTGCCGTAAAACGTATTTTCATTATTCGTGCGGATTAATCGGAGACACCACTCTAAAGTACGACTAGAATTTTTCTTTCTACGAGTACGACCGTGAAAAAAGTTGACGAAAACTCTTTCAACATCCGATAAATAATTAAACAAATAAAAAATTAGATCAAATAAAAAAAAAATTTCTTACTTATATTTATCTACTATTCATAAATATAAATATATTCCCCAATAAACACTCTATATATATATATATATATATATATATATATATATATATATATATATATATATATATATATATATATATATATATATAGTGAGAAGGTATGAGTTGGGAATCCTAATGTTGGGATCCTTTATTAGCTTTCCTACATATATAGAGTGAGAAGGTATGAGTTGGGAATCCTATTGGGATCCTTTGTTAGCTTTCCTACTAATTAGTGCAAAGAAACGTCCACACAAATTAGCCGAGGCACCAGCTCCGCAAAATAAAAGTAATAAAAATTAATAAATGAGTATATAAAAATAATAAATAAAAATAAATTTAATAAAAAAATTTGAAAATTAATAATAAAATAATTATTGAGAATTTTGAAATTTTGAATTTTATTCCAACAATCCTCCACAAAATTTAAAATTTTAAAATAAAAATTAAACTCAATAATTAAAAAATAATTAAAATAAAATTATCGGGTATTTATACTATGCAATAGATAAGATATCTTTAAGAAATTTAATCTCAGTTAGTATAAACAATTTTCATCAGGAGGAATGGGAGTGAATCAGATCTTGAACTACGTCCCTTTGACCCTGACTTCAACTGCCACACACATAGTACAGAGTTTTCCGTCGCGAATCTGTGCTTTAAAAGCCATGCACATAAGAATTTCTATGGACAACCCATAACTCATAGTCGCGGCCGTATACGAATACTCTTATATAGGCGGTCTCCTTCAGGGATATATGTAGAGTCACATCTCGCGAAAATTATCGTCTCGGATTCCATTAAGAGTTGTAAGTTCAACCTCAACCACTACATAGAGCACTACTCATCATAGGGATGGAATTAGAACTAAAATTTCTCTGAATAAACTGTACAAAGTGCTCTTTGGACAACCTGACAGTTTATTTTTACCGCATTGAACCTTCTTCAAGAGATCTCCTATCACAAAGGTTAGGTTCTCACTGCAGGAAGGCCCTTTATGGGCAAAGTCCCATCGCCCTCGATGACTCTAAGACCTTAGTCCTATTCAGGCCTTTTGTCAAGCAGCCTGCAAGATTCTGTTCAGTTCTGATAAAACACAAAGAAACAATATCATAAGAAGTTAGCCATCTAACAGACTTTTGTCTCAATTTTAATATGTCGACTAGTCTTAAAATTTAGGATAAATTACAGAAAACCCCCCTATAAAATCTCGTTTTTTCATTTTCCTCCCTGACTTTTAAAAATTGACATTTTGCCCATTCTATTTACGAAATTATGCATTTACCCCCGTCGTCAGCATTCCGTGAGTGCTTCGTCTATTTTTTAGTTGATATACCCAAAATACCCTTCAAAACCCATCTTCTCCCCTACAGGTTGCACCGTTCACCGGGGGCAGCGCCGTCGCCGGAGCCGCGTGATCACGCCCCGCTCGTTCCTGACCCCATCCTCCTTCTCGAACTCCTCTTCCACCTCCCTCTCCGCCCTATCGGCCCCCGCCTCGGCGTTCCTCAAGATGCCGAACCGCAAACTTACGCCGTCGCCGGACTAGTCATCTTCTCCGGCGTCGGCACTGTGGACGGATCGGGGTCTCGGGCTACTGCGTTAGAGAGAGAAAGTGGTCGCGTCAGAGAGAAAGAGAGAGAAAAAGTCAATGGAGAGAGAAGGAGGGGGCACAGGGATAAGGGCATTATCGTAAAATGGTCTGTTCCGTTAACCACGTTGCCCTCTAAAGATAATTTCGTAACTAGGATGGGGCAAAATATATGTTTTTAAAAGCCAGAGGGGGAAAGTGAAAACGCAGGATTTTAGGAGGGGGTTTTCTATAATTTAGCTTAGAATTTATTAAATTTTTTTTACAAAATTCAATTGCAACTCGAGAATCGCACCGAATAGATATAGGTGGAATAGGAGTAGAAATCAATGGAATCAATGACAAATGGTTCTTGAGCCACTCGACTTCAAGACAAGTAGTGTCAAGGGCAACCAACTCAGCCTCCATTGTACTTATTGCTATTATAGTCTGTTTGGTGGATTGGCAAGAAACTGTACTGCTACCAAGAATAAAAATATAGCCAGAAGTGGATTTGATATCTAAAGAATCAAAAATCTAATTGGCATCGTTGTATCCCTCAATTACAACAAGATAGCCAACAAATTTGAGAGCAAAAGAATGAGTACCTTTAAGATAACGAAATACTCTTTATAGAGCAATCCAATGAATCATATTAGGACTACTAGTATATCTACATGTTAAGGAATTTGTTTTGGCGTATTTTGTGAAAATGGTTAAGTCTTGAAGATTGAAAATGAAGAAGTTTGGATCATATACCTCAATCTCAAGAAAGAAGAATTCAAAAGGATCAGTGTGACACCCCCAGAATTTGGATTAGTCCTATATATAAATGATATAATAGGACTAAATCTCTTAACCCGGCTATAGCATTTTGGATGGTAGCAAGATCCAAGAGGAACATGAGAGTTAAGCGTGCTAGAGCTAGAGTAGTTCTAGGATGGGTGACCCCCTGGGAAGTGGGGCGTCACAGTTGGTATCAGAGCCATTCACCAGCCGGAAATGTGAGATGAGTCTCGGCTGAGCCAGGGTTATATAGCGGGTAGAGCGAGGCTCCCCGGCTAATGACCGTTGTGAGTGGAGTGCAGCTCCTCACAAGGTCGGCTAAGGCTAGCGAGACGAGTCTCACATCGCCTGGTGCTTGTGAGTGTGCTTGAGCCTGACGTGGACGTCAGGGCTTAAAGGGGGGAAGAATGTGACACCCCCAGAATTTGGATTAGTCCTATATATAAATGATATAATAGGACTAAATTTCTTAACCCGGCTATAGCATTTTGGATGGTAGCAAGATCCAAGAGGAACATGAGAGTTAAGCGTGCTAGAGCTAGAGTAGTTCTAGGATGGGTGACCCCCTGGGAAGTGGGGCGTCACACCAGCGGACTAGCTACCCGTGTTGGTGTTCTTTACCGGTAGAGAGGTCTGATTGACCCGTGAGCCCGTTGGGGTTATGATAGCTTGCTGGGTGTCCAACAGTGGCTTTAGCCTGAGGCCCCAATGACCAACAGTGGTTTAGCCTGAGGTCTTATGCTCCATGGCAATTTAGCCTGAGGCCCTTGTGGCCAACAGTGGCACTGAATTGGGTACATTAGTGATATCACCTTTGATGCACCTTCATGATATTCCTGTTTGTTTGATTACCGGCATTTCATATCTGTTATAGATTATCATGCATAGTATGATTGTGTTATATATGCATACCCTGTTCCATTGATCTATGTTTGATCCTTGAGATTATATACCTGCATTGATCTTCAGTATATCCTATTTCTGTTTCCGCTTATTATTGTATCCAGTAGGTACGGCTTGCTATTTCCCGGCCCGTCGTGCCCACTGGGATACACTCCGGTGTGTCTCACACCCTCGGGTGACTGTTTTTCAGGTCCTTCAGGTGCGGGGACCTTTGGACGTTCCGTGTGAGGACGCGTGGTAGATTTGTCCCTGGTAGGACTTAACCCTTTTGGTTTAGTAAAACTTTATAACTGTTATTTCCATTTTGAGAACTGGATTGTATAAACATATGAACCTTGTGGTTGTAATAGAGTAGAACTTATTTAGTATAGCTATCTTGTATCTACTCTGATTGACTGTATCTGTTAGCCGAGCACATATAGGGAAGGCTCTGTTTGAGGTACAGAGACTTTTCTATAGGTGTGGCGGTCTGTTCACGCTTTGGAGAAATCAAGTTTTAAACTCTGATTTTAAATAAAAAAAAAAAAAAATTAGACCCACTTTTGAATCTCGGGGCGTGACAGATTAGATGGTATCAGAGAATAGGTACACGGTACCTAGGATTGGGTTAGGAAAACCCTAGAATGACTTACGTTGACGCGAGAGCGCGGGCAGATGGGTAGACACTTAAACAATAGTACGGTTGATTGAGTCTGGCCTGATCCTGATAATTGGGCGATAGAGAAGTGGGTGCTGCGTATAGAGAAGTTGTTCCGAGATATGTATACGGAGGACCGAGACCGTGTACATTTGGCCGCTCACTGTCTTGAGGGTGAGGCGGACCAATGGTGGACAGGAATATTGAGGGAACAGTATGGGGGTATACCTGAACCCCCGTGGCATGGCTTCAAGGAGGCAATTTATGATCGCTACCTGAATGATATCACGAAGCAAGAGTTGGAAAGAGAATTGGAGACCATGTGTCAGGGTGATCGCACGGTTCGGGATTATGAGCGGGAGTTCTCCCGTATAAGCGCTCTAATTCCGCAGGCGGTGCGAGAGGAAGGGCGCAAGATTCGGCTGTTTACTCAAGGGTTGCGACCCGACATCAGGCGACTTCTCTCCCCTCTGGACATCAGTTTGTATCGGAACTGTGTCAAGCGTGCACTTGCTGTTCAAGCTGATATCACTGTTGCACGCGCGGAGCGATAAGCGGCTGAGAAGGGTAAAGAGAAGAAGAGGCCATTTCCTGAGAATAGTAGTGGTTCAATGAGCAGTGGCAAACCACCTAAATATCCTCGATCTCAAAGAAAGGCTAGGAGCATGAGTACCCCCGCTGTTAGCCAACCGCCATTTTCCCAGTCATGCATTATTTGTGGCGGATCCCATCGCACTTCCAGTTGTGAACAACGCCATGGTCGCTGTTATCGCTGTGGCCAGGCAGGACATATGTCGGCTAGCTGTCCGCAGCGACCTTCATCGGCTCCATCCTCAGCTTCTGCTCCTGCTGCCCCTGGTCGACGTCCCAACCCTACTGCTAGTTCGGCGTCCTCGGGACATACCCCTCGGCCCCGGCAATCTGAAGGACCACGCCAGACGGCCGGCGGTCGGGTTTATGCTCTAACTCAACCTGAGAGTACTCCTGCTGAAACTCTCGCAGGTACTACTACTATCCTTGGAATCTCAGCTAGAACCTTGTTTGATACTGGAGCTTCCCATTCTTTCATGTCTGCACATTTTGCCACTATACATGCCTTTTCCACCCAGCCTACTCGGGATAGATGGTGGGTCGAGATACCCGGCCATAGTGTCTTGATTAATCAAGAGGTTCGGTACTGCCCTATTCAGTTGGGCGAGAGTACGTTTCCAATGTCGCTGTTCATCCTCAAGCTTCGCCAGTATGATATTATCTTGGGAATGAACTGGTTAACTAAGTACCGAGCAATGATTGATTGCACTTATAAAACACTGACACTAACACCACCAATTGGAGCGGTGGTGTTCTATTCAGGTTTTGAACCTACAACATACTTAGGAATGTGTTCGGTAACCCCTGTACGACGCGTGAGAAATGGGTGTGTGGCGTATCTCGTCACGGCTCTCAACACCCGTGAGGAGTCAATGAAAATTGAGAATATTCCTATAGCTCGGGAATTTCCGGATGTGTTCCCGTCAGAACTTCCGGGTATGCCTCCAGAGCGAGACATTGATTTTGTCATCAACTTGATTCCGGGCACGACTCCTATCTCTCGAGCACCTTATCGCATGGCATTCACTGAATTGAAAGAGTTGCAGACTCAACTCAATGAGTTACTGGCTCTTGGTTTTATCAGACCTAGTGTGTCTCCATGGGGTGCTCCGGTGTTGTTCGTCAAGAAGAAGGATGGAAGCCTTCGCCTTTGCATCGATTATCGTGAATTAAATAAAGTCACGATCAAGAACCGGTATCCTCTCCCAAGAATAGACGATCTTTTCGATCAACTTCAAGGATCGAAGGTATTTTCAAAGATCGATCTACAGTCTGGGTACCATCAGTTGAGAATTAAGGCTGAGGATATTTCTAAAACGGCATTCCGAACTCGATATGGTCATTACGAGTTTACGGTTATGCCATTTGGGCTTACTAATGCCCCGGCAGCCTTCATGGACTTGATGAATAGGGTATTCAAACCCTTTCTGGATCACTTTGTTGTAGTCTTTATTGACGACATCCTCGTCTATTCACGAAGTAACGAGGAGCATCAAGACCATGTGCGACAGGTTCTTCAGGTTTTAAGGGAAAATAACCTGTATGCGAAGCTAAAGAAGTGTGACTTCTGGCTTCAAAAAGTGGCGTTCTTGGGACATATTGTCTCAGGAGCAGGAATCTCGGTAGATCCTAGCAAGATCAAGTCAGTGGTTGAATGGCCGCAGCCGACTAGTGTGACTGAGGTTCGGAGTTTTCTTGGTCTTGCCGGGTATTATCGGCGCTTTGTAGAGGGATTTTCCAAGATATCTCTTCCGCTAAATCGTTTGACAAGAAAAGGAGAAAAGTTTATCTGGACTCCGGAGTGTCAGCTTAGCTTTGATGAGCTTAAGCGAAGACTTACTGAAGCGCCAATCTTAACCCTGCCAGTTCCGGGCGAGAACTTCGTTGTCTATTGCGATGCTTCTCGGTTTGGTCTGGGTTGTGTTCTGATGCAAGATGGCAAGGTCATTGCATACGCCTCACGACAGTTAAAGCCGTATGAACAAAACTACCCTACCCACGACTTAGAGCTTGCAGCGGTGGTTTTTGCGCTCAAGCTATGGAGACATTATCTCTACGGTGTGCATTGTGAGGTATACACAGACCATCAGAGCCTCAAATATCTTTTTACTCAGAAGGAGTTAAATATGAGGCAACGACGTTGGCTTGAACTTCTCAAAGACTATGACTTGACCATTCTGTACCATCCTGGTCGAGCAAATGTGGTAGCTGATGCACTGAGTCGGAAAAGCAGTACGGTTGAAATGCTAATGATCACTGGGCAAGAGCGCCTGATTAAGGAATTTCAGAAGTTGAACTTGGAAGTAGTTCCTACTGGCGCGACAACCCAACTTATGGCAATGGTAGCTCATCCTACCCTTTTCGACCATATTAAGAAAGGACAACAGTCGGACCCTTGGTTCGAAAGAGTTCGCGAGAATATAGCATTGGGTCAGACTGATGACTATCAGATGCTCACCGACGGCTCTATCAGATATCGAGGGCGTTGGTGTGTTCCAAAGGATAATAGCCTGAGAAACGAAATTCTCGCAGAGGCACATCGATCCTTGTACACTGTACATCCCGGTGGAACCAAAATGTACAAGGATCTGAAGCAGCAATTTTGGTGGCCTGGGATGAAATCGGATATCGCACATTATGTATCCCAGTGCGCGGTGTGCCAACAAGTTAAAGCTGAACATCAACGTCCGGCAGGAAAACTACAACCACTTCCTGTTCCGGTGTGGAAATGGGAACGGATCACAATGGACTTTGTCACCGGTCTGCCATGATCCCAGCGTGGTCACGACGCTATTTGGGTGGTTGTGGATCGACTCACCAAGTCGGCCCACTTTCTGCCTATTCATACGACATGGTCTAGAGACCGGCTCGCCCAATTGTATATCGACGAGATTGTCCGGCTTCATGGTGTGCCGGTGTCGATTGTCTCTGATCGGGATACTCGATTCGTGTCCCATTTCTGGCAAAGTCTTCAGCAATCATTGGGCACTAAGTTAAATTTCAGCACTGCCTTCCATCCTCAGAGTGATGGGCAGTCTGAACGGGTTATCCAGATATTGGAAGATATGTTGCGGGCTTGTGTCATGGATTATGGTGATTGATGGTTCAAATACCTGCCGTTGGTAGAATTTGCCTATAACAACAGTTACCAGGCAAGCATTGGAATGGCGCCTTATGAGGCATTATATGGGCGTCGATGTCGATCCCCGATCTGTTGGGACGATGTTGGAGAACGCCAGATTGTCGGGCCAGATTTATTGGAGGATGCTGAGGCCAAGGTGCGAATCGCTCGACAGCGATTGCTGACCGCACAAAGCAGACAAAAGAGTTATGTGGACAAGCGCAGGCGCGATCTTGAGTTCCAGGTTGGTGACCATGTATTGCTGAAGGTGTCGCCAACTAGGGGAATCAAGAGATTTGGGTTGTGGAACAAACTCAGTCCCCGTTTCGTAAGACCCTTCGAAATATTGGAGCGCATTGGTCCAGTGGCATATCGGCTAGCTCTTCCTCCAAGTCTCGCCCGTGTGCATAATGTCTTTCATGTCTCCATGCTACGCAAGTACATCTCTGATCCGACACATGTCATCAGCCCCACCTCTGTCCCACTTCGAGAGGATCTGAGCTACGATGAAGCTCCATTACGGATCCTGGCACGTGATGAGAAGAAACTGTGTAGCAGAACCATTCCCTATGTAAAGGTACAATGGGAAAATCATGAAGAACGCGAGGCCACATGGGAGCGTGAATCTGAAATGTTAGAACGCTTTCCCTATTTGTTTGATTCGTAATTGTAATCAAGTTTCGGGGACGAAACTTTTTATAAGTGGTGGGTGATGTAGTAACCGAGAATTTTAAAAGGTTTAAATAGATTTCTGGATTGACAAATAGCAGAGAATAAATAAATAAAACCCCAAAAATATTGACTTTTGATCGGGGTGTGATCTAGAAAATCCGAGATCACCATTGCGATCGTCTCGTCGAAACATAGAAGTTTCATATTCATATGTTTTCGATCCGACGATCGGATCTTCCCGAAATCAGAAATCAAAAACGGGCCCCGCGACTTAAGTGTGAATAGTAACTCGCGATTTTCGACCCTTCGCGAGCGACAGTTGGCCGAACCACTGTCTAAAACCCTGACATAGGGGTATGAGTAGTGGATCCTAACTAATTTCGACGTTCTGAGCGCAATGGCACTGACGGTTTCCGCGTTTGGCGATCCGTGTGCATCGAAGTGCGTGTGTCGGGTTGCGACATACAGAACAGAATGGCCCGAGAATTCATTTGAGCACAAAATCAAGCAAATGAATAGCCTATCTTGAAGGTCTCGACGAGCCGGACGTCGTGGCGAAGTCTGTTTCGTATTTCGTCGAGCGAATTTTCTCAAAATACGTGAAGTGTACCGAAAAGTGGGTATTTTCGAGAAAACTATAATATTTTATGTACCAAATATTTAGGGGATTAAATATGAGGGTGTTGGGTGCATTTTTCACCTACTGTGCAGAGCTTGGAGGCTAGGGGTGTGTGTGAACCGGGTTTGAGGCATTTACAAAGAATCTTGCATTAAATCCTTTTGGCTTTTGGGCTTCCTCGTGGGAGGTTACACGAGGAAGGCTCTTGGGATTTCTAACTCCCAAGAGTTAATCCTCATAAGGCCTTGGTGTTGTGGTGGCCGAGGAGTCACCCCCTCCATTGAAGAAAACCGAGAGAGAGAGAGAGGAAGAAGAAGATGGAACCAACTTCTTCCAAATCTTGATCTGGAGATCCAGTGGAGTTCCTCTGTACCAGTGGAGTGTTGCTGGAGCTTGCCGTGGCCGCGCGTGAAGAAGGAACCAAGAACCGGCTTCTTCCTCCTTCACCAACTCCGGCCAAGGTAAGAGCACCCTAACCAATGGTTCTCAGGACCCGAGACCCTTAGCAGTAGACTCCCTGTGTCCTAAGGATGCTCCCTGCACGAGCCCGAGCCCCCATGCAGCCTGGTTGGCCGGCGGGAGCAAAGTTGGCCGGAAACCTAGCCGAGCTCCGCCGCGAGTTTTCTCGGCAACCAGTGGACTAAATGGGAATCTAAAATCATGGACTTTTACTGTTGGAGTCAGTGATCAACTCCACCAAATTTGGTGGAGTTTGATCAAACCAATCGGTTGCAGATTGGAACCCTAGTTTTCGGGTTTCTTGCACTTGGCCGAGCTTGCTGCTCCGGCGCCGGCGCGCCTCCCCGCCGCCGGCCACTTGCCCAGAAATGTTCCTGGGTGTGAGAGGAGTGCACCCATGCACTTGCATGGCATCCATGCAGCATCAAAAATTGGTGGCCATGGATGATCCGATTCTCAACCATGTCGCGGCCGCCGGCGCTCCGGCCAACTCCGGTTGGGATGGGTTGGTCGGGAAGCTTCGTATGGGCCTATGAAACCTACCATGCAAGTTAGAGAGCCTCATATGGCCTCTGTTGAAATCCGCCATTAGAGGCTTGAAGCTCGAAATGGAGCTTTGTGCCCCGCCAGTGCCGCCTCATCCCGTCGACCAGGCATGGGTATGGAAAGCATCAGGGATGTAATTAGCACTTTTTGGTGTCATTAGTTGAGCCCCAAAACTCTCGGTTGGGTCATCACGAATTTCAAAGTTGAGGGGGTCATCTTCTTCCTCGGACCCGAGCCAACCTGGGAGTTTTGGTTGCTCCAAGTTGATGAGAACAACTCCAGGGACTTAGTGGAATGTTTTAATCCAAGCTTGAGAGCCCCAAGTGCTGTGGTTGCGAAGATCCAGTGTGAAATATGGTTTGTGAATAAAGCTATAAGTAATGCCCACTAAGTGCTTGACAAAATGCTTCAAAGAACTTCCAAGCAGAATTTGACAAAACTGTGAATATGAAAGTTGCTTAGAATTGTCCCCTGAGCTTGATGCTCACTTCAGATCAACCTGGATCTGTGTGGACAAGTGTATGGTGCATTGTGAACTTGTGTGAGAGCAAGGTTGAGGTTCTGGTTGAACCAGCAGACCTGGGCTGCAAAGGAAGTGAGCCCCAGTGTCCTTGCACTGTTTGGAAGCACTTTGATATACAAAGTTTTAACATGCGAGGAATAGATGCAAAGTTGTGTCATAATCAAGCTTAAATACAATAAATTCTTAATAACAGTATTAGGGTTGTTTAAAATATTGCAACAGTGTACTCCTGGCTAATTTGGGGTCACTGAACGCGATGCTCGCGTTTATTTTGGGGTTTGTGAGCCGAAGAAACAAAAATGCGTTTCGGCTAGGTTAGAGGAGTAATTCATGGCCCGAAGTTTTCCTCGGGTATCGTGCTGTCACAAATGGGTGAGCACGGCGTTCAGCAAGTCGAATGTCACCTGCTGGAGGTGACGGCTCGTAAGAATGATTCTCCTTTTAAGAGAACGAGCCAAAACGGTGTTAATTTAGTGTATAAAACACATACTAGGTAAGCTCAAGGGGCTTGCTGCAATTGTAACAATATGGAAAAGCTAGATGAATGTTCTAAAGTAGTAATGACCTTTCGGCGGGTTTTCCTGGGGTTCTTGAAAAGCTAAATAGGCTTATTGTTGCGATAATCGACGAAATGGTCGATTCACGCTAGTTGTGCCTTGGGGATTTGGTAGATCCTGAGTTGTCATCTGGTATTATTGTAGGCCCCAGCCATCAGGAGCCAGCCCGTGATCCGTCTTATAGCGACCGTCTACCTTAAGGTGGGTTATCTTCGGTCCGCGTTTTATCAGATCGGCCCTACGGGTACCGTAGTAGGACGGACCCCTTTGGTACTTGGTTGTTTATATTCCAGCAGTTGCTTGCATATCATATTTATATTTCAGCAGTTGCTTGTTATTCATGTTGAGATATATCATGTTCTTTTCAGCAGTTGATATGCATTTCCTGGACACATGCCATGCTTGATTGGTCACTAGCATAGTCTATACCTGTTTCTATTCTTCACTACATGTTTAGAATAGGTGATACTACCTTAGTAGTTGGCATGTTACATTTGTATCCCGGTGGGGATTTTCCTCGACTTCTTGCCGTCTATTTGGTCGATGGACCATGGTTTGAGCATCAGCATTATGATCGTCGTCGAGCCAGCTTTCAGTCGCGCACACCAGCGGACTAGGTACCCGTGTTGGTGTTCTTTACCGGTAGAGAGGTCTGATTGACCCGTGAGCCCGTTTGGGTTATGATAGCTTGCTGGGTGTCCAACAGTGGCTTTAGCCTGAGGCCCCAATGACCAACAGTGGTTTAGCCTGAGGTCTTATGCTCCATGGCAATTTAGCCTGAGGCCCTTGTGGCCAACAGTGGCACTGAATTGGGTATATTAGTGATATCACCTTTGATGCACCTTCATGATATTCCTGTTTGTTTGATTACCGGCATTTCATATCTGTTATAGATTATCATGCATAGTATGATTGTGTTATATATGCATACCCTGTTCCATTGATCTATGTTTGATCCTTGAGATTATATACCTGCATTGATCTTCAGTATATCCTATTTCTGTTTCCGCTTATTATTGTATCCAGTAGGTACGGCTTGCTATTTCCCGGCCCGTCGTGCCCACTGGGATACACTCCGGTGTGTCTCACACCCTCGGGTGACTGTTTTTCAGGTCCTTTGGGTGCGGGGACCTTTGGACGTTCCGTGTGAGGACGCGTGGTAGATTTGTCCCTGGTAGGACTTAACCCTTTTGGTTTAGTAAAACTTTATAACTGTTATTTCCATTTTGAGAACTGGATTGTATAAACATATGAACCTTGTGGTTGTAATAGAGTAGAACTTATTTAGTATAGCTATCTTGTATCTACTCTGATTGACTGTATCTGTTAGCCGAGCACATATAGGGAAGGCTCTGTTTGAGGTACAGAGACTTTTCTATAGGTGTGGCGGCCTGTTCACGCTTTGGAGAAATCAAGTTTTAAACTCTGATTTTAAATAAAAAAAAAAAAAATTTAGACCCACTTTTGAATCTCGGGGCGTGACAATCAGGTACGTTTAACTAAGTATTTTTGGTGATCCGAATACTTCTTATAGTGTAGAAACACTTGGATGAATTTTTAATTGCATAAAAATCAAAAACTGGACATATTATATGTTCAGGATCCGGATCAGGCACTACAGTCCGGACCCCGAACATAGGGTAGTTCATGTGCAAATCCAGTCCGGAACACACTTGGTTCAGTCCGGACCCCGAACGTGAAATTTGCAAAAATTGCATGAACAGTCCGGACCGTGGATACTTCAGTCCGGACCCCGAATGCATGTTTTTCTGGAAATAGTCTGTTTAGCCACGACAGTCCGGACCGCCGATTTTCAGTCCGGACCGTCGTCCTGAAAAATTCCAGATAAGGTTAGTTTTTTATTCTTATCTTCTTTCAATGGTTTCTAACCTATAAATAGACCCTACGATTCATCTTCTAGGGGAGATCCGTGGAAGCCGAAAAAGAGAAAAATCCACATATAGAGAAGAAAGGAAATAAATAGATTTAATTCTATGTTTCTTCATCTATATTGATTAATTTGATTCTAGGTTTTCAAACTCAGATTTTGAGTAGAATCAAATTAAAGAATACTTAGATGGTATTTCTGATCTATTTCTAATCTAAGTATTCGGCGGATCATCACCACCCAAAAAACAACGATTTTTCCAAAATCGGCGCGTGGACTCGCGTGGCCTTGTGGATTCAAGGTGCTACCGCTCTCGTGGATTCGGAGCGAGGTACGTTCGTGGATTCGAGACGTGCTACTGGATGAAGACCGTGGATTCGGTCGGACGTCGTGGATTCGACGTTGGACGCCGTGGATTCGGCGTTGGACGCTAATCGTGGATTCGAGGAGCGTTGCGGAGCGAGCGGAGAAGATCTACTAGGAGCGTATGGAAAAAGGTCGAGTCGTCTGTGAGTACGGTATATCACCTTTGTACATGTTTTAATTCTAGTGGATTTCGCCGTGTTATCGGTCCCGTGGTTTTTTACTCCGGTTTTGAAGTTTTTCCACGTAAAAATCTTGCGTGTTATTTTTCATTTCCGCATTGGGTTTTATTGCGCAACGATTTATGAATGTTTACTGTTTACACCTATTCACCCCCCTCTAGGTGTTTTTTTCCCTATTTAGATCCATATAATATAACCCAACACTACACAATCTTGATATAGCATAGGCAATGCCATGTCTAGTTCTATTGGTTAGCTACATCAGAAAACCAATGATCTAGGCAAAATTCTCCTGATTTATTGGATTACCAGTGTTCTTCACAAGTTGAACACTGGGATCAAAAGAATTAAAAACATGAGAGCAATCAGAATACCCAAATTTATCAAGTACCATTTGGGTATAATGAGATTGGGTCAGAATAATAAAATCAGTTGATTTAGGAATTTCCATTCCTAAAATCACATCTGCTTCACCAAGATCCTTTATATCAAAATGGTCCGATAAGAAGGATTTAACTCGGTTAATCAGATCAAGAGCAGGAGCAAGAATAAGGATATCATCAACATAGAGGCAAAGAAGGACACAACGGTCATCAAATCTCTTGAAATAGAGATAGTAGTCAAAATCATTGGTCAGAAATCCATATGATGCTATAACACTGTCAAATTTCTCATGCCACTGCTTAGGTGCTTGTTTTAGTCCGTATAAAGAGCGAACTAATTTGCACACCTTATTTTCTTGACCAGGCACGGAGAAACCTTCAAGTTGGGTCATATAGATTTCTTCTTCAAGATCGTCATGAAGAAAAGCGGTCTTGACATCCATCTGGTGAATCAAAAGTTTATGAATGGATGCTAATGCCAGAAGAATTCGGATAGTAGCAATACGAGCAACATGCGCATATGTGTCAAAGTAGTCAATATTAGCTTTTTACTAAAAACCTTGAGCAACAAGTCGCACCTTATACTTCTCTACTGATTCGTCAGTCCAAAGTTTCTTTCTAAAGATCCACTTACATCCTAGGGGTTTACTATCAGGAGATAAATTTATGAGAATCCAAATATTATTACTAATAATTGATTTTATCTCACTTTTTATAACCTCCTTCCAAAAAGAAGCTTCAGGAGAACTCATACCTTTCTTATAAGATGTAGGTGTACTTTCAATTAAGAAAGTAAAGAAGTTTTCACCAAAATTCTTATCAAAATGAGTTCTCTTAGTTCTTCTTAATTCAGGTATTGGATTAAGTTCTACAGGATATAAACTATAATGCAAATCAGATGCAAGTATATGATCAGAAATATATGTATGATCAAAGGTAGACTGATAATCAGAGGCTGATCTAGAGATGTGAATTTTGAAAGAAAAAAAATTTTCAAAGAAAGTTGCATCTCTAGATTCAATCAAAATATCACTGGGAATTTCAGAAATCTCAGAATTGATCACTAAAAATCTATAGGTATTACTATCTAAGGAATATCCATTGAAAATAGCATCTATAGTTTTAGATCCAATATTCTTTCTTTTGGATTCAGGAATAGACAGCTTAGCCAAGCACCCCCACACTCGGAAATAACTCAACCTAAGTACTCTTCCTTTCCAAAATTCATAAGGTGTCTCGATTCTATCCTTAGAGGGAATCCTATTGAGGATATAACAAGCTGATAAAAGAGCCTCCCCCCACAAGTTCTAAGATACACCAGAACTTAAAATCATGGTGTTAACCATGTCTAATAAGGTTCGGTTCTTTCTTTCAGCTACATCATTAGATTGAGGTGAGTAAGGAGCTGTTACTTTATGAATTATTCCATGTTCCTCGCATAATAGGTTTAATTCATTTGAAGTATACTCACATTCTCTAACAGACCTTAGAATTTTAATCCTCTTATCTAATTGATTTTCATCTCAGCTTTAAAGGCCTTAAACTTATAGAGGACTTTATTTTTGGTCTTCAAGAGATAGGTGTAACAATACTTGGAGTAGTCGTCTATAGAAGTCACAGAGTAACGACTTCCTCCATAGGTAGGACCTCTATTAAAATCACAGACATCACTATGAATCAGTTCAAGAACCCTGGTATCCCTATAAGGAACAGATTTAAAAAGTTTTCTAGGCTTCTTAGCTTGGGTACAAATCTCGCATTTGGATTTGGAATCAATCTTGAGTTTGGGTAAAAAATTAAGATTGGTCAATTTCAGAATAGATTTAAGGTTCACATGCCCTAATCTGCAATACCATACATCACAAGATTCAGAATTTAAAACAATAGAAGTAGAAATTAAAGAAAAAGAATTTTTATTATCAGCAAAAGAAAAGGCATTCAATTTGAACAAACCCTGGATACAAAACTTTTTCCAATAAACATTTCCACCTAAGAAATTACAACTTTATTAGACTCGAGTACAATCTTATAACCTAATTGCACTAATAAAGATCCACTAATTAGGTTCTGTCAGATCTCGGAAACATGCTGCACATTGTGAAGGATCAAAGTCTTTCCAGAAGTTAATTTCTGTTTGACTATTCCAATCCCCAGCACATTGATAGCTTTTCCATCTCCAACAGTCACACATCCTCCACCTGAGTCCTGATAGGAGGAGAATAGAGACCTATTAGTACAGATATGGACATTGGCTCTTGAATCTAACCACCAATCGAAATCATGATAGGTAAGATTAGCATTATGTATAAAGAAAATTGACCGAAAAGTGGAGTTCGAAGGTTCACCCTCAATAATGTTAACCTAAGATTTAGGATAGTTATTTTGATTGTTTTGGCCCTTCTTGTAGACAAACTTCTCTTTCTTCTGATAAAAATATTTTGAAGCAAAATAATTGTCCCGACCACAAACATAACAGAATCCATCATTCTTCTTATTCCCACTAGATTGGTTGGAATTGGGTTTTTGGGTATAGTATCGAATTTGGTTTGGGTTCTGTTGGGGCCGAAAACGTCAGTCGTCGGCCGGCCCTGTGCGTTCGTTTGACCCTCTAAGATGTGATGGGCCGCATGCCAATGGATCAAGTGATCGGGCCGAGGAGGGATCCTCTCAGTCAGGTTCTTCTCACTTAAACTCTTGCGACCGTCCGGCTTAAATTAGCCGAATCAGAATATGGAGATAGAGAAAGAGAGAGAGTTCGGCCTAGAATAGTCGAACCGTGGTGTGGAGGCAAAGATGTGGACAAGCAAACGACTAAGGAGCCGATTGTAAGGTTTGTATTAAGTGGAATGGGGTTACAAGAGTAACAGGTAACCAATTACAATTTAATTTACTCCTAGAAAATGTGGTAAAAGTTATCTAGGAAAGCAGTAAATGTAGATATGAAAGATATGAAAAAGTAGGGGGGTGATCCTGGCTTATGAGGTTGTAGAACCCCTATTTCTTCAATGATTCGGGTATTTATACACTCCTAAATCATGAGTATGATCGCCGATTTTGAATTATCGGCGTGATTTGAGGAGAGTTATCGAAAAATCCTCAACTATTTCCTTTTAAGTCGATTCTCCTTAGAATGATCATAGTCGTTTTTCCGTCCATGTTCGTCCCCTTAATTGGCGAGCCGGAGCGTGATTTTCGGCGCTTTCTAATGCTGGGCGCCGCTTGCCATTCTAGAGGCTGTTACGAGATTTGCGCATTCCTTCCTTTCAAAGCCTTTTCTTCTTCTGCTCGAGCAGTCGAGAATTGACTCTTACTCCGCCTTCCTCGCTTGACCAAAATGATCTGGGATTTACCTTCGGCTGAGGTCGATCCTAGATGACGCGATAATTCTCATACTAGTCGCTTTTCTTATCGACTAATTCTTTAGCCGACGATGCTTGTCGCGTGTCGCACACTCACACGACTGAGCTCGGCTTCAAGCAGGATGCGAGTTCCTCTCTTTTACCTTATTCTTCTACCGGCTGATGTCCTCAACCGATAGTATATGCTACATGTCACCTGCTTGAGTGACAGAAAATTTTGGTCTCAATAATGCCCCCTCGACAATCGTCTGACGTGTCATTCGGGTGATTGTCGAAAATTGAGTCAACTTCTGGCACATATAACGATGTCCAACGTTCACCCCCGTATCTCGGCAGGATATTTGCTCACAGCTTGAGAGATTCGCGGATAGGTGCTGATCTTCCTTGATTTTCGACGAAATCGTCTTTTATCGTTTCTTCATTAAATGCCACTGCTTTTCGATGGCGATGGTAACCAACTCGCCTCCCCCATCGGCCTATAAATAGGTCCATGTTTGCGGTTTTCTTTGCGTCGTCTTCTCCCCTTATGATGATTCTCATGTCATTGCCACAACAATACTCTGGTCATAGCTCTTTCATTCCTGAGAGTACTTTTAAAACAGTTTCTCAATTTGGCCCTAGCGGCATTTCAACGCTAGCCAATGAAAGTTTCTTTCCACCTTGGAATTCTAATGGGGTTTCTTTTGGTGAAGCCCCTACATGTGACCTACCGATTCGGAATCTTGTAGCCAGTGGTCTAGCCGGTTTTCGATTGCTTATGGGCGGTTGTTTATTAAGAAGACCCTTCTTTAGGAAGACCATCCTTTGTTTCCATCCCTAGGAGTTCGAGGAGTTCGAGTCGCTCGGCATTCGGCATTCCTTACCGAGGAGGGGTGTTATCCTACTTTGACCGGCCTTCCTACGAGGTCGGCCTCCCTTCTTCTCTAGAAGGAACTGCATGATATTCTCCCGTTGCATGCAGGGAGTTAAGGAGTTAATAGTGACTTTATACTCTCTCTCTCTTCACTGTCGGTTCCAAAGGTGATCAGGTGTCTCGATTTCTAAAGGGATTTACCTGATCCTCCAGCTATGGGTAATCTCTCACTATGGCCAGCTTTATGATGGCCATCGGCCTTCGACCGAGTGTTTCAGTCACAACTTTTTTTTTTTAGTTGCATAGGTATCAGTTTATTTAATGTGAAGTCTTTCTTTATATTTTGCTACACATCTTTTAAAACCATGGTGATGTTTCAAATATTTTCCCTCGATCGGCTTATAGCTTTCCAATCCATTTAACAATCTCTAAGTAGTAAGCATTTCCTTTAACTACTCGACTGATTAGGAATGATCCATTCTTTCTCCTTCGGCCTTGTTGGCCAAATCCTCGGCCTGTAGGGCAACAGCCGGACCTATCTTTTTGCCGGTTTATTATGCCGACTCCTTTTGTGGGAGGCCCTGCTGTGACCTCGCTTTCTAGTCGTTGTTCGACCGGTCCCACTGAGGAGTCTTTCTTATCTTTCCTCCTTGGGCGCCCGGATGAATGTAGTCTGGTTCGAGTCTTCATCGACTGTCATGGCAACGATCTCCGCCTCATTTTCTTCGGCCGAAGATGGGGTCAAGATTCCTTAGTCATCTTTTGGTGGCCACCTCTCACGTCGAGCCACTCTTCCGATGTCCCGCTTGATAGGTTCCTCTGCTTCCTGTCGCTCCTCCGGCGCTTCTTCGCTGCGCCTTACAGCGGCCTCTAGGGCCTTCAAACGAGCTTCTAATTCCAACCGAACGGCTTCATCCGTTGGCTTGACTATCACCGATTCGACCATCGGTGTCTTCCTTTGAAATGGTGTGGTAAAGCTTCCTACTTCATGATCATGCCACATCGGCGTAACTGGGTGCCGATGCACGAGTCGTTCCCACCTCGAGTTCGGCCGCGGCCATTGGGCCTTGAAGCCATTGTTCTAGGTGTCGACCTCCATCCGCTACATGCGACGCTTCTGCGTCTTTGACACTACCGGCCCTCGCCACTAGGCTGGTCCTCTTAAAGTAAACCAATGCTCTTCCGGCACGTCTGCCTATGGGTTCATCCTCCTCAAGTGCTCCCTGAGGATCTCCTTTCTTTGCCATGGCTTGGGCCATGACTGGGTCCTGAGTTCCTAGGCCAGCTGAATGCCCAAGGTCTCCACCTTTCCCCTAGTAAGCCGAGGGAAGCCCGCATCCGGAGGGAGAAAGACCTCTTCTCCCCCTGACGTCCTGCGGTAGGAAAGATGTGGTGTCGGCCCCTATCGAGAATGACCAATTTGGCCCTTCTGTGTCCCTACCAGTCCGAGCCTCCGGTGTGGCCCGCTCCGTTCTCGGCGCTATGAGGGCCAATACGCTGGTCTCCCTTCGGCCTGTTGGCCGAAAGGCCTACGGGGTGCCCCCTGGATCCGGCTTTTGTTATAGCCAGGGTGGGGACCATACGGCTAATGTGGGGCTCCTGGCCCCTTATGGCCGCCTGGGGCCGGCCCCGGCCTTTTTCGGCCGGAGAACTCTTGCAAAACGCTCCGGATAGGACGGTCTTGTTATTCTTCCCCATCATCTTCTTCGGATGGCAGCTTGCTGGACCCTTCGACCGAACCCGGATTCGGCCTATGGTCGTGGTGGTGTGCGCCTTCGTTGATGAAGGCAAACCACCTTTTTGTCTCCTCGGGCATGTCGGTGAGGAGGGCATCCTAATTTTCCTCCATCATTTTGACCTTACAGCAGATGCAAAGCTGAAACATGCTTTGAGCCGATTTGGCTTTCGCAGGGGGACTCGGGCCTCTGGATCGGCTCCTTTCCCTTGGGGCCGACCATGTTCACCTGCGCGGGGTGCAAAGACCTTTGTACTGGTTGCATTGCTGGCTTGGTTCCCGGGCAAGCGATGTTATGGATGACTTCCCCCATATGGGCTTGTACTTCGGCGAGCCCCACGAGAAGTGTTGGAGCCGTCGGTTGCGCCAGTGGAGGTGACGACCCATAGTGGCAGGTCTGATACTGAGGCGGTCCGTGTGGAGGGACCTACCTATCATTCCTGCCCCCGGCCATTTTTGCGAGCCCGGCCTGGGGTACCGGAGTCGCCGGTTGCGCTAGCGGAGGTGGCAACCCATAGTGGCCAGTTTGATACTGAAACGGCCCGTAATGGCCGATCTGGTACCAAACCAGTTCCAACAGAGGGACCTGCTCGCCGTTCCTGCCCCCAGCCTATAGCTGGACAAACAGCGGTGGAGAAAGCAAAGTAATCCCCCAGTGGGCGTCCGATTGGCCACACCGCCGTCTGGTACGGGGTCCACTGCGGCTATCCTGCCCCCAGCGGTTGCGCCGCTTGATAAGTCGCCACCAGCGGTGCAACTCCCTGGGGTTGCCCCGTCGGCATTGCCAGCGCCATCGAGGTTGATTGCATCGGCAATTGCTGGGCTACTATGGAGCAATACCCTTCACTTCATGACTCATATGGGGCATGCCCAACTTGAGCCGCATTTTCTTTCCTGGTCGTTACCACGGCCAACATCGAATCGAACCGGGCGTCCCGTGCCCGGTTGTTTCTTTCGAGGAACGCTTGGGTCCTCTTGCTGTTTTCTATCATTCGAGTCATTCGCCCGAATATTTGAAGGGTTGGCACCTGAGGTGCCGACCCCCCTCTGGTTCCGGGAGTCTCCGACATATTTACGGTAGGAGATATAAGAATTACCTGAGAGTCCCACCGGGCATGCCAAATGGTTGTTGGGGCTGAAAACGTCTGTTGTCGGCCGGCCCCGTGCATTCGTTTGACTCTCTGAGATGTGATGCGTCGCGTGCCAATAGATCAAGCAATTGGGTCGATGAGGGATCTGCTCGGCTGGGTTCTTCTCACTTAAACTCTCGCGACCGTCTGGCTTAGATTAGCCGAATCGGGATATGGAGATAGAGAAAGAGAAAGAGTTCGGTCTAGAATAGCCGAACCGTAGTGTGGAGACAAAGATGTGGACAAGCAAACGGCTAAGGAGCCGATTGTAAGATTTGTATTAAGTGCAATGGGGCTACAAGAGTAACAGGTAGCCAATTACAATTTAATCTACTCCTAGGAAATGCGGTAAAGGTTATCTAAGAAAACAGTAAATGTAGGTATGAAAGATATGAAAAAATAGGGGGGTGGTCCTGGCTTACAAGGTTGCAGGACCCCTATTTTTTCGATGGTTTGGGTATTTATATACTCCCGAACCATGAGTAAGATCGCCGATTTTGAATTATCAGCATGATTTGGGGAGAGTTATCGGAAAATTCTCAACTATTTCCTTTTAAGTCGATTCTCCTTAGAAGGATCATAGTCATTTTTCAATCCATGTTCATCCCCTTAATTGGCGAGCCGGAGCGTGATCTTCGGCGCTTTCCAATGCTGGGCGCCGCTTGCCGTTCTGGAGGTTGCTACGAGATTTGCGCATTCCTTCCTTTCAAAGCCTTTCCTTCTTCGGCTCGAGCAGTCAAGAATTGACTCTGACTCCGCCTTCCTCGTTTGACCGAAGTGATCTGGGATTTATCTTCGGCTGAGATCGGTCCTATATGACGCGATAATTCTCTTACTGGCCGCTCTTCTTATCAGCTGATGCTTTAGCCGACGATGCTTATCGCGTGTCGCACCCTCACGCGACTGAGATCAGCTTCAAGTAAGATGTAAGTTCCTCTCTTTTACCTTATTCTCCTATCGGCTGATGTCCTCAACCGATAGTATATGCCACGTGTCACCTACTCGGGTAACAAAAAATTTTGGTCTCAACAAGTTCTTACCCTTAAAGCCATTACCCTTAGGTTTAAAATTTTTATCCTTGGGTTTAGACTCATGGCTATGGTTCAAAATCTCGATTAGGTTAATGTTTGATCGGTTGTTAGTCGGTTTAACCTCTCTAAGTCGATATTGGTCTTTTATTCTAATAGCTTGAATTACAGACCTAAGTTGAAGAATTTTCTGGGTTCTTCTAAGTTCATGGGCAAATTTTGATCAGAAAGGGGGTAATTTGTCCAATAGGCAAGTAGTTTGAAAGGTATCATCTAAAGTTGAACCATTTCTATTAATCTTTTGAACAAAATTTTTGAAATTGGTGAATTTGATCGTTTATAGGAATATTTTTTACCATTCTAAAATTGTTAAAATCAGTATTGGTAAATCTAGCAGCGTCTTCATTATCTCTAATGTAGACATCTTCTAGAGCACACCATAAATCTTTGGCAGTTAGGTATTTCCTATATATTTCATATAGTTCATCATATGGATAATTTAGAATTCTAAATTTACAATGAAATTCAACTTCCTCGGGGAATCTGTCAGATATAGGTTCAGTAACAGAGCTAGTAGCAGATTTAGAAGAATCGACAGGAGGAGTAGAATAAATTTTAGAAGTATGATAAGGATGTGTTTTGCTAATTACAGTTATAAGGCCTAAGATAATTAATTAACCAAATCTCTAACTGTTCTTGCCATCTCGAAAATCCTACCTCTCTAAATTTTTCAGGTTTAAGGCTAGAAGAATCATCAAAAGCCATTTTGGATAATCTAGTTGAGGGAACAATGAAATTAAGAGTGACAAGAATGAGTTGCAAAAATGATTCAAGAAACCTTTCTAGAAAAACAAACATGTTGTTTAAAATTTTTATCCTAGTCATCCAAAATATTTTAAGTGCTCAAATTTTTAATATTAATATCTTATCTCAGTTGGTTCAGCAGCAAATAAATCGCCCAAACAATTAAAAGTTCGAATTTTAATTAAGTATTTTCGGATATAAATACAATCAAATAGAATATGTAAGCGGCATGAAAAGATAAAAGATTAAACTAAAATATATAAAAGTAGACTTTGTACTTATTGGTTACAGGTCGAATGCCATTTGAAATATATATATATATATATATATATATATATATATATATATATATATAATAGGATTTATATACTTTCAAAAACACGAGCTCAAATATATATGTGAATTTTTTACTATTGGATTTGCATTGAGATTTGCGCTATTTATTTTTTCTTTCTTTCTCTTTAGTTGACTTTACAATCCAATGTTAAAAAATTTACAAGTATAGTCGGACTTATACTTTTAAAAGTATATAAGTTCTACTATATATATATATATATATATATATATATATATATATATATATATATATATATATATATATATATATATATATATATATATATATATATATATTAAAAAAAATTACTATAGCAAAATAAAAAATAATATTTATTTATTTATATATTTTTCTTTTACTTTACTGTAGCTATTAAAAAACAATAATTTTAAATTTAACAGATAAATTAAATTAAATTGCAAGAAATTAACTATATACAATTAAAAGTTTTAAACTGCTAATCACAGTATGTTAAATTTTAAATGTCAAACATACAATCAAGTTGTCAACAAAATTTTATATAATATGCAATATTTTTGTTTCCGGATTAGCACTCGTTAGATTTTAATCACAATCAAATCAGAAGTACGTCTTAGACTGTCAGAAAAATAATCGCACTAAAAACTGATTATGTTTAACTATCTAACAATTTTATGATTAAAATTAAATAGCAGAATTTACCGTTAAGCGCTATAAAAATTTCAGAAATTATAGAAGAAAGAAATCGAAATAAAATTGATCCGTAAGCGTGTGAAGCACTACCCTAAAACGTATTTCCGTCCTTCATACGATTAATCGGAGACACCATCCCAAAGTACGATCAAAATTTCTCTTCCTACGAGCACGACCGTAAAAAAAATTAACTAAAATTCTTTCAACATCCGACGATATATAATTAAATAAATAAATAATTGGATCAAATAAGAATTTTTTTTCTTACTTATATTTATCTACTATGCATGTAAATATATATATCACCCAATAGACATTGTACATATTTATATATGGGAAGAGAAGTGCTAGGTGTACACCCGTGAGGGGTGTACATCTCACATCCCCACCCATCTAAGGGTGGGGGTGTGAGGAGGGGTCACTTGATGTGACCCCTAAAAAATATCACCATCCTTAAAAGGGTGGAGATGTAGAATGTACACCCCTTCGGGATGTACATATAGCAATCCTCTTTTCCATATGGGAAACTCTAAGGTATCGTTTGGTTCGGAGATTAATGAGAATTAGTAGTACCAGGTATAAGTATAAAGTACGGAACAAGGGTAAAAAAGTGTTTGGGATGGTTCTAGGGATAAGAGATTTTGTATTTGGTATGATAATGAGGAATAAGAGGAATAAAGAGGTTAAGTTGTGTAAATTACTTTTTTACCCTCAAGATTTAATATGTGATAAAAGTTGTTAAAATCTAATTAGTTCGTTTTAATTAATGAATTAAAGCTTTAAAAAAATTAAGATAAAATCAAAATCATAATCAAATTATATTTTTTAAAAATAATATTTAATTTAATATTTTTTTTCTCAAATTAAATTTAAAATTTTAAATATAAAATTTCAACATTTAAATTTTAAAATTTAAAATTATATAATATTAATTTTAAATTATAAATTTTAAACATAAAATTTTTTAATTTTCAAATAATAACTTTTACTTTCTTCGTTTTAATTAATGGATTAAAGCCTTACAAAAATTAAGATAAAATTAAAATCAAAATCAAAATCAAAATTATAATCAAAATCAAAATTAAATTTCAAATTATATTTTATGAAAATAATATTTAATTTAACATTTTATTTGTTTAAATTAAAGTTAAAATTTTGAATATAAAATTTTCAAAATTTAAAGTCTTACAAAAATTATGATAAAATCAAAATCAAAACAAAATTTCTAAAATTTTGAAAATAATATTTAATTTAATATCCAATTAAATTAAAAAGAGAGAGGAGATAGAGGGATTTGTGATGATGAGAGTGTATTGGGAAGAAGAAAAAAAGAGAGAGGAGAGAGAAATTTGTGATGATGAGTGTATTGGGAAGGAGAGAGAGAGAGGGGAGAGAGATGGATTTGTGATGATGAGAGTGTATTGAAAAAAGAGAAAGGAGGGGAGGAGGGGTAATTTGGTAAAAAATAAATTTATAAAATAATGGATAAGAACTGTTATTCCAGCTTATTCTGTTTGTACTGGAACTACTGTACCTAATAGTTCCCCTTTTGTTCAATAGTGTTTGGATACAAAGGGAGGGATATCCCCCTTTGTACCCAAACCAAACAAAGCCTAAGTGTACACCCGTGAGGGGTGTACATCTCACACCCCCACCCATCTAAAGGTGAGGGTGTGAGGAGGGATACACTCCTTGGGGATGTACATATAGCAATCCTCTTTATATATATATATATATATATATATATATATATATATATATATATATATATATATATATATATATATATATATATATATATATATATAGAGTGAGGAGGTATTTATTGGGAGTTGGGAATCCTTAACGACGTTGGGATCTTTTATTAGCTTTGCTACTAATTAGTGCAAAACTAATTAGCAGAGGCCCAACTCTGTAAAATAAAAGCATTAAAAATTAATAAATTAGCATATAAAAAATAATAAATAAAAATAAATTTAATAAATAAATTAAAAATTAATAATAAAATAATTATTGAGAATTTTAAAATTTTAAATTTTATTCCAACAAATATTTTGTAAATTCTGTTGTGTTCCCTCTCTGCTCTTTTAGTCGTTTCAGATCATATATTCTGATTAGTATAATATATTTTATGTTAATTAATTATTTAATATAGAGATTAATTAATAAATTTTTTTCTCTCATAAATCAATTGAAGTCCTTTCTTTTTAAATAGAAATTATTATAGTTTTTTAGAGGTTTAAACATCTTATTTTTTAGTATAGATCTAGATTATTAGTAATACTATAAGTTTATATTTGAATTAATACATGCATTTATATTTTCATTTTATTGGTGAATATTTGATATTTTTTTATTATTCACGACTTATATAGCTTTTACGTCTAAATTAATTTTATTATTTACGTTCAGAACTCAAACTATATATAAGACAGATACATTTTACTTCTCAAATTTTAATTTATTTATATTTTAGACTCGAATTTTTAAAATGGTAGCAATCAAGTTATACAATTCAATTTAGTTATCTAAATATTAACTCATTACTAACATAAAAATAATATAATATTTTAATTATTAATTATTATTAATTATAATATTAATATATTATTTATACGTTGATAATATTATTAAATATTTAGCCAACTAAATTGTGTTATAAAATTTTATTACAATAATTTTAAAAGTATTTATCAAAAATTATAATAAATTAAAATTTAAAAATAAAAATATTACCCGTCACCGACAATTTAACCAAAGTAGCGAATCTTTTCGTCGTTTGTGGGCAAAACAACAACAACAACAACAACACTACTACATAGTATCTATATATTATAAATTACTAACTTTAAATATTGCATAATACTATACTATAGTCCAAACACATATACTAGCATAGTCCGTCATTTTATCTTTCAGTTTCTGTCATATATTTTTAATTGATGATTGACTCGAATTACCGTCATTTTATCTTTCAGTTTCTATCATATATTTTTGACTGATGATTGACTCGAATTACTAAATATAACAATCTGATTCATTATCAATAATAATTTACTGAATTTAAACCACCGATACAAAATACTTAAATTTAATTATTATTATTAGTGTTTATGTCTTTTATATATCCAATTACAACTTCATTTCTATCAGATGTAAAATTATTAAAATATCTCAAATTTAAAATTTAATTATTTTACAATTTTTAATTAAATTTATTTTTTTTAAAAAATAAACGAAATGAATAACATACTATTTTTTTAAGATGAAAAATACACATCCATTTTTCAAATAATAATACTATATATAAACTATTTTAAATTAACTATCTAACTTTTTAAAATTTTAATTTAACAATTTATATTTTAAATATATATATATATATATATATATATATATATATATATATATATATATATATATATATATATATATATATATATATATATATATTTAATTATAAAAATTATATAAAATATACTATTTAAATCTATAAAAATAAATAATACATTCACAGTTTACAGTACCTTTAACGGGCTCAGCAAACAAACTAATTAAAGAATTAAATAATAAAATTAAAATATAGAAGAATTAGATAATTAAAATAAAATAATTTTTAATTCCAAATAATAATGCTTGTAGCTATAGGGATTAATTTAACTTAATAAGAAAACAATAATACGGTCATAAAGAGATTAAAAACCACAAATAAAGGGAGCCAAAAAGAGGGAAAAAAAAAAAAAACTAGGAAACTATACCCCAAATTAACAAAGTCATGCAATATCTTCATCCATTCATCCATTAATGTACACATGAAGATTACACAGCACACAACAAATACGCATTAAATAAGGAAATCGGGTCGCTTGCCGCGAAATTCAAATCAGGTGTATTCACTCCAGTTTTACTCCATTTTCTTGGAGTGGTTGGCCTTGGCGGAGGCCTCGGCGTTATCTTTGGCCGCCTGCTTGTCCTCGGCGGCCTTGGCGACGACCTCGGCCTTGGCCCGCTGCTTGAAGTACATCTCGAAAGCCCGCGGTAGGAACTGCGGGATCAGGAACACGAGCAGGTTGACGGAGAAGTAGATCAAGTTGGCCACTGCAAGTGACCGCCCGAACCACGCCCACGCAACATCCTTTCACCGGGAGCATAAAATAAACAAAATCAAAAAAAAAAAAGAAAATTAATCAATGTCATATAGTTAGTTGATTATAACTCATTTGAACACATTTTTTTTTTTTTTAATATATATACAGTAGACACATCAACAAATGGAAGCAATTAATCACGTACCATATGCCAACAGTAAAAGATAATAGAACATAAATTTATGCAAACAAAAAAATTTATAAAAAAATAATAAAAAGTACTTCACTATATGTAAGAAAAAAAGAAATATATATATATATATATATATATATATATATATATATATATATATATATATATATATATATATATATATATATATATATATATATATATATATATATATATATATATATATATATATATATACGGGTCTATTGATAGAAATTAATCATATATTTTCAGATGCCCTGTCATTTTTTTAATTTTAGTTATTGATATGCGAAGAAATGAAGAAATATAATTCCATATGATGTAACTAAAATCTCGCCTCTCTCTTTCAATTCTTTAGAATAATAAGGAAAGAGAAGGAAAAAGTGTATTGAACCTCATAAAAAATTCGGTAGATTCAAGATCAAATTTGGAAAAACAGAAATAAAATTCAATAATATGAACATAGAGTATAATAAGCTATGACGCCGGTCAGGCCAAAAAAAAAAAGAAAAAAAAAATTAATAATAAATAAGACACTGTTTGTTTCTTACCACATTTCTTCAAGATCTGATTTGATTTGATTCTTAATATGCTCGGGCCTCCACTTCCACTGAGGCATTCTTTTTTCTTCGCACATCAATTTTTTTTTTTTTTTTTTTTTTTAATTTATCATCCTGCAAAGCTCTAGACGAATAGAAGGCATAAAATCATAATCAAATTCGGGACATCTAACACGCATGAATTTTATTCTCATACAATTGGGTATGCAGAAAAATATTTGTTCTAAAATTAATTTTGTTGCGTAACGGATTAGTTCAGTCCATCTAATATGGAAGAATCAAATACGGTTCACAATTTATTCTTTGCTCTACATGCTTTTAAACAATTTAATACTAAATTTTTAAAATATGTTCTTTTATTTTAAATTAAAATTTTAAAATAATTTTGCTTGTCAATAAATTTTAAATTAGTGCTTGTATCTAGTGAGCCAAATATACCACTTTCTAATAAAAAAAAAACAAATATATCATTTTCCTATAAAGCAAACATTAGTGTTTGTACTTTTTGCGCCAGGTAGTTGTAACCTTTGTATTGTAATGATTTATGTGTTTGGTAACATGGTGATTAAATATTTATTATATTTTTTAAAAAAATTAAAATTATAAAATATTTTTAAATTTTTTATATTATAAAATTATGGTTGTAATTGCTATTGACCTCTAAATTATTTTAAAAAATGTTGTTCCAAAAAATAAATTTTGCTGTTCTTCACTAGCAAATTAGTTCAACTAATCGATCTAATATGGATGGGTCAGATACATTCCGCAATTTATTCTTTGCTCTACCTGCATTTAGACATTTTTACACTAAATTTTTAAAATGTTTTTTTTTTCTTTTCAATTAAAAATTTTTAAATAATTTTGCTGATCAAATAAATCCAAATTAGTGCTTGTACCTAGTGTGCCAAATATATCACTTTCCAATAAAGCAAACACTAGTGCTTGTACTTTTTGGGCCCCATAGTTTTAATCTTTGTATTGTAATAATTTGAGGATATAAGCTTAATTTGATGATATGATGATTAAAAAAAAATTACTTTAAAAAAATTATAAAATTATAAAATATTTTTTAAATATAAAATTATGGCTGTAATTGCTATTGAAGATGTTGTAATAAAAACTATTTTTTATTATTTTTATTTTAAAAGGAAAAAAAAATGTACTCTCTATAATAAGAACAACATCAATGCAAGTTGGAGAGATTTAGCTAAGAACCAAACAAAACACTTACAAAAATTTAATGATCAAAATAAAACTCATTGATGTAACAGATCTAGTCCGTCCAATAGATTTCTCTCTTGAAAATGTTATATATAGAGATTTACATCATAATTATTAATGTTATATTATTAAAAAATAAATAAATTGATATTTGATTCTTAAATTTTAATACATTATGAATTTTGACTCAAATTGTGACATTTTAATAGTCGATAAAAATAAAATTATGATTGGATATATAAGAGACATGAACATCACATCGGATAAGAATGAAATTATGATTGGATATATAAGAGACATGGACACTAACAATAATAATTAAATTTAAATATTTTGGATTGTGGTTTGGATCCAAACACACACAATTCAATATCATCATGCGATATAAGACTTGTCTCGTTTGTCCTGTTATTTAGACTCAAACTAAGCCGAAACTCGTCACACACTTTCGGCAGTAATCTGGCTCTATACTGAAAATGGAATTGCAATTTGATATATAATAAATATGGACACTGATAATAATAATTAAACTTAAATATTTTGGACTATAATTTAGACCCAAACGCACACACAATCCAAAAGCACCAGACGATGTGAGACTATTAATATTACACAAATATTTTAAATTATTATAATTAAATCTTTCATAATTTACTTGATTGATTAAATAATAATACATCGTTAATATAGCAACGACATAATTAATAGTACCAAAATAGATATCATCGTAAATAATAAAATGTCATGTTACTGCCGCATCAGTAAGAC
>CM055073.1:6333771-6379033 GCA_029204045.2 Tillandsia leiboldiana
TTATTTCTATAAAATAGATGAAAATATATTAGGGATCTCGTACTTACAAATTATTTAAAATACATATCTTAATTCTAAATTTTTTATTTCATATTTTTTAATTTCTAACTATTTTTGGTAAATTATTTTATTTAACTAAATAAAATATTATACTAAATTTAATAGATCTTTTAGCTAAAGTTATTGATTTAATTGAATTACCGTTATATTAATAAATTTTTTTAAAAAAATTAATGATGCACTAAAATTTTTATTTGAATATATTTCGATCTTGTCGTAATTAAATTCTGATTTCGTTCCTGTAAAAATAGTAATAATAATAATAAAAAAAAAAACTCTATTAAAAACGGTGAACCAAACTAAAGTTTCTTTGAGAGTGTAAAGAGGGCGGGTACCTGAAAGTTGGCGGTTGCGGGGAGGGTCTTGTTGACCCAGACGTCGTGGACCCAGTCGATGACGACGAAGACCCGCCTGACGGTGTAGAGCATGGGCACGAGCGCCCGCACCGGCGGCGAGAAGATCCCCAGCCCGCCGATGACGTTCTCGGTGAGTATCTGGCAGGACAGCAGGAAGAGGTGCGGCGTCGCCGACCGCACCGCGTGGTCGTCTCCGCGCGCGAACCCGCCCAGCACGTACGCCAGCGGCAGGAACAGCCCCACCGTCGTCCCCACCACCACGTACCCGCGGAACCACCCCCTCCCCCGGAATATCTCCTCCTCCTCCTCCTCCGACCCTCCTCCTCCTGATTTGGCTCCTCTCGCGGGGAAGGCGAGCCGGGAGAGGAGAAGGAAGTAGACGGTGGCGAAGGCCGGGAAGAGGATGTCGATGAAGGGGACGAGGCCGCTGGCAGAGAACACCATGATGAACGCCACCAGCTGCAGCTCGATCACCCGCAGCGACCCCATCACGCCGCCCATCACCGCCTGCTGCTGCTGCTCTTGCTGCTGCAGCTTGTCGCCGCCCGCCACCGGCCCCGCCGCCGCATTCGACTTCGGGGCCACCGCCAGAGACAGGCCCGACATTTTCCTATTAATATCGCTCGATGTCAGTATCAGAATAGTAATTGGTTCCTATCTATCTTTACCGTTCGTTACTACCGTCAGAAAATTAGACAATTATTATGTTCGCGAATTGAATTGATCAGGAGCAGAGGGAAGAGAAGAAGAAAGGGTTAATTATATGGATCGTAATTGGGAGTGTGAATATGGTTTTTTAATTTTGATAGATTCTGAGGTGTGTTTTTTTTTTATATTTTTTTAAAAATTTTATTTAGTTTGAGGGAAGGCAACGTGGAGGTGGGAGGTAACGCGGGAGTGACACTTGGAGGGATACGTGGAGATTGAAGAGCGTGCGTAGGATACGGCGGTGCGGCGCATTCGGTTACTATAAGCTTCGAGACCGCTTCAGTGGGCATCACGCTTTAATTATTCTCTATTTTTTTAAAAAATAATATATTATATGTTTTTTAATATGTAATAAATTAATAATCACCTTCATAGACTCAGAGTTGCTGATTAGATGGGCGTCTGGTTTTTAATTTTTTTTTAAGCAATGCTATATGTACACCCCGAAGGGGTGTACATCATACACCTCCACCATTTTTTACGGGTCACATCAAGTGACCCATCATCACACCTCCACCCTTAGATGGATGAGATATATGATGTACATCCCGAAAGGGGTGTACACATAGCATTTTCTTTTTTTTAGTTGTTGAAAAAAAAAAGTAATTTTTTTAAATAAATTATAAAATATAGATTTTATTACCTTTTAAAAAAACTAAACACTCCTGACTCCTCCTTGAGCACTTAGGAAAATGCTATGTGTACATCCCTTTCGGGGTGTACATCATACACCCCACCCATCTAAGGGTGGGGGTGTGATGATGGGTCACTTGATGTGACCCGTAAAAAATATCGCTACCATTAAAATGGTGGAAGTGTATGATGTACACCCCTTCGGGGTGTACATGTAGCATTACTCATATATATATATATATATATATATATATATATATATATATATATATATATATATATATATATATATATATATATTACATGTTATATATTTTCAAAAATACAGATATAAATATATTTATAAATTTTTTACTATTAAATTTGTATTGAAATTTGTATTATTATAAAATCAACTAAAAAATATAAATAAATAAATAAATTGTACAAATCTCGATACAAATCTAATAGTAAAAAATTCATAAATATATTTAAGTTTGTGTTTTGAAAGTATATAAACCCTACTCATATATATATATATATATATATATATATATATATATATATATAAAGTTTGGTTATCTTGCCTTTAAAAGTAAAAAATAGTTAGTGTTTATAAATATTTTACTGTTAAATTTATCTCTTAAATTATACTATTACATATATCACTTATTAAATTTTAGAATATCATTATCATTTTAGCTTTTTTCATCATGGACCGAAAACTCACAAACACCAATAACTGTTAAATTTATCTCCTAAATTATACTATTTTATAAATTACTCATTAGATTTTAAAAAATTATTATCATACTAACCATACATTACTTTGTTCAATAGCCGAAAACTCACCATCACCAATAACTTAATCTCAATTCATATAGATATATACTAATTTTACTTTTCAGTGTAACTACTATAATTATATCTTAATCGAATTACTACGAGCAGTACAACTTAATTTAATTTTATATAAATAAATAGAATATTTTTTCATCAATTTTTTTTTTATTGCATATAACGTATTTTTTCTGCAAACCAAAACGGAGACGCACCGATCGACTCGGGCTGGATTTGGTTGAATAAGAAAGATTTGGCCCATTTACTCATGCATTCCTGGGCCAAGAACATGCTTTTTTGAATTATTTGCCACTTCAACAGAAGCCCTCCAAATTCCATTGAAAAAACGAAACAAAAGCTTTTGAAAGATTTTTTAATTTTTTTTAGATAAATTGCACTGTTAACCCCTGAGTTTTATTTGAAGTTCGGCATTCGAGTCACTAAATTTTTAACAATATTTTGCTTTAGTCCTTGAAGGAAAATTAATATACTGTTACCAACTAGTCCATCTATGTATTCAAAATCATGAATCCCTCTCTCCACCACTTTGGGAAATTTAATGTCGAAGTTAAAAAGTTCAGGGGCCAAAGTGAAAGTTGGCAAAGTTTTTCGACGTAGGCGAAGTTTAATTTGCATTTTCTTTATTTATTTTTAAACACAAATTTTATGTGTTTGAATGGGTTTAAAATAGCTGATTTTTTTAAAATTTGTATAACTAGGGAGTGACTATGTTTTGGCATTAAAAAAAAAAAAAAAAATCAAAATTGTGTGCAAATTAACATCTTTTTTAAAATTCTTTAAATTCTTAAAAGAGGATATTGTCTCAACATGAGAGTGGGACTTATTGCACAATTTCACACATCCAATCATCGTACAGAATATGACTATACGATTTAACAAAAAAAAAAAAAAAACAAAACAAAAAAACCAATTTACCCCTTCAATATATCACATATTGTATATAACTCCAAAGATAAAAAAACTATACTTAATTAAAATTTACATTGCTAGGACTTAACTTAAGATAAAAATAATAATAATAAAATTGAAGTGTTTGGTCATATCACTATTTTTCCAACACTATAATGTGGAAAAATATTTTTTATTTTTTTGCGAAGAATTAAGTACATATTTTCTGTATAGGGGTGTTAAATACAACATGTATTTATGGGCAATGTTTTAAAAATCAAATTAAATACCAATTTAAAAATATTACTGGATTAGTTTAACTAGTGAGTCAATCCCTTATTAAATCAGTAACTTCAGTATGATATCATAAATATTTACTTATTATTTTTAATTTTATTATATATATATATATATTATGACTCCAATATTATATTTAATTATAAAATACGGTTTTTAAATCAAATTAAATGGATATTAGTTTTAAAATTTTATCTTTTATAAAACTAATTCGTGTTAATAAAAAATAAAATCAGCTAAGTTAAAACTATATAGACCTAATGATTAAATCCGTACATATATTATGATTAAATCCGTGCTATTTAATTAAGCTCATTTTAACTTGCCATAGTAATAGAGATCTTAATTTGCAACCTAGAGCTGAAACAAAAGCTAGGCCTAATGTGTTTTTGGTAATGCTTACTTGAATACACTATCATGCATGCATTCTATTAGATAGAATTAGAGAACCGTCCACCGGTTCCGGAGACGAAGCAATCCACTTGAAACGCTTTTCGCAGGCAAAGCCGAAGTCAGTGAAGTGCGTAGCCACCTGCTAACAAAATCCGCCGAAACCGCACCCCCGGTACACGGTCGCGCAAGCCTCTGCTCAACAAACAACACAACCAACAACAACACGATCAATACCCCATAACACCCAAACAGCACATGCTGTTTTTACAAACCAGCAGAGAAGAGGAGAATTTTCACCTACGTACAGTCCTCCAAAAATCCCAAAAAAATCACCATTGTGTTCCTCGTATCGAGTAGATGCAAATCGAGTATTTATACATCTCGTTCCAATACCTGTAGGCCAAGATATAAATAAAACACCGCTGCGAATCAAATCTCCTCACAAGCAAAAATCCTGCGGCAAACAGTCCCAAAGAAACTTAATTATCACATTCGAAACGACCTCAGAAAAATCCGATAAAAATACGGTCGCGTTCCTCTCGAAGCGTAGATGTCGATCGAGTCCTCATACGCCCCGATCCGATTCCCGTAGGCCGAGAAATCCCAACAATACTCCACCGCTGTCCAATACCTCGCAGCAGTATGAAGGAGTCAAAAGATACCTCGGGAACACCGCCAAAAACTCAAAACGGAGCAAAGTGATCAACACAGAAATCGAAGGCGTACCTCTCGTGAACGCGTTGCTGCAAAAATCAGCTCAAAAATCCATCGGGGTAGCTCAGGGTGCCTCGCGCACTGAAAAGCGACGGTAGAAGCCGAAAACGAAGGTGCGTCGAAGTGCGCTGCATCGCAGAAAACGTCGATGCCGTGGCCCCCAAAAATATCCAAGATCCATCGGTGAGTGGAGGACACAGTGTAGACGAGCTCTGCCAAGGGGGTCTCCCAGAAGAACTCCAAAATCCCGAAATGAGCACCCCATTGCCTATTTATAGGCAAAAAGTCCACCGAGGGACACATTCCGGGCGCCCGAAACATTCGGGCGCCTATAGTGCTCCCCCAAACCCCCCACACCGGGTGCCCGAATCAACCTCCTCGCGCCACGTGGCCCCCGAACAGCCAACAGCGAGCCGGCCTAACCGCGCTGCGCCGCGTGGCCCGCGCCCCTGTGCGGGTGGTTGACGCCAGCCAACCACGCGCCGACACGTGGCGCGGCCACGCGCCTCCCCCTGCCCGCGCCGTACGGCCACCTGCCCCACGCACCTAATCCGCTCCTCGCGTGGACCGAGCGCACGTGAACCGGCCAACCAGTGGCCGCCACGTGTCCCCGCCCTTGTCCACGGCTCCCCGCGCCTCCCGTAGACCGCGCATCGCGAGACGGCCAACCGGGAGCCGCCACACGTCCACCCCCCCGGTGCACGCCAGCCCCGTGGACCGAGCGGCCCGCGCCTCTGCCCGCAGCCGCGCCGCTGTGCTCCTGTCACGCCCTGAGTTTAAAAATCCAATCTATTTTTTTTATTTTTTTATTTTTTTGTTTAAAATCAGAGTTCGCAAAACCGGGCGTAACAGACCGCCACACATATAGGAAATCCTCTATCCAAGCAGACAGAGTCTCCCCCATACATGCACGGCTAGGCAAGTACAATATCATACAATCAGAGATTAAGTACAACTAATTAGACTATATGATAATATCCAATCAGTTTAAAGATATACTAAAACATACCAATCCTCAAAGAAAGTAACTCAACGAGAGTACTGATCGACTAGATATGAAATAGACATAAGTGCTAAGATATCACAATAAACCAAAATACTGTCTACGGATCAGATCAGGATCACAACAACTCTGGTAGATCATCAGGGGGACAGCTCTATCGTGATCGGCTCACCAAAACGTCCCGATATCTCACCACCCAACGGACCTGAAAAACAGTCACCCAGGGGTTTGAGATACACCGGAGTGTATCCCAGTGGGCACGACGAGCCGAGAAATAGCTAATCGTACCTACTGGGTACTAAAATCTGCGGATAGTAATAATCGATGGGTAAAGCTGAAATAACAGATAATGTCTACTGAAAATCAAATAATCCACAGATAAGACTGAATAGGCAGATAATCAAGCACAAGAAAACTGCAGGCAATAAATGCTGGAATCAGGGTATAACTGTAATAATCAAGCATAAGGAATCTGCATGTAATAAATGCTGGAATCAGGGTATAACTGTAATAATCAAGCATAAGGAATCTGCATGTAATAAATGCTGGAATCAGGGTATAACTGTAATAATCAAGCATAAGGAATCTGCATGTAATAAATGCTGGAATCAGGGTATAACTGTAATAATCAAGCAATAACGGAGCAGTGAAGGTACAGGGTAAAGTATCTGCAAATGACAGTGCAAAATAAGAATGATGCGTCAAAAATAGAAAGCCAAGTATCCATCATAGGCCATTATTGGTCTCACAGAACCTCAGGCAATACCACCGATCCGCACCCCATCCGCTGACAATAACCCGGCACTCACAGATGCAATCGGGCTCACGGGTCCAATCTCCAGACCACTTTACCGGTAAAGAACACAACGACGGTGGCCAAACCGTCAGTGTATGTGAAGTACAACAGTGCGTGGTAAATCATAATGCTCAATCTCACGGTCTAGTGACCGGGTAGTCGGCAAACCTGCCGAGATCCCCTCAGGGAAGCAACTATCTGTCTGTATATAAATCATGGGTCGATCATGCATATCTGAATATATAAGCAAGTATCTCTGGATATAAATGCAGTATAACAAAGGGGCATATATGATAGAAATAAACAGGCGTGATCAGACCCTGAAAATCTTCTGTACTGGGATATAAAACTGACGAGCATGTATACAGGATATATCCAATAAGATCAATGTCTATCAGGAAAGATCATATGGCATATAGGCAAAATCATCAGGACTAAATCAAGAATCGGCAACATCATCAGGACTAAATCACGAACAGGCAAAATCATCAGGACTAAATCAAGAACATAAAGCAAGTATCCTAGGTGACAGGAAATATCAGGCATAATCAGAATCGTAACATCTATGTACCAAGATATAAAAGCTGACAACCAGGTGTACATGATATGTCTAAAGAAATTAATGTCTGTCAAGATAGGTCATATGACATATAGATAAAATCAGCAGGGCTAATGAAGAACAGGTGTCCAACTGGACTAAAGCAACCAGAGGGCCGAAAAGATAAAGCCCGGACCGAAGATAACCCACCTGGATGTAGGCAGATCCTCGAACTCCCGCACAGCTACTGGGAGGCTGGTGCTGAACAACTGGGCCCTGAATAAGAAGCTATAATCAGCAATAGACTCACACAACCCATCCCGAAGATACAACAGTAACGCAACGCTAAAACGGGGCAACATTGCCGATTTACCGAACAAAATCCGATTCCCGATCAACGAGAGCCCACAGGACTCTAACAAAATGGCCAGCAAGTGTGAAGACACTGTCTGAAGGCAGCTAGCGGGTTCAATTAACACTTTGGTCCATAATATACTTTAATTTGCATAAAAACATTGAGTTAATCCACTGTTTCGGCTCGTTCTTGCAATCCGGGGGTCCAAAAATGACGCCGTAACTTTCAGCGTGTTTGTTTCGACAAGACGGAGCCCGTGCTCACGAGCTTGGGCTGGCACGGGGCCCGAGGGCAAAGTTGGCCCAAAACAAATAGGGTTCAATTCACAACTATGCTAAAGCTTAACATATACTTGATCAAATTAAGAGTTAACTAGAGCATGGTGTTAAGCATGGACTAGGGACAGTGGGGCTCACCTGAGGCGCGCCGGAAATTGGCCGGAGGAGTTGGCCGGAGCAACTCACAATTCGGGCTAGAGCTCGGATTGGCCAAGATCAATTTAAGTCCAGTTCTGGCTGCAGCAAGAGTGAGCATTGGTCAGAGGTTTGCCACGGCGACTTGCTGGTCCATGTTGGATAGATGCCCGGCGGCCGGAGGCGGCTGAGGCCGGAGACAAACCCGAGATTGATAACTCGGGTGCAACAATGGAACCAATCTACAGGGGGGGTCTCTGGCCCAAAATAAAATGATGGGAGTCACAACATTGGTGTCTAGGTCTTACCTTTAGCGGTGGCCGAAGCCCGGACCGCCGGAGATGGCCGGAGTCCGACTCGAGTGCAGTCTCGGGTGCAACCCTGGAATTCAGAATCCCGACGTTAATAAACCCATGCAAAGCCTCCGTCTACCTCTAAATGATAAAGTAGGCCTACCTGGGTGGTTTTCCGGTGGCGGAGAGCGCCGGCAACGCGCGGCGGCGGAGCTCAGTTGAAGCTCCAAGTCCGTTAATGGCGGATTCCGGCCGAGCACCTCCGAGCCGGTGCAACTCGGACCAAAAGTTTCCACCTGGCTCCAGGAGGCTTCTGGTGATGATGGCCGGCGGTGGGAGGCAGCGGCGGCGCCGGACGGCCGAGATCGGCCGAGGTTGAAGAAGACCGAAACTAGGGCAACTCCGGTTGGCCCCGATCTTCAACCGATGGCCCTCCAACTTCGTGGAGATGCTGAAGTCGATGAGAGGGCACGATTCAACGGTGATGATCTGCTTCTTGAGGGTCGGATGATGGCGGTGTCTGGCGGCGGCCAAAAGCGGTAATTTCCGGCGACAGGGCTCCCGCCGACGGTCGGGACAACGGCGACGGCCCAATCTTCATGGAGAGATTCCTCTCGAGGCCAGGAACACACTGGAAGGGCTCAAAGGCCAACTGGAATTAAAAGTTTCCATAAGCTTACCTCGTCGGAAACCGGAATGAGAAGAGTGGCCTTGCGGCGGCGCACGGCGGCGGCTGGCATCGGTTCACCCCGGGCTCGGCTGCGGCTTTACCGAGGAGTCCTCTGGGAGAGACTTGATTGCTAAGGACCCTCCCGAGCACCCTTCTCTCCAAGACACCCGAGATCAAGATGGTTCTTGATCTATCTTCTCCGGCGACGGGGTGGCGGCGGCCGGTGCGGGGCTCCCGTGGAGTGCGGCAGAGAAGGTGTGGTTGTTGAGGGTTGCGGCTGGGGAAGGCTGTAGGTTTAGGGTTTGTGGAACCCTAGCCGAGTATGCATGTATTTATATGCATGTGCAACTTTGCATTTTGACCCTCCATCTTATTGTATTCAAAACCCAAACCCTCACAGCAGCTCATAATCACTATTAGGTCCCTCATAGAGCAGTGGCACGCAATTCAAGGCAAGAAGTATAGGGTTTTTTGTGCAAAAACTGCATTTTTCACCGTATATCACGCTTTTCGAGGCGTTCTGGTCGTCGAAACGAAAAATGGACTTCGCCATGACGTCCGGCTTGACGAAACCTATCAGGTAGCGATTTTTATTTTTCGAGAAAACTCCCGGATAAAATCTCGGTCCATAATTACTGTCTAATTATACAGTTTATCACACTTTTCGAGACTCTAGGGTCCTCAAACGAAAATTCAGTCAGTGCCATTGCGTTCAGAACGTCGAAACCGATTAAAACGACTATCTGGATCACTATGTTCGGAATCCGAACAGTGAATTGGGCAGCGTTGCATTCGTCGGAGTCCCGAAAATTGGAGTTACTATTCATCTACTGTAATCCACTTAATTGATACTGTGCGCAGCCACTGTTTCATTGGTCGCGATATACGCTCGCTTCTTTGCTGATTTCTGGAAAATCTGACCGTCAGATCGAAAAGTGCTGAATATGAATCTCGCTCAGTTCGACGAGACGATCGCAACGGTCAACTCGGATTTCTAAGATCACGTACGGATTGGAAAATAATTTTTTTGCCTCGTAAACTGTGCAATTTACATAGTGGCAAAAAGGTCAACTGCGCTCTTGTGCCAAAATCAACTTGACATTTCCTTCTCTTCTTGTATTTATTTACAATAAAATTTCAAGTTTCTACATCTCTACCACCTAAAAGGAAGTTTCGTCCCCGAAACTAAATACAACTAGGAGTCAATAAATGGGGAAAACGCTCTATCATGGCTGACTCGCGTTCCCACGTGGCTTCGCTGGGATCGAGGCAGACCGGTAACAAGGTCCATCGTGATCTGCTCCCACTTCCATACTGGTACAGGAAGCGGTTGTAGTTTTCCCGCCGGTCTCTGGTGTTCCGCCTTCACCTGCTGGGAAACTAGGCACTGCGCCACATGGTTCGCCACATCAGCCTTCATCCCAGGCCACCAGTAATGCTGCTTCAGATCCCGGTACATTTTAGTCCCGCCAGGATGTCACGCCCCGGAACCCGGGCTCGCCAACAGATCCGCCGTGCACACGGGATTTCCCGAGTACACGAAGCGCTGGTAACCTGCTCAGATATCGGATGTACAATAAAGGAGCATAATACAGAGCTGAAATAGAAGAACCACATAATATCTTATACTGGGACTAAAAATAAACTGTAATATGTACAATAATCTCCCAGCTCACCAAAATAATACAACCAGCTGGCGAAAACCAGACTCAAAATAAAAGGAGAATATCACAGTCTGAGTGAAGGGTACAACGTCTATCTACAGCTCTCAGTCTCCCAGGAGATCTATCTACTCAGCGATCCCCTTACCTTTATCAGCCGCTGATAGCCTAGCAGCTCCCGCAGACGACTCTGCAAAATAAAGAAGAAGAAAGAGAAAACAATAATGGGGGTGAGAACTACCAGATAAACCAGTAGCCTCCCCTAGTGGGCAAAACCTCAACTCTGACGCACCCACTAGGACTACTAGAGGCCAGAAAGGAAAAAGTGGTAAGGCTGTAAGCAGAACTGCTGAATAAAGGGGAAACCACCACTAGCATGCCTCTAAATGCAGTGCCAAAAGGAATGACTGTATGTATGCCTCAGTATCTAACATGCCTGCCTGAATAAACCCAATCTTATGTCACCAGTAAAACTGGTACTGCCTGCTGCGCCTTGCCTGCCCAAATCGGGTATGCTGGCCAATGCATAACACCGATAGGGAATGAGAGTCTCAAGGACTCAAGCCTGCCTGTAACACACTCCGGAGTGGCACTCGAGGGGAGCGACCCACACGAGTAAAAGTGCCTCAGTAATAAGTATCATAAGTGTCGTAAACAGCAGGACTGGATCATGACTATGATCAAAGTGGAAAAAGCCATCCACTAAGAAACCCTGATCTGATGCCATAGTACTCAATAAGTGGGAAAAACCATCCACTAGAGAAAAACCCGATCCCCTGCTGATGCCTAAAATAAACCAGACTCAACCCCATTCTGATGCAAGGATAAACATCCGGCCGACCGCCTACAGTCCGCGGTCACCGCAACACCCCACAAGTTTATAATCTAACATAACCTTGGCTATACTATCCCAAACCCCTGCTCATACTCGAGCGACAAGCAACTGAAAGCAAAAGAGAGCAATAAAACATGTCAAGTCTTAATATGATAGTGTAGCAATAAATAGTGGCCCTACCTGATGTCCGGGCATGCATGCAACTGTCTTTATTTTAGAAGTTGTAAAATAGTGTCAAAGATTTGAAAAGATTGATTTACTGAATAAAAGTCATTTGCATGCGAGATTATAGCCTTTGTCTCAATCACAGTGTCCCAATATAAGTCATCATATCATCTGTGGGGTTATATTAATTTTTAGGAGAGTTCGTCCCAGCGGTTCTCATCAATTGTCCTGTTAGTAGTCCTGTTAGTAGTCCCAATAGTTCTCATCAATTTAGTTTGTCCCAATTGTTCTCATCAATTGTCATATTAGTTTGTCCCAATTGTTCTCATCAATTGTCATATTAGTTTGTCCCAATTGTTCTCATCAATTGTCATATTAGTTTGTCCCAATTGTTCTCATCAATTAAATTTTAGGGGAGTTCCAGTAATCCCAGTGAGCTTGTCAAAAATGAGGTAAGCAACAACCGCCCACCTCGAGCAGCTCAAACTACACCTCAGGTAGTCTCCTGGTTGTCCACAGTCCCCTAGAACTGCTGTCTGCCGAAAACGGTGCCCTACAGCAACACACATTGCACAGGGTGTAACTATAGTATTCATAAAAATACAGCTTTTGCTGTTTTTCAAATGGCACGAAAAGAGAGGAGTTTTTTCACCTCTGTATAGTGCTCAGAAAAATCCAGAAAAATTACGGTTGCGTTCCTCGCGAAGAGTAGATCAAAATCGACTCTTTAAACATCTCGATCTGATGCTCCTACGCCAAGATAAAAATCGGAGAAGTTGACGCTGCCCAGAAATTTCCACAGCAAAAAGGGGGGTCAAAGAGACCTCGGGAAACGTGCCAAAAGTACGAAATGGAGCAAAGCGATCAACACGGAAATCGAAGCCTTACCTCTTAGGAACGCGCTGTCGCAAAAATCGTCCAAAAATTCCTCCTGGTTAGCCCACAGGGAATTTTCGACGGAACTGCGACGGGAAATGGGCCGAAAAAGAAAACCGTCGCAGTGCGCCGCGTCGCAGATAACTCACTAACTGTAACTCCAAAAATTCTGAGATTTGGAGGAGAGAGAGAAGAGAGAGAGAGGAAGAAATTTCGTAGAGGGCACTTTCTCTGGTTCTCTCTCTAAGGGCTCGAAAACCGAGGTGCAAAGAGAGGGGGGTGGGGGGCCCTATTTATAATGGGCTGAGGCTCCACACAGGATCGGATCCGAACAGGAAACACCGAAACGGGCCAACCAAAACGCGCCACGTGTCCACAAAACAGGGAACAGCCTGTGCAAGGGCCACTCAGAAGACGCCACGTGTCCACGTGGAGCACGGGCCCGGTCCCCGCGCCGGGTCTTCCGGAAGATGTCGGCCAATCCGGGTGTGCCACGTGTCACAGTCCCCGTGGGCTTCTAGAAGCCGGCCAGCCAATCGGGAGCCGCCACGTGGCACGGGGGGTATTCGGTGCTCCCGGTGCACGCCAGGCCCATGGACCGCGCACCCGAGCCCCCGCCCGCGCCTGCGCCGCCGCCCTCTGCCGCTGTGCCGCCGCTGCGCCGCCGCCCGCCGCCGTGCGCCGCCGCCCGCCGCCGCTCGCCGGTCGCCGGAACAGTAATTCCGGCGGCCGGAGTTACTGTTCCGGCGTGAACAGTACCGAGGTGCCGAAAAATTAAAGTAAATATACCGTTTCGATCGTTTTCGCGCGCTGAGTCCAAATACGACGTCCATTTTGCCAAATTCTCATCCGAAATTTTGCCGAAAGCTCCCGGAAAATTCTATTTGCTCCGATTTTCGCGCAGAGTCTATATTAAATATCCAATTTCGATTCTACAAGCTCTGCTTCACCGGATAAGCTCCCTACAGTCACTGTTTAATGTTGCACAGTTCCTGCGGGAGTCCGGATCATCACACAGGATGTACCGTGTATAAGGACCGATGCGCCTCAGTAAGGATGTCCCTCTTTAATTCACCATCATCTGGAACACACCAACGACCCCTGAATCGGATAGGGCCATCGGCGTGCAGCTGATAATCGTCAGTCTGTCCCAGCGATATCCGTTCACGAATCTTCTGGAAGGAGGGGTCCGACTGCTGTCCCTCCTTTATGCGATCAAGTAGGGTAGGCTGCACTACCATCGCTAAAAGTCGAGTGGTAGACCCCGAAGGAACGACCTCCAAGTCTAGACGCTAGAACTCAGAAATTAAGCGGTCCTGATCAATGATCATTAGCAGCTCTGAGGACACGTGCTTTCGGCTCAAAGCATCCGCTACCACATTGTCCCGACCTGGGTGGTACTGGATAGTGAGATCATAGTCCTTTAGCAGTTCGAGCCATCCACAAAGACTTAACGGACTTGATGTTGCCAAATTTTAATGCTTAACTGCTTTATATTTCAAGTTCCATTGACTAGGGTTCTCGTAGAGATGCTACACGCCCAGCCAAGGCTACACCGCACAAGCACGCTTAACCTCGGAGTTCGGATAAGATCCGATGCTTAAGGGTTGATGTGATCACATCCGATGTGGCAACCAACTCTCATACTCTTTTCTGGTTTCACATAACTTACAGTTGTGCAGGCAGAACTCAACGGTCTTACCCGTTTAGGCTGACTATCGAGGCCGAACACTGACAAAAAGGTCACTAGATTCACTTTCTTAAGTGAAATCATATAAGGTAGAGAATCTCTTCTTACACTTTATCATCGTTTGAGGCATAATTTTCAACACCAGTTGCTAGAACTAAACCTCAGACTACTAAGGACGCACAACTGCCAGTTAAACATCACACGATCAGTCTCTTAGCATCATAAAACATGGCAACCCAAAGTCACGATTCGTAAAGCTTAAAATATCCGATCTGGACATGTTGTCCAGCTTTTTGGGCTTAAACCATATATTTCTATTATCAATTCAGTTGCAAGATCTGGCGAGATCAACGTGGCTAGTGACCACAAGTTAGGACAAATGTCCACAATAATGACCAAGATAATCCACTATGTACTCGATCTGTCTGAGACCTACCTAAGGTCTAATACGGTCTGGGATATCATCACTGAAACTATAACATCGTTGTCCAGAGGGTAACCCTGGAGACTATGAATATAGATAAGCAAACAAGTAGAACCCAATCACGATATTACCCCTTACGGGGTAGAGCACTTCAACCCACTCTTTCGACAGTACATTGTCTGCAGCCAACATACTTATCAAAAGAAAAGTGAAATACTGTAGATCCGTCGCCAACATCAAGTTGGGGACACGACTCCCACCGGAATCAACAGAAGGTATAACTCATACCTCAAGACACAAATCTCTATGCCGATACTATAGACTTATATCAACGGTCTCTACCACCTCGTGGTCATGAGTGCGACCCTGGCTACTCACAAGAATCTAGAACCCTATTCCACTATCTACCAATTATCTTAAATGCATCGCCACTTGCTAACACGGCTCTAGCGACGCCAATCGTAGCTCAAACATCGACAGGGGAGATTGCGACCCCAAATCATTTCACACACAATGTGCGAAATTACCACAAATCGAATTCGTTTAAAATAGAAATCAAATCCTCAAGCTATCATCATCACTCTGTATATTAGACTTTCCAGTCATATCTCACCATTGTAGTAATCACAATATCTAAACTTATTGCATACTCATAGGAGTAACTAAGACTCCACTAAAATCGTGCCAAAGGTGGGGTCTGAATCTGAATCCAACTCAAACCAGGATTTCAATCGGCCAATAGATCACCGAATTTAGCCTGTCCATCAATCATGCCCGCGCCAATGCGCTAACTGCTACTATTACCTCTAACAACTAATCGTGAATTCCAAATTATTTTACACTGATCAGGGTTGGGACACAATTCAATAAGGTCTAATATTTGCTGAGTGTCGTCAGAATCCTTCCGTCCAAAGCAACAAGATTGCTAACCTCATAGGCATCCCGATAACTATATTCGGGGAATCTCCGGTAATAGCAGTCACAACATAATTTTAATAACCCCGGCTGTGACAAAAGTACTATATCTAGTGGCACGGGGACAACCGGAGGATCACTGACTTCTCCAAGCACCTGGACTAGTGGTGGGGCCAGTGCAACAAGAGCAACTATCTGATGCTGAGCCATCTGATGGACTATCCCAGCAAAAGCGGTGAGCTGGTTCTCTAACCGCTGCCAACAATCCGAGCTCTAAGGCTCCACTGATATATCAAACCCACGGCTCGTACCACAACCGCAGTTAACACTGCACCCACCACGACCACTAAGCCCAGAGAGCGTGCGAACACCGCTCGTAGCCACAACAACAAGATTAGGAAACGACTCATTAGTGTGAAATACACCTGAGCTCCTAACAACTAGACCAATACCCCGCGCTCTCACGTTATAAGTCATCCTAGGGTTCATCCTAACCAGATCCTAATCAATTTTCCTAGGTACCGTGCACCTATTGCTCTGATACCATCTAATCTGTCACGCCCCGAGTTTAAAAATCCAATCTAATTTTTTTTTTTTTTTTTTTTTTTTGTTTAAAATCAGAGTTCGCAAAACCGGGCGTAACAGACCGCCACACATATAGGAAATCCTCTATCCAAGCAGACAGAGTCTCCCCCATACATGCACGGCTAGGCAAGTACAATATCATACAATCAGAGATTAAGTACAACTAATTAGACTATATGATAATATCCAACCAGTTTAAAGATATACTAAAACATACCAATCCTCAAAGAAAGTAACTCAACGAGAGTACTGATCGACTAGATATGAAATAGACATAAGTGCTAAGATATCACAATAAACCAAAATACTGTCTACGGATCAGATCAGGATCACAACAACTCTGGTAGATCATCAGGGGGACAGCTCTATCGTGATCGGCTCACCAAAACGTCCCGATATCTCACCACCCAACGGACCTGAAAAACAGTCACCCAGGGGTGTGAGATACACCGGAGTGTATCCCAGTGGGCACGACGAGCCGAGAAATAGCTAATCGTACCTACTGGATACTAAAATCTGCGGATAGTAATAATCGATGGGTAAAGCTGAAATAACAGATAATGTCTACTGAAAATCAAATAATCCACAGATAAGACTGAATAGGCAGATAATCAAGCACAAGAAAACTGCAGGCAATAAATGCTGGAATCAGGGTATAACTGTAATAATCAAGCATAAGGAATCTGCATGTAATAAATGCTGGAATCAGGGTATAACTGTAATAATCAAGCATAAGGAATTTGCATGTAATAAATGCTGGAATCAGGGTATAACTGTAATAATCAAGCATAAGGAATCTGCATGTAATAAATGCTGGAATCAGGGTATAACTGTAATAATCAAGCAATAACTGAGCAGTGAAGGTACAGGGTAAAGTATCTGCAAATGACAGTGCAAAATAAGAATGATGCGTCAAAAATAGAAATCCAAGTATCCATCATAGGCCATTATTGGTCTCACAGAACCTCAGGCAATACCACCGATCCGCACCCCATCCGCTGACAATAACCCGGCACTCACAGATGCAATCGGGCTCACGGGTCCAATCTCCAGACCACTTTACCGGTAAAGAACACAACGACGGTGGCCAAACCGTCAGTGTACGTGAAGTACAACAGTGCGTGGTAAATCATAATGCTCAATCTCACGGTCTAGTGACCGGGTAGTCGGCAAACCTGCCGAGATCCCCTCAGGGAAGCAACTATCTGTCTGTATATAAATCATGGGTCGATCATGCATATCTGAATATATAAGCAAGTATCTCTGGATATAAATGCAGTATAACAAAGGGGCATATATGATAGAAATAAACAAGCGTGATCAGACCCTGAAAATCTTCTGTACTAGGATATAAAACTGACGAGCATGTATACAGGATATATCCAATAAGATCAATGTCTATCAGGAAAGATCATATGGCATATAGGCAAAATCATCAGGACTAAATCAAGAACATAAAGCAAGTATCCTAGGTGACAGGAAATATCAGGCATAATCAGAATCGTAACATCTATGTACCAAGATATAAAAGCTGACAACCAGGTGTACATGATATGTCTAAAGAAATTAATGTCTGTCAAGATAGGTCATATGACATATAGATCAAATCAGCAGGGCTAATCAAGAACAGGTGTCCAACTGGACTAAAGCAACCAGAGGGCCGAAAAGATAAAGCCCGGACCGAAGATAACCCACCTGGATGTAGGCAGATCCTCGAACTCCCGCACAGCTACTGGGAGGCTGGTGCTGAACAACTGGGCCCTGAATAAGAAGCTATAATCAGCAATAGACTCACACAACCCATCCCGACGATACAACAGTAACGCTCCGCAAAAACGGGGCAATATTGCCGATTTACCGAACAAAATCCGATTCCCGATCAACGAGAGCCCACAGGACTCTAACAAAATGCCCAGCAAGTGTGAAGACACTGTCTGAAGGCAGCTAGCGGGTTCAATTAACACTTTGGTCCATAATATACTTTAATTTGCGTAAAAACATTGAGTTAATCCATTGTTTCGACTCGTTCTTGCAATCCGGGGGTCCAAAAATGACGTCGTAACTTTCAGCGTGTTTGTTTCGACAAGACGGAGCCCGTGCTCACGAGCTCGGGCTGGCACGGGGCCCGAGGGCAAAGTTGGCCCAAAACAAATAGGGTTCAATTCACAACTATGCTAAAGCTTAACATATACTTGATCAAATTAAGAGTTAACTAGAGCATGGTGTTAAGCATGGACTAGGGACAGTGGGGCCCACCTGAGGCGTGCCGGAAATTGGCCGGAGGAGTTGGCCGGAGCAACTCACAATTCGGGCTAGAGCTCGGATTGGCCAAGATCAATTTAAGTCCAGTTCTGGCTGCAGCAAGAGTGAGCATTGGTCAGAGGTTTGCCACGGCGACTTGCTGGTCCATGTTGGATCGATGCCCGGCGGCCGGAGGCGGCTGAGGCCGGAGACAAACCCGAGATTGATAACTCGGGTGCAACAATGGAACCAATCTACAGGGGGGGTCTCTGGCCCAAAATAAAATGATGGGAGTCACAACATTGGTGTCTAGGTCTTACCTTTAGAGGTGGCCGAAGCCCGGACCGCCGGAGATGGCCGGAGTCCGACTCGAGTGCAGTCTCGGGTGCAACCCTGGAATCAGAATCCCGACGTTAATAAACCCATGCAAATCCTCCGTCTACCTCTAAATGATAAAGTAGGCCTACCTGGGTGGTTTTCCGGAGGTGGAGAGCGCCGGCAACGCGCGGCGGCGGAGCTCGGTTGAAGCTCCAAGTTCGTTAATGGCGGATTCCGGCCGAGCACCTCCGAGCCGGTGCATCTCGGACCAAAAGTTTCCACCTGGCTCCAGGAGGCTTCTGGTGATGATGGCCGGCGGTGGGAGGCAGCGGCGGCGCCGGACGGCCGAGATCGGCCGAGGTTGAAGAAGACCGAAACTAGGGCAACTCCGGTTGGCCCCGATCTTCAACCGATGGCCCTCCAACTTCGTGGAGATGCTGAAGTCGATGAGAGGGCACGATTCAACAGTGCTGATCTGCTTCTTGACGGTCGGATGATGGCGGCGTCTGGCGGCGGCCAAAAGCGGTAATTTCCGGCGACAGGGCTCCCGCCGACGGTCGGGACAACGGCGACGACCCAATCTTCATGGAGAGATTCCTCTCGAGGTCAGGAACACACTGGAATGGCTCAAAGTCCAACTGTAATTAAAAGTTTCCATAAGCTTACCTCGTCGGAAACCGGAAGGAGAAGAGTGGCCTTGCGGCGGCGCACGGCGGCGGCTGGCGTCGGTTCACCCCGGGCTCGGCTGCGGCTTCACCGAGGAGTCCTCTGGGAGAGACTTGATTGCTAAGGACCCTCCCGAGCACCCTTCTCTCCAAGACACCCGAGATCAAGATGGTTCTTGATCTATCTTCTCCGGCGACGGGGTGGCGGCGGCCGGTGCGGGGCTCCCGTGGAGTGCGGCAGAGAAGGTGTGGTTGTTGAGGGTTGCGGCTAGGGAAGGCTGTAGGTTTAGGGTTTGTGGAACCCTAGCCGAGTATGCATGTATTTATATGCATGTGCAACTTTGCATTTTGACCCTCCATCTTATTGTATTCAGAACCCAAACCCTCACAGCAGCTCACAATCACTATTTGGTCCCTCACAGAGCAGTGGCACGCAATTCAAGGCAAGAAGTATAGGGTCTTTTGTGCAAAAACTGCATTTTTCATCGTATATCACGCTTTTCGAGGCGTTCTGGTCGTCGAAACGAAAAATGGACTTCGCCATGACGTCCGGCTTGACGAAACCTATCAGGTAGCGATTTTTATTTTTCGAGAAAACTCCCGGATAAAATCTCGGTCCATAATTACTGTCTAATTATACAGTTTATCAAGCTTTTCGAGACTCTAGGTCAAACGGAAATTCCGTAAGTGCCATTGCATTCAGAACATCGAAACCGATTAAAACGACTATCTGGATCACTATATTCGGAATCCGAACAGTGAATTGGGCAGCGTTGCATTCGTCGGAGTCCCGAAAATCGGAGTTACTATTCATCTACAGTAATCCACTTAATTGATACTGTGCGCAGCCACTGTTTCATTGGTCGCGATATTCGCTCGCTTCTTCGCTGATTTCTGGAAGATCTGACCGTCAGATCGAAAAGTGGTGAATATGAATCTCGCTCAGTTCGACGAGACGATCGCAACGGTCTACTCGGATTTCCAAGATCACGTACGGATTGGAAAATAATCTTTTTGCCTCGTAAACTGTGCAATTTACATAGTGGCAAAAAGGTCAACTGCGCTCTTGTGCCAAAATCAACTTGACATTTCCTTCTCTTCTTGTATTTATTTACAATAAAATTTCAAGTTTCTACAGCTCCACCGCTGCCCGCCGCCGCCGGCACTGCCCCAACCGCTGGAACAGTACCACACTGCCTCGAAATCCGTGCACGGGCATCCGGGCTCCGAAAAATACAAGTAAATAGTCCATTTTCATCGTTTTCGTGCGCTGAGTCCAAATCCGCTGTCTGTTTTGCCCAATTCCACTTCTAAAATTTACCTAAGGCATCCAAATCTGTAATCTTAGTCCAAATTTCGCGCTGAGTCCTATTCTTGGGTCCGATTCGTGCACAAACACCTCCAACACACAGCATAGGCCTCCAGAAGCCACTAAACACCTTGCAAAAGCTCAGTGGAGATCCGGGTCATCACAACCTAAGTATTGTACACCTAGCATTCAGATAATAAGGACATATCAGCAACGTACAAATTATTGCCTACATTGTAGGCCATCCAAATTGTGCACGACCAATATTCCACTACAAATGGTTGCCTTAATTTTCGAGAACAATGAACAGATGATTCCTTCGTTCCAGAGCTAAATGTATTTGAGATTTTTTCCACCATCATCACATTATAAAAAAAATAAAGGAAAAAGATAAGCATTGTAACTGCTGACTGTGTAGTAACTTTCTTAGTAGCCTGTGATCATCCTTCTGAAGCAGTGTCATCCTCAGAATTATTGCTGAAAGCATTGTAATCCCTGTAACCAGTGCCATTCTTAGTTGGGTAGTTAGGCACAAATTTATACAATCTCAAAAGCTGGTTTTAATATCTTAAGTAATTTATACAAACTCAAAAGCCATTAGGACCAAATCTTGGGATTACAATGCTTAAAATTTCACCTCAGAGCACTAATCATGTATCTGCAATAATTCTAAAAATGGCGCTGCTTCAGCGGGATGATCACAGATTTGAGTTAGGCAAAGCTAATTTTAAGTCTTCAGAAGGGAACAGTAGAAACACAATTTTATAGAAACTCAAAACCATTAGGACCTATTCCTGTGATTATAATGCTTAAAAATCACCTCCGAGTACTAACCATGCAACTGCAATAATTTTAAGAATGAAACTACTTCCGAAGGATGATCACAGGCTATTAAGATTTTAAGAATGGCTATTAAGATTCTAAGAATGACACTGCTTCAGCAGGATGATCACTGATTTGAGCCAGGCAAAATTAGTTTTAAGTCTTAAGAAGGAAACAGCATAAAGCAATTTAGCAACCAACAATCATCTCACTAATTACAATGTTTAAAAAATCACCTCTGAGCACTGACCATACAACTGTAACACCAAATGCTAAGGGGCCTTCGAAATAGTACCAAATTCATGTGTTTTATGATCTATGATGATGATATATATATATATATATATATATATATATATATATATATATATATATATATATATATATATATATATATATATATATATATATATATAGAGAGAGAGAGAGAGAGAGAGAGAGAGAGAGACATTAAGCGATAGTATGCAATGAGGATACTTGGTTGATCAGATCAGTTTCTCAACCTCGAAAGAGACATTAAGCGATAGTATGCAAGGAGGATACTTGGTTGATCAGATCAGTTTCTCAACCTCGAAAGCATTAGGACCTGCTCTAGGGATTACAATGCTAAAAAATTCATCTATGAACACTGATCACGTAACTGCAATAATTCTAAGAATATAAATGCTTCAGAAGGATGATCACACATTATATATAGAGTCCGGCTACTATACTATTAATAGTACCAAGTTATTAGTGCTATCAAGTTTTCTACCCTTAGGTCAACTTCTTTGATCATTTTCATCCGTTAGATTTTACTATTTCCCAACCACCTATTAAACTCAAGAGGCCCACTATCATCTCAACCACATATTTTTTAATCAAATGGTTAAAAACTTAATAGCACCAATGACTTAGTACTATTAATAGTATTCCAGCATATATATATATATATATATATATATATATATATATATATATATAGTAGAGCTTATATGCTTTTAAAAGCACAAGCACATCTATGCTTGTGAATTTTTTACCATTAGATTTGTATTGAAATTTGTGTTTTTTACTTTTTTTTTCTCTCTTTAGTTGACTTTACAATAGCACAAATCCCAATACAAATTCAATGGTAAAAAATTCACAAGCATAAATTGGTTTGTGCTTTTAAAAATATATAAGCCCTACTTTTATATATATATATATATATATATATAGCTAGGCTGGAATAGTATTAATAGTATCAAGTCATTGGTGCTATCAAATTTTTAATTCTTGAATTAAAAAATATGTGGTTGAGATGATAGTGGGTCCTTAGGGATTAATAGGTGGTTGAGAAATAATAAAATCTAACGCGTGAAAAATGATCAAAAGGGTTGATCTAAGGGTAGAAAATTTGATAGCACCAATAACTTAATACTATTAATAGTATAGTAGCCGAACTCCATATATATATATATATATATATACCGCAAGCAACTAATAAAATAGCAACAACAACAAAAACAAGAATAAGTATATTGAAGCAAAGAAAACTATAAAAGATCTATAAGGCTCAGATTAGTCAAGCATGCAATCAATCTGCTCCAAATATTGTAGGTCACCTAAGAATTGTACAACTAGCATTCAAATAATAATTACGTATCAGCAACGTACAAATTGTTGCCTACATTGTTGGCCATCCAAATTGTGTACGGCCATGGTTGCATTAATTTTCGAAAACAATGAACAGACGATTCTTCGTTACAAAGCTAAATGTATTTGAGATTTTTTCCACCATGATTACCTTATAAAAAAAAAAGAAGAAAGGTAAGCATTGTAACTGCTGACTAGATAGTAGCTTTCTTAGTAGTCTATGATCATCCTTATGAAGTAGTGCCATTCTCAGAATTATTGCTAAAAGCATTGTAATCCCCGTAACCAGTGCCATTCTTAGTAGCGTAATTAGGTACAAATTTATACAATCTCAAAAGCTGGTTTTAATATCTTAAGACCTCGTTTGGCAACCAGTATAAGGGAGGATAAGAGGGTTATCCCCCCTTTACAATTGCTAAAAGCATTGTAATCCCCGTAACCAGTGCCATTCTTAGTAGCGTAATTAGGTACAAATTTATACAATCTCAAAAGCTGGTTTTAATATCTTAAGGCCTCGTTTGGCAACCGGTATAAGGGAGGATAAGGGGGTTATCCCCCTTTTTATACCCAAACAGTATTTAAGTGTGGGGGAAATAGCTGTTCCCCCCATACCAAGTTATTTCGGTATAAGGGTAGAACAGCTGTTCCATCCCACAGGTGGAACAGCTGTTCCACCTGTTGCTTATTATTATTATTTTTTTAATTAAAATTTTTTAAATTATAAGATATTTAAATTTATAAAATTTTAAATTTTTGTTATTTTATTTTATAAATTTTAATCCCCTTTATCATTCTTATTCCTTTTTAACTTACCAAACACAATTTTTCTTATCCCGGTACAACCTTTATACTCAACCAACACACCTATTTCCGGAATAACCAATTTTCGCTTATACCCGAACTAAACGCAGCCTAAGTAGTTTATACAAACTCAAAGCCATTAGGACCAAATCCTGGGATTACAATGCTTAAAATTTCACCTCTGAGCACTAATCATGTATATGCAATAATTCTAAAAATAGCGCTACTTCAACAGGATGATCACAGATTTGAGTTTGCCAAAGCTAACTTAACTCTTTAGAAATGAACAGTGGAAACTCAATTTTACAAAAACTCAAAAGCATTAGAACCCGTTCCTGCGATTACAATGCTTAAAAAATCACCTCTGAACACTGAGCATGCAACTGCAATAATTTTAAGAATGAAGCTGCTTCAGAAGGATGACCACATGCTACTGATATTCTAAGAACGGCTACTAAGATTCTAAGAATGGCACTGCTTCAGCAGAATAATCACATATTTGAGCCAAGCAAAGCTAGTTTTAAGTCTTAAGAAGGGAACATTAGAAAGTAATTTAGCAACCAGCGATGTCACGCCCCGAGTTTCGAAAAGCAGTCTATTTTTTTTTTTTTTTTCAATCAGAGTTTAAAGCACACTTCCAAGGCGTGGGCAGATCGCCACATGTATAGAAAATTCTCCGTCCCCTTAGACAGAGCCTTCCTTATATATGCACGGCTAAGCAAGTACAGTTGTAATCAGAGTAATGTCTAAACACTCTAACTATAATTCAAAACATAATCATCTCAGTTCTTAGTATCATACATTAGACAGTTCATAAAATTTCTAAGTCATAGTATACTGCAAAATAGATAATCTGGAGTCTATAGCATCATCAGGGGAGACAGCTCTATCGTGACAGCCTCACCAACTCGTCCCGACATCCCATCACCCGATGGACCTGAAAAATGATCACCCAGGAGTGTGAGATACAACATTAGTGTATCCCAGTGGGTACGACGGGCCGAGAAATAGCAAATCGTACCTACTGGCATACAATAATTAGCGGATAGTAGATGATTAGTAAAAAAGAGCAAATATAGATAAGCAGATAACTGAATGAATCATAATCACAATACTGAGCATATAAGGGTACAGAAATATAAGTGCAAAAGTATGCTGAAATAGATATCTAAATCATAATCATGATACTGAGCATATATAAGAGTACAGGTGCTAAAGCATGCTGAACAGATGTATAAATGATGCATCAATAATAGAAACCCAAGTACCCAATCGATGCTACCTTTTTGGTCACTGAGATCGCAGGCTAAATGCCATAACAGAAACACCTAGCAAAAACTGACAGTAATCCTTGTACTAAGGATACAGCAGAAAGGGCTTCCCAACGGTACCGCCGAAGGGGTTTCCATGTATCCAACGGTACTGCAGAAAGGGTTTCCCTGTACCAACGGTACTGCATAAAGGGTTTCCCTGTACTAAGGATACTGCAGAAAGGGCTCACGGACCATGTCGACCACTATACCGGTAAAGAACATCATAACGGTGGCCAAACCGTCGATGTACGCAAGTGTACAGTGGGTGTACGACGATCACAATGCTGAAGCTCAAAGCTCACGGTCGGAAGTCCGATAAATTGGCAACTAGCCGGAAATCCCAATAGGGACGCAAATATTTGTATACCAATCCTGTGTCATATCATACAATACTGAATGCAATGAGTAATGAACTGTCCGAATAAAAGTAATCAAAGTAATGACCAATCACACATGGCATATAAAATCAAAGCACACTGATATCCAGCGAATGACCAATCAAGCATGATAAATATCCAAATATAATCCAAGTATATATACTAATGACCAATCAAGCATGGTAAAGGTTCAGATATAATCAAGGTATACTGATGACCAATCAAGCATGATAAAGGTCCATATATAATCAAGGTATACTGATGACCAATCAAACATGGTAAAGGTCCAAATATAATCCAAGTATACTAATGACCAATCAAGCATGGTAAAGGTCCAGATATAATCTAAGTATAAGCTGATAATAATCAATCAATGGAAAAAGGCTCAAGGATAGAATCTGGGCTATCATGAAGCACAGGAGTCCGACCAAATGTGGTACCCCAGATGGGCGAGATGATAAAGCCCTGGCCGAAAAAAAACCTACCTCAGTGTAGGCGGTCCTAAACTCCGCTGGAAGGCTTGCGGGCTGGAGTCTGACTGCTGGGACCTGGATCACGTGCACTGATCAGAAATAGACTCACACATTCCCAACCCACAGACTCACTGAGTGCATACAAGCTAAACGAAAAACTTTACTGAAGTCCTGGGATCTACCGGAATTTTTGGAAATCTACCGATCGATCAACCTTCATCCGATCTGTGCGTACGGGTTCCTGAATTCAACGAAACTTGACGTGCGGCCCAAGAATGTTTCACTGAAAACGTTCGGGCAAAGACATACCATTGGGTGTGACTCTAAACTCGATCGGTGCCATAATTACCAAAATATCTCCAAAAAAATCTATTTCGTTTCGGGAGTCGCCAGCAACAAACCAAAGTCACTAGATCCACCAGGACAGTGCTGGGAACAGCCAGGAACATCTGGCAACAACAATTAACCATCGCAATTCCTCGAATTGCGTGATTAATGCTGAAACACCGATAAACCGGCGATTTTGCTGATTTACGATTCGATAACCAATTTTCGCTCAACAGAAGCCATCGGATCTCTAACGAAAGGTTTAGAGATCATGGGCACACAGCCCAAGACAACTCATAAGTCTACAATTGCAAATAGGCCTGTCACGCCCCGAGTTCAAAAACCAGTGTATAAATTATTATTATTATTTTTTTTTAAATCAGAGTTGCAAATCAACCAGGGCAATGACAGACCGCCACATATATAGAAGAGTCCCAATCCCCAATGGAATTGAGCCTTTTCTATATATGCACGGCTAGCTTGGCAACAATCATCAGAGTACTAACTACGTACTACAAATAACAATAACAACAACAACAACAATGTTACAGATTTCTTTACAAATATATTACAACTGAATACCACTTTAATTAACTATTTCTACATACACGGCTGTCCAAGGTCAATCTCTATCTCGGAATCTCACCAACACGTCCCGACATCCCAGCACCCGCTCGGCCTGAAAAACAGTCACCCGAGGGTGTGAGATACACCGGAGTGTATCCCAGTGGGCACGACGAGCCGAGGATCAGCTAATCGTACCTACTGGGTACTAAAATCTGCGGATAGTAAAGATCTGTAGGAAAAGCTGGAAACATAGATGTCTACTAATAATCAGAAATAAAACTGCAGGTAAGCATGCTGAACAATCAGGGTATCTCAGAGATAACTACATGAAAACTGTAGAGCATGCAGGCCGGAAATCAAAGTCAACTACAAGGATCATGTATAAAGAACTACGAATGATACAAGCATGTCTACAGATAATAGTGCTGGAACAACTGAGCAACTGTACGAGTAAAAGTAATGTGTCAAAGGTAGAAAACCAAATATCCAATCATGTGCCAATATTGGTCTCAGAGAACCTCAGGCAATGCCACTGTTCGGCACCTTTTCGGCTGACGTAACCTTGTCGAGGGCTCACGGGTCTATCATCAGACCACTTTACCGGTAAAGAATAATCTCCACGGGGAGCTACCCCGGCCATGTTTGTGAAGTACAGTAGTGCATGGCAAATCATAATGATCAATCTCACGGTCTAGTGACCGGGTAGTCGACAACATGCCGAGATCCCAACAGGGAATCATCTGTCTATATCTATCAATCGGAATCAATCAATCATGCATATCGAGTAGTATCTATCAGTCAGGATCAATCAATCATGCATATCAATAATATCTCGAATAACATCTCAATGACAGGAATCAACCGGTGTCATCTAATCATGCAAATATATATATATATATCAATCAATCAGGATCAGTCAGGAATAATCAGGGGATATGTGTATGATAATCGGCTGATCGTGAACAGAAAATCTCAATCACAGGTCTATCAAGTCAATGTCAATCAGGGAAATAACGATATATCAGGATAGGTCATGTAATCAGCAGGGAATCAAAAACAGGGGTCCGACTCGACTAAAGCAACCAGAGGGCCAAAAAGCTGAGGCCCGGTTCGAAGATAACCCACCTGATAAATCGCAGGCGACTAAACCATAATCCACTGTATGCTCGAGGACCAGAGACAAATCGAGCCAACCTGGATCAAACATAATAATCAACCTCGAACTCACTAACTACAACTTAAAACCCAGATTAATTTAAAACCTCTACTTATTTAAATAATAGTATCATTTGAGCACTGTTTTCGCTCGTTCTTTCAACTGGAGGCTCATTTTTACGAACCGTTACTTCCAGTAGGTGACAATCATCTGGCTGAACACCGTGCTCACCAATTTGCGGTAGCACAGGACCCGAGAAAAACTTTGGGCCATAAAACACTCCTCTAACATAGCCATTTTGCATTTTTGTTTCTCCGGATCACCGAAACCTAAATCTAACGCGAGCATCGCGTCCAGTGACCCCAAAATAGCCAGGAATACACTGTCGCGGCTTCGCAAACAGCCCGGAACATTGTTTTGTTCAACTATTACTTTTAAAGGTTGATTTAACTATAGCTTTTAATCCAAACATCATTCAGTAAAACTTTGTATGTAAAAGTTGATCTGGACAGTGCCAGGATATCAGTGCTCACCCTAGTTGAAACCCAGGTGTGCTGGTTCATGCAGAACCAAAGCCAAGTTCATTCAATGATTCACATTGCTCCAAATATAAATCCACACAGTATCTGTTTGAACTGAAGTGAGCACCAAGCTCAAGGGATGTTTTGAAACAACTTTCATATTTATATCTTTGTCAAATTCTAAAATTTTCTTCATTGTGGAATTTTATCAAACATATGGCATGCATAATTTATAACATGAAACATAAGCTAAACCTCACATTGGATCTCTGCAATTACTGGACCAGAAGCTATCTAACTTACACATAAATGATCTACTAAGTTCACTGATCTTTTTCCTTCAACCTGAAGCAAGCCAAATGCAGAGTTGGCTGCGGTTTGAGAGGAAGAAGATGAGCCTATTGCATGGAAAATCGTGACCACTCATCCAGAAGCTCTGGGACCAATCTACTTGCACAAAAACTCTCCAAAGCTCGAAGAAAACATACCTGGACCCGTGCAAGTAACGGGAGTGCGGCGGCGGCGCGGGGAGCAAAGCTCCATTTTGGAGCTTAAGCTCGTTAATGGCGGATTTTTACAGAAGCCATAAGAAGTCTTCCAACTTATATGGAAGCTTCCTTAAGTCCATACAAAGCTTCCCGACACCTCCTCCCCGGCCGGATATGGCCGGAACGCCGGCGGCCGCAAATCTTCCATTCTCGGGTTCATCCATGGCCGACCCTCATTCGGGCTGCATGGGAACCATGCAAAGGCATGGTTGGGATCCTCTTGGTCCCAGAAAGTGCTCTGGGTAGGTGGCCGGCGTCGGGGAAGCCCGCCGGCGCCGGAAATGGAAGTTCGGCCAACATGCAATAACTTCGAAAGCTAGGGCATCAAATATCTCTTGAATTACTAAGTCTTACTTGATCAAACTTTGCAGAATTTTTAGGCATATCCTACAGTTCCTACACACCAATTTTCAGCTTAGTTGGTTTATTATTTACATAGTGATGTCAAGGTGGAGCCTTATTAGGTTTTCCGGTCAAAGTTGGCTCCCGCCGGCCATGCGCTTTGCATGGGAAGCTCAGGTCTTGCAGGGAGTACACTAACCACTTATAAAACCTACTGCTATGGGTCCCGGGTCCAAACAACCTTTGGTTTGGGGATCCTTACCTTGGCCGAGATTGGAGAAGATGGGATGAAGCCGGATTTTACTCCTCTTGCACGCGCGGCCACAGCAAGCTCCATCAAGGTCCTCTGGCACAGAGGACCTCCTCCAAAGCTCCAAAACAAGTTTTGGTAGGGGTTGGTTCCAACCTTCTTCTCCCTCTCTCTCTCTCTCGGATTATCTCCCTAAGGTGTTGTGATCCTTGGCCACCAACACTTCGGAGATAAAGTCTGGGAGATGCAGAGGGTTAGGTGACTCCTAGATTTCCATCTTGACTCCTCGTGCATGCACACAAGAAGACCAAAGGTTAACTTGCATTAAATGCAAGATTCTTTGAGCAAATAACCTAAAACCCAGTTCATACCTAACCCAGGCTACGGGGTCTTTACAATAGGTGTATTTTGCACCCAGCACCTCAAGGTTTAAGCCCCTTAATTTTTGGTACATAAAATATTATAGGTTTATTAAGAAAGTATTGATTCTTCGACGATTTTCACGCAATTCGAGAAAATCCGCTCGACGATTTGCGAATCGGACTTCGCCACGACGTCCGGCTCGTCGAGACCATCAAAATAGGCTATTCATTTGTTTAGTTTGGTGCTCGGATAAAATCTCGGGCCATCTAGTTCTTGTAGGTCGCAATCCGACGCACGCACTTTGATGCACTCGGATCACCAAACGCGAAATCCGTTAGTGCCATTGCGCTCAGAACGTCGAAATTAGCTAGGTTCGACTACTCATACCCCTATGTCAGGGTTTCAGACAGTGAATCGGCCGATAGTGATCAAAGGGGGATTAAAAATAGGGGTTTACTATTCACTTTAAGTTGTGGGGCCCGCCCGCTTCTTTACTGATTTCAGGAAGATCCGACCGTCAGATCGTCGACATATGTATATCAACTTTTCATGTTTCGACGAGACGATCGCAATGGTGATATCGGATTTTCGAGATCAGGCTCCGATCAAAGGTCGATATCTCTGGCCACTATTGCATTACTAACTATCCATTTTTGCCATTTAAATAATCCAGGAAATTATTTAAACTTAAATTTTGGATTTTAAAAATCACGGTTACCACATCACCCACCACTTATAAGAAGTTTTGTCCCCGAAACTTAAACTTTACTAAACCACTATTAAACCTCTAACAGGTTCGCAGTAGTGACAATTTCGGCAAGAACGGTGGTCAATCCTCAACCACATATACTGAAACTGATCTGAGCTCTTAGGCTCTACTGAAACATCAAGCCCACGGCCGAAACCATGACCGCGGCTAACCCTGCACTAACAACGAACCCCAAAACGCGATCACGATACACACCCGAGTTCTAATCCACTTTACCAATACCCGCTCTCTCGTAGACACAAGTCATCCTAGGGTTCGTTCCTAGCCAAACCTAGGCATCGTATTCCTATTTTCTCTGATACCATCTAATCTGTCACGCCCCGAGTTCAAAAACCAGTGTATAAATTTTTTTTTTTTTTTTTTTTTTTTAAATCAGAGTTGCAAATCAATCAGGGCAATGACAGACCGCCACATATATAGAAGAGTCCCAATCCCCAATGGAATTGAGCCTTTTCTATATATGCACGGCTAGCTCGGCAACAATCATCAGAGTACTAACTACGTACTACAAATAACAATAACAACAACAACAACAATGTTACAGATTTCTTTACAAATATATTACAACTGAATACCACTTTAATTAACTATTTCTACATACACGGCTGTCCAAGGTCAATCTCTATCTCGGAATCTCACCAACACGTCCCGACATCCCAGCACCCGCTCGGCCTGAAAAACAGTCACCCGAGGGTGTGAGATACACCGGAGTGTATCCCAGTGGGCACGACGAGCCGAGGATCAGCTAATCGTACCTACTGGGTACTAAAATCTGCGGATAGTAAAGATCTGTAGGAAAAGCTGGAAACATAGATGTCTACTAATAATCAGAAATAAAACTGCAGGTAAGCATGCTGAACAATCAGGGTATCTCAGAGATAACTATCATGAAAACTGTAGAGCATGCAGGCCGGAAATCAAAGTCAACTACAAGGATCATGTATAAAGAACTACGAATGATACAAGCATGTCTACAGATAATAGTGCTGGAACAACTGAGCAACTGTACGAGTAAAAGTAATGTGTCAAAGGTAGAAAACCAAATATCCAATCATGTGCCAATATTGGTCTCAGAGAACCTCAGGCAATGCCACTGTTCGGCACCTTTTCGGCTGACGTAACCTTGTCGAGGGCTCACGGATCTATCATCAGACCACTTTACCAGTAAAGAACAATCTCCACGGGGAGCTACCCCGGCCATGTTCGTGAAGTACAGCAGTGCATGGCAAATCATAATGATCAATCTCACGGTCTAGTGACCGGGTAGTCGGCACATGCCGAGATCCCAACAGGGAATCATCTGTCTATATCTATCAATCGGAATCAATCAATCATGCATATCGAGTAGTATCTATCAGTCAGGATCAATCAATCATGCATATCAATAATATCTCGAATAACATCTCAATGACAGGAATCAACCGGTGTCATCTAATCATGCAAATCTATATATATATCAATCAATCAGGATCAGTCAGGAATAATCAGGGGATATGTGTATGATAATCGGCTGATCGTGAACAGAAAATCTCAATCACAGGTCTATCAAGTCAATGTCAATCAGGGAAATAACGATATATCAGGATAGGTCATGTAATCAGCAGGGAATCAAAAACAGGGGTCCGACTGGACTAAAGCAACCAGAGGGCCAAAAAGCTGAGGCCCGGTTCGAAGATAACCCACCTGATAAATCGCAGGCGACTAAACCATAATCCACTGTATGCTCGAGGACCAGAGACAAATCGAGCCAACCTGGATCAAACATAATAATCAACCTCGAACTCACTAACTACAACTTAAAACCCAGATTAATTTAAAACCTCTAATTATTTAAATAATAGTATCATTTGAGCACTGTTTTCGCTCGTTCTTTCAACTGGAGGCTCATTTTTACGAACCGTTACTTCCAGTAGGTGACAATCATCTGGCTGAACACCGTGCTCACCAATTTGCGACAGCACGGGACCCGAGGAAAACTTTGGGCCATAAAACACTCCTCTAACATAGCCATTTTGCATTTTTGTTTTTCCGGATCACCGAAACCTAAATCTAACGCGAGCATCGCGTCCAGTGACCCCAAAATAGCCAGGAATACACTGTCGCGGCCTCGCAAACAGCCCGGAACATTGTTTTGTTCAACTATTACTTTTAAAGGTTGATTTAACTATAGCTTTTAATCCAAACATCATTCAGTAAAACTTTGTATGTAAAAGTTGATCTGGACAGTGCCAGGATATCAGTGCTCACCCTAGTTGAAACCCAGGTGTGCTGGTTCATGCAGAACCAAAGCCAAGTTCATTCAATGATTCACATTGCTCCAAATATAAATCCACACAGTATCTGTTTGAACTGAAGTGAGCACCAAGCTCAAGGGATGTTTTGAAACAACTTTCATATTTATATCTTTGTCAAATTCTAAAATTTTCTTCATTGTGGAATTTTATCAAACATATGGCATGCATAATTTATAACATGAAACATAAGCTAAACCTCACATTGGATCTCTGCAATTACTGGACCAGAAGCTATCTAACTTACACATAAATGATCTACTAAGTTCACTGATCTTTTTCCTTCAACCTGAAGCAAGCCAAATGCAGAGTTGGCTGCGGTTTGAGAGGAAGAAGATGAGCCTATTGCATGGAAAATCGTGACCACTCATCCAGAAGCTCTGGGACCAATCTACTTGCACAAAAACTCTCCAAAGCTCGAAGAAAACATACCTGGACCCGTGCAAGTAACGGGAGTGCGGCGGCGGCGCGGGGAGCAAAGCTCCATTTGGAGCTTAAGCTCGTTAATGGCGGATTTTTACAGAAGCCATAAGAAGTCTTCCAACTTATATGGAAGCTTCCTTAAGTCCATACAAAGCTTCCCGACACCTCCTCCCCGGCCGGATATGGCCGGAACGCCGGCGGCCGCAAATCTTCCATTCTCGGGTTCATCCATGGCCGACCCTCATTCGGGCTGCATGGGAACCATGCAAAGGCATGGTTGGGATCCTCTTGGTCCCAGAAAGTGCTCTGGGTAGGTGGCCGGCGTCGGGAAGCCCGCCGGCGCCGGAAATGGAAGTTCGGCCAACATGCAATAACTTCGAAAGCTAGGGCATCAAATATCTCTTGAATTACTAAGTCTTACTTGATCAAACTTTGCAGAATTTTTAGGCATATCCTACAGTTCCTACACACCAATTTTCAGCTTAGTTGGTTTATTATTTACATAGTGATGTCAAGGTGGAGCCTTATTAGGTTTTCCGGTCAAAGTTGGCTCCCGCCGGCCATGCGCTTTGCATGGGAAGCTCAGGTCTTGCAGGGAGTACACTAACCACTTATAAAACCTACTGCTATGGGTCCCGGGTCCAAACAACCTTTGGTTTGGGGATCCTTACCTTGGCCGAGATTGGAGAAGATGGGATGAAGCCGGATTTTACTCCTCTTGCACGCGCGGCCACAGCAAGCTCCATCAAGGTCCTCTGGCACAGAGGACCTCCTCCAAAGCTCCAAAACAAGTTTTGGTAGGGGTTGGTTCCAACCTTCTTCTCCCTCTCTCTCTCTCTCGGATTATCTCCCTAAGGTGTTGTGATCCTTGGCCACCAACACTTCGGAGATAAAGTCTGGGAGATGCAGAGGGTTAGGTGACTCCTAGATTTCCATCTTGACTCCTCGTGCATGCACACAAGAAGACCAAAGGTTAACTTGCATTAAATGCAAGATTCTTTGAGCAAATAACCTAAAACCCAGTTCATACCTAACCCAGGCTACGGGGTCTTTACAATAGGTGTATTTTGCACCCAGCACCTCAAGGTTTAAGCCCCTTAATTTTTGGTACATAAAATATATAGGTTTATTAAGAAAGTATTGATTCTTCGACGATTTCCACGCAATTCGAGAAAATCCGCTCGACGATTTGCGAATCGGACTTCGCCACGACGTCCGGCTCGTCGAGACCATCAAAATAGGCTATCATTTGTTTCGTTGGTGCTCGGATAAAATCCTCGGGCTATCTAGTTCTTGTAGGTCGCAATCCGACGCACGCACTTTGATGCACTCGGATCACCAAACGCGAATCCGTTAGTGCCATTGCGCTCAGAACGTCGAAATTAGCTAGGTTTCGACTACTCATACCCCTATGTCAGGGTTTCAGACAGTGAATCGGCCGTTAGTGATCAAGGGGGATTAAAAATAGGGGTTACTATTCACTTTAAGTTGTGGGGCCCGCCCGCTTCTTTACTGATTTCAGGGAAGATCCGACCGTCAGATCGTCGACATATGTATATCAACTTTTCATGTTTCGACGAGACGATCGCAATGGTGATATCGGATTTTCGAGATCAGGCTCCGATCAAAGGTCGATATCTCTGGCCACTATTGCATTACTAACTATCCATTTTTGCCAGTTAAATAATCCAGGAAATTATTTAACTTAAATTTTGAATTTTAAAAAATCACGGTTACCACAAGGCCTCTATGGTTTACAATAATTACAAGATTACATACTTTTAATGCTTTTCAAGCTAGAAGTCCACACTTAAACACTTTTGAACTGAACCGAGGCCACCAGTAGGTGGGCCTCGACGCACTGAAGACCGTGCTCACTATTTGGGAGGCAGCACAGGACCCGAGGACAATTCTGGATCATCTTGCACTTTGGCCTTAAGGCTCAATTGCTATTGGTGACTTAACCACTCAACCAATCTCAGATTTGAGATGAACCACCATGCTCAGGTGGTCGAGGAGACTCAGAAACTCACCCTAATGGTGCTGCTAAGTCTGCTGGAATAATACATGGAGCAAGCTAAGTCTCCAAGGGTTTGGTTTGCTAGAACTAATTAACCATTCACCAAACTTGTCTCTGAGGTAAGCATCAAGCTCAGGAGGTTGAGGAGGTCCAAGGGCTCACCATGGGTGGCCGGAAAGCGGCCGAAACAGTAGGTTGGAGCATCCTCGGCCAGACACATAGTCCAAGAGCTAGGCTTGGACCAGCTCAACAGAACAGGGGTTCTGGAGCAACCATAGGGCAAGCAGCAGCTTGAGGAGGCCTGAGGGGAGTGCTCTGGGTGCAACCAGAACCAGTGCCGGAGATGGAGTGCGGCGGTTGGCCGGAAAACCGAGCTTGCAGCCAACTTGAAGCCCAACAATGGTGGATGGCCATGTAAGGGCTGGAGCTCCATGCAAGGTGTTCCCTGGGTCTGTCTCGACCGGTGAAGCTAACTGGGTGCGTGGCCAGCGGCGAGAAGCAGCGGCGATGTGATGTATCCGGACCTCCCGCAGGAACTGTGCCACATTAACAGTGACTGTAGGGAGCTTATCCGTGAAGCAGAGCTTGTAGAATCGAAATTTGGATATTTAATATAGACTCTACGCGAAAATTCGGAGCAAATGGAATTTTCCGGGAGCTTTCGGCAAAATTTCGGATGGGACATTTGGCAAATGGACGTCGGATTTGGACTCAGCGCGCGAAAACGATCGAATGGTATATTTGCTTTATTTTTTCGGCACTTGGTACTGTTCACCGGAACAGTAACCGCCGGCCGGAATTACTGTTCCGGCCGCCGGCGGCGAGCTGCGAGCGGCGGCGGCGGCGGCGCACGGCGGCGGGCAGCGGCGCAGCGGCGGCACAGCGGCAGAGCGCGGGAGGCGCGCGGCCCTGGTGCGCGGTCCTGGGCCTGGCGTGCACCGGAGCACCGAATACCCCTTTCCACGTGGCGCTTCCCCATTGGTTCGACGGCTTCTAGAAGCGCGTGGGAGGGTGACAACGTGGCAGCACACCCGGATTGGCCTACATCTTCGGAAGACCCGGCGCGGGGACCAGGGCCCGTGCTCCACGTGGACACGTGGCGTCCTCTGAGTGGCCCTTGCCAGGATGTTCCCTGTTTTGTGGACACGTGGCACGTTTTGGTTGGCCCGTTTCGGTGTTTCCTGTTCGGATCCGATCCTGTGTGGAGCCTCAGCCCATTATAAATAGGGCCCACCCACCCACCCTCTCTTTGCACCTCGGTTTTCGAGCCCTTAGAGGAGAAACCAGAGAAAGTGCCCTCTACGAAATTTCTTCCTCTCTCTCTCTCTCTCTCTCCTCCAAATCTCAGAATTTTTTGAGTTACAGTTAGTGAGTTATCTGTGACGCGGCGCACTGCGACGGTTTTCTTTGTCGGCCCATTTCCCGTCGCAGTTCCGGCGAAAATTCCCTGTGGGCTAACCGGGAGGAATGTTTTTGGACGATTTTTGCGACAGCGCGTTCCTAAGAGGTAAGGCTTCGATTTCCGTGTTGATCACTTTGCTCCATTTCGTACTTTTGGCACGTTTCCCGAGGTCTCTTTGACCCCCCTTTTTGCTGTGGAAATTTCTGGACAGTGTCAACTTCTCCGATTTTTATCTTGGCGTAGGAGCATCAGATCGAGGCGTTCAAAGAGTCGATTTTGATCTACTCTTCGCGAGGAATGCAACCGTAATTTTTCTGGATTTTTCTGAGCACTATACAGAGGTGAAAAACTCCTCTCTTTTCGTGCTATTTGAAAAATAGCAAAAGCTGTATTTTTATGAATAATATAGTTACACCCTGTGCAATGTGTGTTGCTGTTGGGCACCGTTCTCGGCAGACAGCAGTTCTAGGGGACTGTGGACAGCCAGGAGACTATCTGGTGTGATTTGAGCTGTTCGAGGTGGGCGGTTGTTGCTTACCTCATTTTTGACAAGCTCACTGGGATTACTGGAACTCCCCTAAAATTAATATGACAATTGATGAGAACAATTGGGACAAACTAATATGACAATTGATGAGAACAATTGGGACAAACTAATATGACAATTGATGAGAAAAATTGGGACAAACTAAATTGATGAGTACTATTGGGACTACTAACAGGACTACTAACAGGACAATTGATGAGAACCGCTGGGACGAACTCTCCTAAAAATTAATATAACCCCACAGATGATATGATGACTTATATTGGGACACTGTGATTGAGACAAAGGCTATAATCTCGCATGCAAATGACTTTTATTCAGTAAATCAATCTTTTTAAATCTTTGACACTATTTTACAACTTTTAAAATAAAGACAGTTGCATGCATGCCCGGACATCAGGTAGGGCCACTATTTATTGCTACACTATCATATTAAGACTTGACATGTTTTATTACTCTCTTTTGCTTTCAGTTGCTTGTCGCTCGAGTATGAGCAGGGGTTTGGAATAGTATAGCCAAGGTTATGTTAGATTATAAACTTGTGGGGTGTTGCGGTGACCGCGGACAGTAGGCGGTCGATCAGATATTTATCCTTGCATCAGATTAGGGATGAGTCTGGTCTAGTTTGCACCAGCTGAGGATCGGGTTATCCTAGTGGGTGGTTTTCCCACTTGTAAGTACTATGGCATCAGATCGGGGTTCTTTAGTGGATAGTTTTCCCACTTGTTAAGTACTATGGCATCAGATCGGGGTTTTCTTTAGTGGATAGTTTTTCCCACTTTGATCATAGTCATGATCCAGTCCTGCTGTTTTATGGCACTTCTGATACTTATTACTGAGATATTTACTCGTGTGGGTCGCTCCCCTCGAGTGCCACTCCGGAGTGTGTTACAGACAGACTTTGAGTCCTTGAGACTCCTATCCCCTATCGGTGTTATGCGTTGACCAGCATACCCAATTTGGCAAACACTATTCCCTATCGGCGTCATGCGTTGGCCAGCATACCCGATTTGGCAAACACTATCCCCATCGGTGTTATGCATTGGCCAGCATACCCGATTTGGCAAGGCACAGCAGGCAGTACCAGTGACACAAGACTGAGTTATTTCAGGCAGGCATGTTTGGTATTGTTGCATACAGTCATTTCATGCTACATGACATTTAGAGGCATACTAGTGGTGGTTTCCCTTTATTCAGCAGTTCTGTTTACAGCTTTACCACTTATTCCTTTCTGGCCTCTAGTAGTCCTAGTGGGTGCGTCAGAGTTGAGGTTTTTGCCCACTAGGGGAGGCTACTAGTTTATCTGGTAGTTCTCCCCCATTATTCTTTTCTGTTTCTTTCTTCTCCTTTATTTTTGCAGAGTCGTCTGGGGAGCTGCTAGGCCATCGGCAGCTGATCGAGGTAAGGGGATCGCTGAATAGATAGATCTCCTGGGAGACTGAGAGATGTTAGATAGATGCTGCACCCTTTACTCAGACTGTGGTATTCTTCTTTTATTCTAGGTCTGGCTTTCGCCAGCTGGATGTACTATTTTGGTGAGCTGGGAGATTATTGTACTTATTACAGCTTTATTAGTAGTTCCAGTCTGAGATACTATGTGGTTCTTCCACTTCAGCTCTGTATTATGCTCTTTTATTGTTTATATTATATCGGAGCAGGTTACCAGCGCTTCGTGTACTCGGGAAATCCCATGTGCACGGCGGATCTGTTGGCGAGCCCGGTTCCGGGGCGTGACAGATTAAGTTGGTATCAGAGCTTAGGGATTGGTCAGTTGGGACTTAGGAAACCCTAGGCTTTTGGTAGACCCTAGGATAATAGGGTACGAGAGACGTGATATTTGCGAAAGTCGTTGATTTATTGACTCTTCCAGTGAAGAAGAGGATCGACATGCCTAATTTCTGGTGACCGTTATGTTGGCTGCAGACAACATAAAGTCACAGAAATAGGGGAATGTCTTTGACTTTCGCTAGATTGGGTCGTGTGGAATTTTATTTGCTGATTTGTGGCTTTTGGTGACAGTACGTCACCCCGTCGTCATTTTTCCGTCGGGGATATTTCTACCCCTTCTGAGAAGCCCGAGCAGGCGGTATCTGCTGAGGGGGAGAAACTACGGGCCTTGGTGACCCATTTGGTGGCAAGAAGCTTTCGACAGGACCAACGCCTGGAGCAGTTGCTGGCGCAGAGAGGTGACTTGGCGGTTGACGAAGGGGCCGGACTTTCGAGCAGCGTCCAGACAAGGAACGCCCCGCCCCAGATAATGATGGACAGGCCAGTTCAGGGAGACCACCACGACCCCTGCGGCCCCAGTCTACGGGCCGTGGGCGTCTTGATCGACGAGGGACCTGGTAGATCGCAGAGGCCTCCGCAGCTCGCAGTCTCGACAGTCTCGGGCGTCGGTCCGATGCATTTTCTGTAGGGGGCAGCATTCATCAAATACTGTGGCTTGAGGGAGGGTCGATGCTTCCGATGTGGGCAGCCAGGCCACATCCGACCTACGTGCCCCTTTCGGATTTTAGTAGCACCTTCTTCAGCATTGGCCCCTACCGCATCCCAGCAGAGTCACAGAGGCCTCAGCGGCATAGGCAGCAGCAACAGCAGGTAAGGCAGCCTCAGTCTATAGTTAGGTGCATTTTCTGTGAAGGTCAGCACACTTCAGGTGCTTGTGACTTGAGGTTCGGCCGCTGTTTCAAGTGCGGACAGCCCGGGCACGTGCGAGTTACGTGTCCTTCGGGATAACGGTGGCACCTACTTCGACATCTGTCCCTGCCACTTCCCAGCTATACCGGGAGCTTCACCGACAGATCTTCAAGGAGATCAAGTTTCATTCCCCCACCCATCTGGAGAGAGACAACCGTTGTTGAGCAGTCAAGATGGCTTAGCGCAGGCAAGGGATTCTGCTATGGCTGATCGAGTGGAGGCAGGTATGATTTACTTTCTGGCATAAGGACTCGTACCTCGTTTTTATAGGGGCATCTTTTTATTTGTAGAGAATGTACATCATTGCATAGGGTTAGAATAGGACTCTCACCTTGTGCACAGGAAGTGTAGATTCCCGATTGAACTCTGCACATGGAGGAGTGCTGTTAGCCCCGCCCGATTTAGATCGAGTCCTGGATTATGCCAGTTGACTATTGGACCTGAGTCAACTGAAGGACTTCGATGTGGTCCTCGGGATGGACTGGTTGGCTCGGTATTTTGCGACTATTGATTGTGCCGCAAGGACCGTCACTTTTAGAAAGCCAGACCAGAAAATGTTGGTATATCGGGAATGTCAGAGCGCTTTCTTTGCCTCTATGATTTCGACTTCCCGAGCGAGGCTGATGATCCGTCGAGGATGTGTAGCCTTTTTGGCTAGTGTTGTTGAGGGGCCTACGGCGGCGCCGGAACTCGGGGATATCCCTATTGCCGCGAGTTCCCGGATGTTTTCCACCTGAGCTGTCTAGCATGCCGCCAGATAGGGAGATTGAGTTCGTGATTAACGTAGTTCCAGGAACTGCGCCAATCTCTAAGGGCCATACCGGATGACACGGCTGAGCTGCGAGAGCTTAAGGCGCAACTCCAGGATTTAATGGATAAGGATTTATTAGGCCGAGTGTATCACCTTGGGGTGCGCCGGTGCTATTCGTAAAGAAGATGGGTCACTTCGACTATGGTGGATTATAGAGAATTAAAGTGACCATCAAGAACTAGTACCCTTTGGCGCATCGATGATCTCTTGATCAGCTGCAAGGGTCTTGCGTCTTCTCTAAGATAGATTTGCAGTCCGGTTACCACCAGTTGAAGGTGAAGGCCGTAGATATTCCGAAACGGCATTTTGATCACGGTATGGGCATTATGAATTTACAGTTATGCCTCTTGGGCTAACTAATGCCCCTGCCGCATTCATGGATTTAATGAACCGGATCTTCCGACTATACTTGGATCGATTCGTAGTAGTATTCATTGATGATATCTTGATTTACTCCCGAAGTGATATTGAGCATGAGGAGCACTTAAAGGTTGTGCTGCAACGTCTGCGAGAAAAGAAGTTGTATGCCAAGCTGGCAAAGTGCGAGTTTTGGCTTCGGGAGGTAGTCTTCTGGGCCATGTGATTTCTGCCGCAGGTGTGGCAGTGGACCCAGCAAAGATTGAGGCGGTTCGGGATTGGCCCCGACCAACGACGGTTTCTGAGGTAGTAGCTTTATGGGTTTAGCTGGGTATTACCGTCGGTTTGTGGAAGGCTTTGCGAAACTCTCCACACCCCTCACTCGCTTGACGCGTAAGGGAGGAAGTTTTCGGGAGTGAGGATTGTCAAAAGAACTTTGAGGAGCTGAAAATAGATTAATGACCACTCCTATCCTTTCCCTCCTGTTATGGGGAAAGGATACGTGATCTACAGCAATGTATCACACAGCGGACTTGGGTGGGGTTGATGCAAGAAGGGAGGGTAATTGCTTACGCATCAAGGCAACTCAAGGATTATGAGAAGAATTACCCTCCCCATGACTTGGAGCTTGCTGCTGTAGTGTTTGCAAAAGCTTTGGCGTCATTATCTATATGGGGAGCATTGTGAAATCTACACCGACCACAAGAGCCTAAAATACCTGTTCACACAGAAGGAGTTGAATTTGAGGCAACGTAGGTGGTTAGAGCTATTAAAGGATTATGATATCTCTACCACCCAGGCAAGGCTAATGTGGTCGCTGATGCCTTGAGTAGGAGGGCGGTGCAAAGTTTGTCTATGTTGATCACAGACCAGGCACCGCTATTAGAGGAAATGAGACGACTCGAGATAGAGGTTGTGTCCCCTGGGGTCACTGCTAGACTGACATCTTTAGTCTTGCAGCCCACTCTGCTGGACAGGATCAAAGAGAAACAGAGTGAGGACCCCACTTGGCCAGGATTAGAGATCATATTCCGAGTGATCAGTCAGGGGACTTTACGGTAGATGCCTCGAGAGTACTGAGGTACAGGAACGAGCATGTGTGCCAATACATGTGGAGATTAGAGAACAGATATTGCGAGAGGCCCATTATACACCTTATAACCTAGATCCTGGTGGGACTAAGATGTATAAGGACCTCAAGGCACACTTCTCGTGGAAAGGCATGAAAAGGGATATTGGGAGATTTGTGTGGCCCAGTGTTTAACTTGTCAGCAAGTGAAAGCTGAGCATCTAGTGCCAGTGGCAAGTTACAAAGTCTCCCAATCCCCGAGTGGAAATGGGACCACATTACAATGGACTTTGTGTCGGACTACCGAGGGCCCAGGGAGGAGCAGACGCTATCTGGGTATTTTGTAGATAGACTTACCAAGTCGGCGCACTTTTTGCCCATGCAGACTACGTGCCACTTGAGCGGACTAGCCCAGTTATATCTAGACAATATTGTGAGATTACTTGGAATACCCGCCTCCATTGTTTCAGATAGAGACCCGAGGTTTGTTTCGCATTTCTGAAGGAGTTTGCAAACAGCCTTGGGGACTGAACTTAGGTTCAGTACTGCTTTTCATCCGCAGACGGATGGACAGTCAGAACGGACGATACAAATCCTGGAGGACAGCTGAGGGCTTGTGTCTTGGATTTCGGCGGAGGGTGGATTCGGCATTTATCTTTGGCTGAATTCGCGTCAACAATAGCTTTCACAGCGAGCATTCAGATGGCTCCGTTTGAAGTATTGTATGGACGCAAAGTGTCGATCACACTTTATTGGAGGGACGTAGACGAGAGACGGACCTTGGGACCAGATGTCTTGATAGAGGCAGAAGAGAGGTCCGGGTGATTCGAAAGCATCTTCAGCCGCCAAAAACCGACAGAGGAGCTATGCCGACATTCGGCGACGAGACTTAGAATTTCAGGTTGGAGATCATGTATCCCTGAAAGTCTCGCCGTCCAAAGGATCAGGAGGTTCGCATTCATGGGAAACTTAGCCCCGATATATTGGACCCTTTGAGGTATTGGGGCGTATCGGCCAGTTGCCTACCGACTCGCACTTCCTCCAAGGCTTGTGGTGTCCATGATGTATTCATGTTTCTACTTTGAGGAAGTATATCTTCGACCCATCGCACGTCATCGACTTCACACCGCTTGAGATCAGCGAGGATTTGAGGTATGAAGAACGCCCACTGCGAGTTCTGGATCGAGAGGTGAAAGAATTACGCAGTCGGGCCATTCCCTATGTGAAGATCCAAGGAGCAATCATGACGAGCGCGAGGCTACATGGGAGCTCGAGTCAGAGATGAGGGATGCTCACCCCTACTTATTCGAGACATCGGACTGAGGATTATGGTTAGTCTGTTTCGAGGACGAAACTCTCTTTTAGTGGGGGAGAATGTGATGATCCGGACTCCGCAGGAACTGTGCAACATAAACAGTGACTGTAGGGAGCTTATCCGGTGAAGCAGAGCTTGTAGAATCGAAATTGGATATTTAATATAGACTCTGCGCGAAAATCGGAGCAAATGGAATTTTCCGGGAGCTTTCGGCAAAATTTCGGATGGGAATTTGGCAAAATGGACGTCGGTTTGGACTCAGCGCGCGAAAACGATCGAAATGGTATATTTGCTTTATTTTTCTCGGCACTGGTACTGTTCACCGGAAACAGTAACGCCGGCCGGAATTACTGTTCCGGCCGCGGCGGCGAGCGGCGAGCGGCGGCGGGCGGCGGCGCACGGCGGCGGGCAGCGGCGCAGCGGCGGCACAGCGGCAGAGCGCGGAGGCGCGCGGCCTGGTGCGCGGTCCATGGGCTTGGCGTGCACCGGGAGCACCGAATACCCTTTCCACGTGGCGCTTCCCCATTGGTTCGCCGGCTTCTAGAAGCGCGTGGGGGGTGACACGTGGCACACCCGGATTGGCCGACATCTTCCGGAAGACCGGCGCGGGGACCGGGCCGTGCTCACGTGGACACGTGCGTCCTCTGAGTGGCCCTTGCACAGGCTGTTCCCTGTTTTGTGGACACGTGGCACGTTTTGGTTGGCCCGTTTCGGTGTTTTTTCTGTTCGGATCCGATCCTGTGTGGAGCCTCAGCCCATTATAAATAGGGCCCCCCACCCCACCTCTCTTTGCACCTCGGTTTTCGAGCCCTTAGAGAGAGAACCAGAGAAAGTGCCCTCTACGAAATTTCTTCTCTCTCTCTCTTCTCTCTCTCCTCCAATCTCAGAATTTTTTGAGTTACAGTAGTGAGTTATCTGTGACGCGGCGCACTGCGACGGTTCTTTGTCGGCCATTCCCGTCGCAGTTCCGTCGAAAATTCCCTGTGGGCTAACCGGGAGGAATTTTTGGACGATTTTTGCGACAGCGCGTTCCTAAGAGGTAAGGCTTCGATTTCTGTGTGATCACTTTGCTCCATTTCGTACTTTTGCACGTTTCCCGAGGTCTCTTTGACCCCCCCTTTTTGCTGTGGAATTTCGGACAGTGTCAACTTCTCCGATTTTTTATCTTGGCGTAGGAGCATCAGATCGAGGCGTTCAAAGAGCGCTTTTGATCTACTCTTCGCGTGGCAACGTAAGCGTAATTTTTCTGATTTTTCTGAGCACTATACAGAGGTGAAAAACTCCTCTCTTTTCGTGCTATTGAAACATCGGGCACAAGCTGTATTTTTGAATTAATATCTTACACCCTGGAATGGTGTTGTGTAGGGCACCGTCCGGCAGAAGCAGTCTAGGGCTGTGGACGGCCAGGAGACATCTGGGTGTGATTTGAGCTGTCGAGGGGGCGGT